>CAWUFW010014758.1:0-398040 GCA_963921515.1 Calotriton arnoldi
CTTTCTGTACCTCCGTTGGTTCTTTGTGCACTTCTCTTGCTTTTTTTGCACCTTTCTTGCTTTTTTCTTCACCCCTCTTGCCTCTTTCTGCACATCTGCTGCTTCTTTCTGCACTTGCTTATACCTTTTTGTACACAAATTCACAGAGTATGCTGTTTGAAACACAGGTATTCCAGTATTAGTATGTTTATTTTTATGTAACGTGTCACTAGGTAAAAACAGAGACACACGCATGCATACCTTCACAAACGTGGTCAGACTTACAACAGTGATATGCTTAGGATTGCTGTTTTATATTTGGTAGGCCTCACATTCTGAGCAGTCGATGAAATTAAACCTTCAAGAGAAAAGTGAGGTTTAAGACAACTTCGGAGAGGGATTAGTGATTAGGCTACTCTGTATGAGTCTGTTCTAAGGTATAGTCAATGTAGGCCTCTTTCTGCATCTGTGTTGGTTCTTTCTGCAGATCTCTTGCTTCTTTCTACACCTTTATTCCTCTTTCTGGACTTCTGTTGCCTCTTTCTGCATTTCTGTTGCTTCTTTATGCGCCTTTCTTCCTCTTTCTGCACCTCTCTTGCTTCTTTCTGCATTTCTCTTGCCTCTTTCTGCACCTTTCTTCTTCTTTCTGTACATATCCTACCTATGTAGGCATAGTTAGAAATTAGCATTTAAAAAACCTTAGAAATTCACTGAAAAAAACACAGATTTCAGGGACATTATAGTTAGTATTAGCATTTAAAAACCTTAGAGATTCACTGAAAAAAACACATGTTTCAGGGACGTTATAGTTAGTATTAGCATTTAAAAAACCGTAGAGATTCACTGAAAAAACCACATGTTTCAGGGACGTTATAGTTAGAAATTTGCATTTAAAAAACCTTATATATTCACTGAAAAAAACACAGGTTTCATGGACTTTATAGTTAGGCTGACATTTCACTCATCAAAAAACAGAGAAATTCAGCCGTTATAGTTAGCTGAGCTAACCATAACTCGCGCCCCCGCAATGCACTGCTGATGACATCACATATGACATCAATCATGACATGGTCAGTGACATCACTGTGTGGTGTGGGGTGTATTTTTCCTTTATGTTCATGTTAAGGACTAGGCTAAGCCAAGAAACAACTTATTCGAAATGGGGTTAATACGCTGTATGTGTTGGAATGTCTCGGGCCCAAACAGCACTAATAAACTTTGATTAGTTCAAGAAGAACTTAAAATGTATAAACTCCATATAGTATGCCTTACTGAAACCCATTTGGCTTATAAGGACAGGTTTTTATTGAAACAGCTGGCTTTTGATATTATTGTTTGCACATCCCAGATGGTTTCTATCAGGGGGGTCGCTATTCTAGTAGATAGAAGAATGGAATACAATCTCCTGAGAGTGGGAGCTGACCCACGGGGGAGATGGGCAATTGTGCAATTAGCAATAAATGGCATTAAATATGTTCTGTGTGTAATATACAGGTCCAACTTAGATGAGCCTACTATTTTTTATATGCTAACTATAGAACTATTGGAATGGCAGGGAGAACTGCTAGTTTTTTGCGATTCTAATTGTACATTGGATTATGTTGAAGATTCGACTAATCAGTATGCTCCTTTAAGAATGAGAAAAGTTAAGACTTCTATTCTTGAATTAGCACGCTTACATTTCCTAAGGGATGTATGGAGGTCATTATACCCAATGTTACCTGGTTATACGTACTACTCAGTACCCCATAAGCAGTATTCCAGGATCGATTTGGCTTTTGTAAATCATACGATTCTACAGTCTGCAGATCTGGAAGTGTGTCCTAAAGTAACATCGGACCATAACCCTATTTTGTTATCTTTTTGTAGTCAGGCTGTAAAAAGTCAGAGGCATTCCTTTTCCTTCCCTTGTCATTTACTCACAGAGAAGGAATACTTAAGTAAGGTACAAAAAGAATTAGTGGAGTTCATGGAGAATGATGCTGGGTATGCATCTCCACAGATCGTATGGGACACCATGAAGGCCTTTATAAGAGATATCACCCACCAGTATATATACCAGCAAAATAATAATAAGGAACTCCACATGAGAGCAACTCGACAGGCTGTAACACAGTTAGAAATTTCACATGCTGGTGTAATTAAACAGGGAGACAAGACCATTAGGACTTATATATCTCCTTGAGGAATCCCATAATTAGTTCAGACCAAGTCGATAGGGTTGTGAATCACCCTAATTATGATTCTGGCCTCGAACCATCCAATGTCCCACTGATTAATAATACATACCTAATTTCGTGCACCATCTCCTTATTATCATGGAACATTGCGGGGTTGAGAAACAGGGGGGATGTCCCCGACTGGAACGAATTCATAGAAAAACATGATGTATGTGCCTTTCAGGAAACCTGGGCAATAGATCCGCTTTTTTACCCAGGCTATTTAAATTATTGCATTCCTGCTACCCGGGGTGTTAGGGGCCGCCCATCAGGGGGCCTCACAATCTGGGTCAAGCAAGACATAGGTCTTAAGATCCGGGTCCTTCCTTTTGATTCCAATGACATTCTTGCACTTATGGTGTCGCGTGGGCCTCACGGTACTTGTGCCTTAGGGAATGTATATGCTAGAGGCCGGAGTGGGGGACAAAGATCAGAAACCTTCAATGCCCTGGGTGAATTGTTAAAAACCCTCCCACGGGATTCTGGTGTTGTAGTTGTTGGTGACTTAAACACCACTTTCGAACCACTCGATAATGAAGATAATGACCTAGCGAGGGAAGAGGATGAAAACTGGGGAGTCCCAGCATTGGAACTAAACTCGATTAAACAATGGACCGAGGCCACAATTCAACTAAAAGCACTATGTCTGGAGCATGGCCTTAGGGCAGCCAATGGCCGGTCCATCTCGGATAGACAAGGTTTAGATACCTTAAATAACGGCTACCATTCCAGCCGTATTGACTACCTCTTAGCTTGAATTTATGGTACACTTTCGAGGACTTGACCATACATGCACGCATAGAGAACAATCATGATCCGCTCTGCTCACTGTTTAGATTTAAGGATCTCAGTGTACCGGAGGCACCGGCTACCTTATCCACAGTGAGTGATCTTTTAGTCTCTAACAATATGCGCTGAGTTAAATGGCCTAAAATTCTAACATGTCCAGAAACATTAACCACTATAAGCAGTGAGCTCGAATGTACAACTAAACTGATGGAGACTCGCCACTTTACCCCTGAATCGGCTATAGAATTCACAGAGCTGCACAATTTATTTTTTTCAAAGATACACTGTCACTTTCAAAAACAGAGCAAGCTCAGGATGAAGCATAACCTGCCTAAATACCAATGGTACAACCACGAGTGCAGAAGTACACGTAAAAATCTTGGTGAGGCAATTAAGTCGGGGAGTGGGGATTGGGTGAGAACTGCTAGGTCAACATACAAGAAAGCAATTCACTGTGCCAAAAAATCCTGGGATGAGGACAGATGGCAGGAACTAAAGTCCACCAGTGATAGCAAAAACTTTAAATGGTTTTGGAATGTGGTTAAATGGGGCCGGGGAGGAGTAGTACAGTCACCGGACAACCACGTTGACCCCGATACGTGGGTTAATTTTTTTGCCACTCAATATGCCGAGGAAGAAGTTGATGATGGGGTACCATCCCTGATCCACCATTTCCCCTCTGCTATAGTTTTTAACGAGGAAGACGTTAGTCGTGCGCTCAGGGCCCTAACTGGTGGCAGGGCACCAGGCCTAGATTGCATTCCCGCAGACATTTTCTTGCACGACAAGACCAAATGGTCCACTTACATACTTCAATTTGCCAACGCCATAGCCCAAGGAGCACCAATTCCGCATACCTGGCGGGGGGTGGAGATAATACCCATTTACAAAAAGGGAGATAAATCCTTGCCTGGTACCTATAGGCCTATTAGCCTTATAGATTGCATGCAGAAAGTGGTGACTAGGCTTGTTTTAAGCAAGGTCCAGGATTGGATTGATGATAATGCTGCTCTCACCCCTCTACAGGCAGGTTTCAGGGCCCGCATTAGCACCATAGACCAGGTGTTCCACTTCGTTCCTATTTACTGGCATATAGTTATTCTCGGCAAGGGCAGCATGTACGCTGCCTTTGTCAAATTCAAATCCGCCTTCGACATTGTATCTAGGAAAAAATTGTGGGAGGTCCTGAAGGAGATGGGGCTGCATTTAGATCTGCTCTCCCTAATTGTCCGTCTTCACGAGGATAATTATGCACAAATACGGTGGGGGGCGGCAGGAAATAAGACTGATCCTTTCCCTGTGTGTAAGGGCATTCGTCAGGGATGCGTGCTAGCAGCGACTCTGTTTTCTCTATTTATAAATGGTGTTGCAGATTTCCTTGGTGCCATTCATACTGATGCCCCTGTTTTAGCTGGAAGGAAAATTCCCATCCTCATGTTCACGGATGATACGCTGATAATCTCCAACACACCTAGTGGATTGCAGCGTGCCCTTAACCGCTACGAAGTGTTTTGTCTTTTGAGAGGCCTTAAAATCAATGTCGCAAAGACAAAACTCTTGGCATTTAACCAGCATCAATCTTTCGGGGGGAAAATAATGATGGATGGGCTCCCCCTGGAGCAGATGGACGCTTTTGTCTATCTGGGCATCAAACTTCATAAGGACATGAGGTGGAAGCCTCACATTGAAGCTATGGCACTAAAGCACCGACAGTTAGCCGGCACCCTTAGAAAGGAAGTTAAGACCTCTCTGATGAAACCCATTAGCCCGGCTCTTCAAATTTATGATAGCAAAGTGGTGAGTTCAGCCCTCTATGGGGCCGAACTGTGGGGCTTAGAAAATCTGATTCAGCTCACACTAGCAGAGAATGCATTCTTACGCGCAATCACTATCCTCCCACAGAGTACACCCACCCTCCCCCTAAGGAATGATCTGGGTAGGAAAGCTCTAAAGGACCATGCTAGGCTTCGCCCGATTCTATGCTGGCGATGACTATGGGTCATGCAGGAACTGTCAGTATACACTGAGAGCTTAAGGGATGTTATTAATTCGGATCAATTTCATAAAATTAGTTGGCTCCGAGATCTGAGAGATACGTTTTATAAAATGGGTCTATCACACTTGTGGGATCTCCCCTCCACTTTCCTTCGAAAAACATTCTCAAAGAGATTTATTGGGAAATGGTTGCACTAGAAGAATTCAAATCTCACGACCCCTCCACACTCACGGGGCTCTTCCTTCAAATCAAACCATGCCTGAGCCAAGAGCCATACTGGGATTAAATCACAAAGCCCTTGGATCGGAAACTTTACTTCCAATTTAGATCTGGCACTTTGCCGTTGAAGTTTTTCTCAGCCAAATGGTCTCGCACCAGGGATAATAAATGCCCTGTCTGCGTCAAACAAGCAGAACCATATTACCATGTGCTCTTTCCCTGCCCTGCTTACGCGAGCCCGTGGAACGTTTGGCTGGCCCAGCTCTGTAAGAATCTGGGCACACAACTATACAAAGAAGCCTTACAAATTCTACGCTCCGACTCTTCTCCCAGGTATGCAATCCCTGTGGCCAAGTTTTTGAGGTGGATGTGGCAGATCCGTTCTAAATTAGCTAAAGCTAGCAATTACCCTCATTGAAACCACCTATTATCCAACACGAATATGGGGGTAAACTAGGCTAAGTGTGGTTCATTTAAGCTCAACCAGGCGTATGAGATCGATTTAAATCAATGTGTTATTTTTAGCCTTGTTTCATATGTAATTCTTGAAAAAATGGCACTACTTGCTTTTTGCACAAATGTATTAACTTAGATTTTAACTTTGAACTTAACTTTTGTATTCTGGAGCTCCTTTTAATCTATTTGTTTTTATCTGTATGTGCTTTCATGACTTGCTCAGTCGAATAAAGCTATCTTGATGATGAGAAACAATTACACCTGGGAAGTATACTGAGGGAGAAGGTAGTGGTCAGCTACAACAAACATCCCTCTCTTCAGTATGAATAATGGGAGCAGGTAGGGAAAGTGCTGGTGCACCAACTTACTGACAAAAGGGCCAAGACTCAGATTAAAGCGATTAAAGGCGAGGATAGTGTCCTACACACACAGACTTGCTTTGAGACCCTCACGGGTGAGTAGCGTGCATTATAAACCCCTGACTGATTGACTGATTGACTGACTGAGATTCAGGTAATATTGGAACAATTCGGTGGATTTTACCAGAAGCTATATGGCCAGGGCAGCGGGTTTGATGCAATGGGGTTTAGCCAATACTTATCTGGGTGCAACCTTCCAAAGCTTAATGCTGAATGTAGGAGAGTAGGATCTGCTTCTTATAGTTACCCCCACTTTTTGCTGATGTTTCACTGTTTTCGACTTAGTCTGACTGGGAACCTGCTATTCAGGACCCCGGTCTATCTGCTTTCTCCTCTAAATTGATTGCATCTACTTTAGGTACACTCCAGATTGGATTCTGGGGTACCCTTATAAGTCCCTAGTATATGGTATACTATGTACCCAGGGCATAGGTACCCCAGAGGCCTCCCAGGGGCTGCAGCATGTATTATGCCATGGCAAAACCAAAGGGGATGATGGACGGAGTGTTGAACATTGCAAGCACTCAACCCCAGTCAACTGATCTGTGCTTAATCCATCATCATTCTTTAGCTCACTCCACCACCCCAGTTCAGACATGGCTATATGCAAATCAGTCTGACCCTGTGCCTCATGGGAACAGTCCAGCCCAAACTGCCAAGCCATGTCTTCCCTGGACCTGAAACAAGCATCCTGGGACCGGTTTCGGGCTCACAGCCCTCATCAGCCAGGCTATCTTGAATCCAGTGGCAAAGTGAGCAAGGGACCCACGTCTGGGCATACCCTGCCAATTTAGGGCGAACAAACAAAAACCAAAGGGGATGATGGACGGAGTGTTGAACATTGCAAGCACTCAACCCCAGTCAACTGATCTGGGTTTAATCCATCATCATTCTTTAGCTCACTCCGCCACCCCAGTTCAAACATGGCTATATGCAAATCAGTCTGACCCTGTGCCTCATGGGAACAGTCCAGCTCGAACTGCCAAGCCATGTCTTCCCTGGACCAGAAACGAGCATCCTGGGACCGGTTTCGGGCTCACAGCCCTCATCAGCCAGGCTATCTTGAAACCAGTGGCAAAGTGAGCAAGGGACCCACGTCTGGGCATACCCTGCCAACTTAGGGCGTACAAAGCAAAACCAAAGGCGATGATGGATGGAGTGTTGAACATTGCAAGCACTCAACCCCAGTCAACTGATCTGGGTTTAATCCATCATCATTCTTTAGCTCACTCCGCCACCCCAGTTCAATTCAATTCAATTCAATCTTAATTTCGGTATAAAAAGACCATAAAAGGTTTTGCAAATAAAAATACAGTTCAAGGTATCAACATCGTGTCTTGACGAACTTAAGATACAATACTGCCAAACACACTAGACACTCTATTAAATAATCAACCATATTATAACAACAAAATAATATATCTAAAATTTCACAATTGAGCATTTCAGTTTAAAAATAGATAAAAACGGGTATGAGGAATGTTCATATCAGGCTACAAACGCGATTCAACTGTACAATTCAATAAATACATCTAAAATAGTGTATAAAAAGACACTTGTTTCAGTAGTAAATATAAAGACTAGTCTATTGGTTATTATACAATTCATTTTATAGTCATAAAGTGCATGTGCTAAGTCGTTTATGTTTTTAGTAAATCAACCTAGAGTTTCAGGCCTTCCCTTTTCCTTACTAATCTTAAACCAAACAAATACCTACTGACACTAAAAACCACTGTTTGCGTGGTGTCCGATCGTAATAGTTTTTCTGCCTCATGGCAGGATCTGGTACCAAGGAGTCGACAAATGGGTTTAATCCATTTCATCCTACATCATGAGTAGGCTGGGCAGAAGAACAATAGATGTAATTCATTTTCTAATAAACCTAAATCACATGAAACACATCTACCCTCCTCTGCTTCACCTAACGTCTATTTCGCCGTATTTGCCTTTATCTGTAGGACACCATAGCGATATTTTAAATATAAAGATTTAGCTAACTGTGGTTGTATTTCGTCTAAAAAAGGCTCAAACTTCCAAACTGTTTTTATTAAGAGAAACCGTGTTGTCAATGAGCCTACGATAGAAGAGTGAGACGAAAGATCATGTATAAATGACCAGTAGGTTTGCTTTAGAAGCTTTTTAGAGGCCATGGTCAAGCCAGAGGGCTCCTCCCAATAGTTCTTGAGTCCCAATTTAAAAAACCAATCATGTATGTGCTTCAACCAAGTCAAGCCAGTACCTCCTCAGTTCAGACATGGCTATATGCAAATCAGTCTGACCCTGTGCCTCATGGGAACAGTGCAGCCCGAACTGCCAAGCCATGTCTTCCCTGGACCGGAAACAAGCATCCTGGGACCGGTTTCGGGCTCACAGCCCTCATCAGCCAGGCTATCTTGAATCCGGTGGCAAAGTGAGCAAGGGACCCACGTCTGGGCATACCCTGCCAACTTAGGGCAAACAAAGCAAAACCAAAGGGGATGATGGACGGAGTGTTGAACATTGCAAGCACTAAACCCCAGTCAACTGATCTGGGTTTAATCCATCATCATTCTTTAGCTCACTCCGCCACCACAGTTCAGACATGGCTATATGCAAATCAGTCTGACCCTGTGCCTCATGGGAACAGTCCAGCCCGAACTGCCAAGCCATGTCTTCCCTGGACCGGAAACAAGCATCCTGGGACCGGTTTCGGGCTCACAGCCCTCATCAGCCATGCTATTTTGAATCCAGGGGCAAAGTGAGCAAGGGACCCACGTCTGGGCATACCCTGCCAACTTAGGGCGAACAAAGCAAAACCAAAGGGGATGATGGACGGAGTGTTGAACATTGCGAGCACTCAACCCTAGTCAACTGATCTGGGTTTAATCCATCATCATTCTTTAGCTCACTCCGCCTCCCCAGTTCAGACATGGCTATATGTAAATCAGTCTGACCCTGTGCCTCATGGGAACAGTCCAGCCCGAACTGCCAAGCCATGTCTTCCCTGAACCGGAAACAAGCATCCTGGGACCGGTTTCGGGCTCACAGCCCTCATCCACGAGACTATCTTGAATCCAGTGGCAAAGTGAGCAAGGGACCCACGTCTGGGCATACCCTGCCAACTTAGAGCAAACAAAGCAAAACCAAAGGGGATGATGGACGGAGTGTTGAACATTGCAAGCACTCAACCCCAGTCAAGTGATCTGGGTTTAATCCATCATCATTCTTTAGCTCACTCCGCCACCCCAGTTCAGACATGGCTATATGCAAATCAGTCTGACCCTGTGCCTCATGGGAACAGTCCAGCCCGAACTGCCAAGCCATGTCTTCCCTGGACCGGAAACAAGCATCCTGGGACCGGTTTCTGGCTCACAGCCCTCATCAGCCATGCTATCTTAAATCCAGTGGCAAAGTGAGCAAGGGACCCATGTCTGGCATACCCTGCCAACTTAGGGCGAACAAAGCAAAACCAAAGGGGATGATGGACGGAGTGTTGAACATTGCAAGCACTCAACCCCAGTTAACTGATCTGGGTTTAATCCATCATCATTCTTTAGCTCACTCCACCAACCCAGTTCAGACATGGCTATATGCAAATCAGTCTGACCCTGTGCCTCATGGGAACAGTCCAGCCCGAACTGCCAAGCCATGTCTTCCCTGGACCTGAAACAAGCATCCTGGGACCGGCTTCAGGCTCACAGCCCTCATCAGCCAGGCTATCTTGAATCCAGTGGCAAAGTGAGCAAGGGACCCACGTCTGGGCATACCCTGCCAACTTAGGGCGAACAAAGCAAAAACAAAGGGGATGATGGATGGAGTGTTGAACATTGCAAGCACTCAACCCCAGTCAACTTATCTGGGTTTAATCCATCCTCATCATTCTTTAACTCACTCCGCCACCCCAGTTCAGACATGGCTATATGCAAATCAGTCTGACCCTGTGCCTCATGGGAACACTCCAGCCCGAACTGCCAAGCCATGTCTTCCCTGGACCGGAAACAAGCATCCTGGGACTGGTTTCGGACTCACAGCCTTCATCAGCCAAGCTATCTTGAATCCAGTGGCAAAGTGAGCAAGGGACCCACGTCTGGGCATACCCTGCCAACTTAGGGCAAACAAACAAAACCAAAGGGGATGATGGACGGAGTGTTTAACATTGCAAGCACTCAACCCCAGTCAACTGATCTGGGTTTAATCCATCATCATTCTTTAACTCACTCCGCCACCCCAGTTCAGACATGGCTATATGCAAATCAGTCTGACCCTTTGCCTCATGGGAACAGTCCAGCCCGAACTGCCAAGCCATGTCTTCCCTGGACAGGAAACAAGCATCCTGGGACCGGTTTCGGGGTCACAGCGCTCATCAGCCAGGCTATTATGCCACCCCTGAGAGGCCATTCAAAATTACACATGCATGCACCCCTTACTTAGATGTAGGTTCACTATATCTATCCTATTCACTGCACATATAAGCCTATCAGTCACCCCTATGGCAGGCCTTATCAATCCTGAAGGCAGGGTGCTGGGTTTTATGTGAGACGGTGCCCATGCATGAGCAGAGCCCCTCTGCAGCCTTCGGAACCACTATTCCGGGGTTGTCTGTGATGCAGCCAACCATATACTCTTAAGTGCATTATAACCTCGCCGTAAATGGTAACTTTAAAACAGCTGCAAGGAATTATGTCGTGTTTGGTGTCAAACACCTTGGAATCATACCTCCAAACCAGTAACTGGTGTGGGAGGTATGATTCCTCCCTCCTAGAGGGAGAACTATGAAAGCACCAGTACACCTGGTACCAGCTTCACAGAGCCCTGGCATCACAAAATGGATGCTGCCAGCCAAAGACACGAGTCTGCCCTCCTGCTGCTGGACAAAACTCTTGCAGGGGAAGGCTTGACAATAGTTTTCCTGTCACATGGAGGTGTGACCACCTCCCAGACAGGCTTTAGTGTATTGGGGCTGGGTGGGTGTACTCTCAGAGTGCTTTGATTTCTGCACTGGGGGCACATTTGGTGTCCCTGTGCATAGTCCAGCTCAAACCGGTTGCAGGGGCTACCAGCCCCTGCTCTGGTGCAAAACTGGACAAAGGACATGGGTGTAGCCACCCCTCTGTCCTGACCCTCCCATAGGTGGGTCCCCAGAGTTTGTCCAACCCCTTCCTTGGGTATAAAGTAGGAACCCTGACTACAGGACTTTAGATATTACCTGGACTTTACTCTGCTACAGAAACCAAGTAACCTTCGATGATCTACGCTTTGCTGGAAGACTGAAGAATCTCCCTTGGAGTAAAGGAGTTACTCCCCTTCAACGCAGGCTCCTCAACGCATCTGACCGGTTTGCATATATGCAGCTCCCGATGGACTCCAAAGATTTTGCAACACAGGAGGTGGGTGCCCATGCTTCCCCGAGGCTGACTAGTGCTCTCAGCAAACCTGAGACCCACAACTCTCGTGGGGATCGTGTAACCCAAACCCCTGGACAAGGTGCACATTTGCAGCCGCATATGCTGTTAGGCAATCCCTGAGGCTGTGCTTTGGGCTACTTGTAGTCCAAGCCCCGAGCAGTGTTTTCACTGAAGATTACTGGCTTACACTCCACGAGTGTTCCATGGGCTGGTACTGTGTGATTCCTCTTGAAGTCCCTTCGCGATCCCTGGTCTGTTGATTTGTGGGTCCCTGAGAAGGCAACTTTATATTTTAGTGGGCTTCCCTGGTTGCTCCAGACGTGCCCTGACTCTCCACTGCTCAGGGAGTCCCCAGGTCCTTGCTGGTCCTCACAGAAGCATCATTACTCTGACCACATGGGTTGCAGTTGCCAAGGCTTGTTGGTCTCCAATCCGGAAACTGACTTCTCAGCGCTCGACATCCTTTGTGGGACAGCTTGCCTGCGGACCCTACACTTCGTTGATGCCTCCTGGTCCCCGTGGCTGCAGAGTCAAGCTTCACCTCTTTGCACCTGAAGCACCCGACATCGGTGGGCATTCGATTGCTCCACTTCTGGTCACGTGAAGTGACCCAGACTTTGTCCCCTCTGCTTTCAGGTTCTTCACATCTCCAATCCAGGCTTGGATCACACAGATACTTTTCTTCTCCACGGCAGCAGTACTTTCTCGCATCACGCCATTGAAAACGACGAGGGTTTCCGACACCACTTGACTCCTATGCACCCGGCTCCTCTGGGTTAGGTAACATGGGTACCTCGGTACTCTCAAGGGTGCTGGCCTTAGAACCTTCTATGTTTAGCTGGGTTTGCTTGAAGTCCTCTCCTAAGTGTCCTTAAACTTTAAAATTCCAACCGCGACTTTCCCATAGAGTTGTATGGAGCTCGCGTCTGTGTTCCCACACTGCACCCGTCCTCCGTGGGTCCCCTGTGTCACTACCTTGGGTGGTTCCTTGGGGTCCCAGCGATTCTACGTGCTCTAGGCACTGTGTCTAGTCAAGTCGTGGTTGTTATACCACTTTCTTAATATATGGTTTGGTCTCCCCCTGGAGCCCACTGTGTATTGTGCTATTTACTGTCGTTCTAGTACTGTAGTATCGCGTGCCTTGTTCTCTAATCTCATAAAGAGGTTAGTAGAGAGGGCTTAGTAATAAATACATATATTTTATATATACCTGGTGTGGTTCTCCTTTCATTGGGTCATTCAAGAGGTTATATACTGGTAAAACAAGCTGCTTTACATTCCTTCAAGACTTAGCCTGAAGGCTGCTCTCAACAGCTACCACTAGGATAGCTTTCTATAAAGGTTGTCTTTAACCTAATCATCTTTCTGCATGCACTTGCTTCTTTCTGCACCCCTCTTGCCTCTTTCTGCACTCCTCCTCCCTCTTTCTGCACCTTTCGTGCCTCTTTCTGCACCCCTGTTCCCTCTTTCTGCACCTTTCCTGCCTGTTTCTGCACCTCTCTTGCCTCTTTTTGCACTTCTCTTCCTTCTTTCTGCACCCCTCCTGCCTCTTTCTCTATCCCTCTAGCCTCTCTGTGCACCTCTCCTACCTCTTTCTGCACTCCTCTTGCCTCTTTTTGCACTTCTGTTGGTTCTTTCTGCACCTCTTTTGCAAATTTCTGCATCCCTCTTGCTTCTTTCTGTACCCCTCCGCCCTATTTCTCCACCTCTCTTGCTTCTTTCTGCACTTCCCTTGCTTCTTTCTGAACTGCTCTTGCTTCTTTCTGCACATATCTTGCAAATTTCAGTATCCCTCTTACCTCTTTCTGCACCCCTGTTCCCTCTTTCTGCACCTTCCTTGCCTGTTTCTGCACCTCTCTTGTCTCTTTCGACACCTCTGTTGCTTCTTTCTGCACTTCTCTTGCCTCTTTCTGCACCCCTCCTCCCTCTTTCAGCACCTCTGTTGCTTCTTTCTGCACTTCTCTTGCCTCTTTCTGTACCCATTTTGCCTCTTTGTGTACCTCTCCTGCCTCTTTCTGCACCTCTCTTGGCTTTTTCTGCAGTTCTATTGCCTCTTTTTGCACTCCTCTTCCCTCTTTCTGCACCTTTCTTGCCTGTTTCTGCACCTCTCTTGCCTCTTTTGGCACCTCTGTTGCTTATTTCTGCACTTCTCATGCCTCTTTTGGCACCCCTCTTGCCTCTTTCAGCACCTCTGTTGCTTCTTTCTGTGCTTCTCTTGCTTCTTTCTGCAACCCTCTTGCCTCTTTCTGTACCCCTCTTGCCTTTTTCTGCAGTTCTCTTGCCTCTTTCTACACCTCTTTTGCTTCTTTCTGCACCTCTCTTGCTTCTTTCTGCACCCCTGCTGTCTCTTTCTGCACTCATCTTCCCTCTTTCTGCACCTCTTTTGCTTCTTTCGGCACTTCTCCTGCTTCTTTCTGCACCTCTCTTGCTTCTTTCTGCACCCTTCTTCCCTTTTTTGCATCCCTCTTGCCTCTTTCTGCAGTTCTCTTGCCATTTTCTACACCTCTCTTGTCTCTTTCTGTACCTCCGTTGGTTCTTTGTGCACTTCTCTTGCTTTTTTTTGCACCTCTCTTGCTTTTTTCTTCACCCCTCTTGCCTCTTTCTGCACATCTGCTGCTTCTTTCTGCACTTCTCTTGCTTATACCTTTTTGTACACAAATTCACAGAGTATGCTGTTTGAAACACAGGTATTCCAGTATTTGTATGTTTATTTTTATGTAACGCGTCACTAGGTAAAAGCAGAGACACTCGCATGCATACCTTCACAAACGTGGTCAGACTTACAACAATGATATGCTTAGGATTGCTGTTTTATATTTGGTAGGCCTCACATTCTGAGCAGTCGATGAATATTGAACCTTCAAGAGAAAAGTGAGGTTTAAGACATCTTCGGAGAGGGATTAGTGATTAGGCTACTCTGTATGAGTCTGTTCTAAGGTACAGTCAATGTAGGCCTCTTTCTGCATCTGTGTTGGTTCTTTCTGCAGATCTCTTGCTTCTTTCTACACCTTTCTTCCTCTTTCTGGACTTCTGTTGCCTCTTTCTGCATTTCTGTTGCTTCTTTATGCGCCTTTCTTCCTCTTTCTGCACCTCTCTTGCTTCTTTCTGCATTTCTCTTGCCTCTTTCTGTACCTTTCTTCTTCTTTCTATACATGTCCTACCTATGTAGGCATAGTTAGAAATTAGCATTTAAAAAACCTTAGAAATTCACTGAAAAAAACACAGATTTCAGGGACATTATAGTTAGTATTAGCATTTAAAAACCTTAGAGATTCACTGAAAAATCAAATGTTTCAGGGACGTTATAGTTAGAAATTAGCATTTAAAAACCTTATATATTCACTGAAAAAACCACAGGTTTCAGGGACTTTATAGTTAGTCTGACATTTCACTCATCAAAAAACAGAGAAATTCAGCCGTTATAGTTAGCTGAGCTAACCATAAATCGCGCCCCCGCAATGCACTGCTGATGACATCACACATGACATCAATCATGACATGGTCAGTGACATCACTGTGTGGTGTGGGGTGTATTTTTTCCTTTATGTTCATGTTAAGGACTAGGCTAAGCCAAGAAACAACTTATTCGAAATGGGGTTAATACGCTGTATGTGTTGGAATGTCTCTGGCCCAAACAGCACTAATAAACGTTGATTAGTTCAAGAAGAACTTAAAATGTATAAACTCCATATAGTATGCCTTACTGAAACCCATTTGGCTTAAAGGGACAGGTTTTTATTGAAACAGCTGGCTTTTGATATTATTGTTTGCACATCCCAGATGGTTTCTATCAGGGGGTCGCTATTCTAGTAGATAGAAGAATGGAATACAATCTCCTGAGAGTGGCATCTGACCTACTGGGGAGATGGGCAGTTGTGCAATTAGCAATAAATGGCATTAAATATGTTCTGTGTGTAATATACGGGTCCAACTTAGATGAGCCTACTATTTTTGATATGCTAACTATAGAACTATTGGAATGGCAGGGAGAACTGCTAGTTATTTGCGATTCTAATTGTACATTGGATTATGTTGAAGATTCGACTAATCAGTATGCTTCTTTAAGAATGAGAAAAGTTAAGACTTCTATTCTTGAATTAGCACGCTTACATTGCCTAAGGGATGTATGGAGGTCATTATACCCAATGTTACCTGGTTATACGTACTACTCAGTACCCCATAAGCAGTATTCCAGGATCGATTTGGCTTTTGTAAATAATACGATTCTACAGTCTGCAGATCTGGAAGTGTGTCCTAAAGTAACATCGGACCATAACCCTATTTTGTTATCTTTTTGTAGTCAGGCTGTGAAAAGTCAGAGGCATTCCTTTTCCTTCCCTTGTCATTTACTCACAGAGAAGGAATACTTAAGTAAGGTACAAAAAGAATTAGTGGAGTTCATGGAGAATGATGCTGGGTATGCATCTCCACAGATCGTATGGGACACCATGAAGGCCTTTATAAGAGACATCACCCACCAGTATACATACCAGCAAAATTATAATAAGGAACTCCACATGAGAGCAACTCGACAGGCTGTAACACAGTTAGAAATTTCACATGCTGGTGTAATTAAACAGGGGAGACAAGACCATTAGGACTTATATATCTCCTTGAGGAATCCCATAATTAGTTCAGACCAAGTCGATAGGGTTGTGAATCACCCTAATTATGATTCTGGCCTCGAACCATCCTATGTCCCACTGATTAATAATACATACCTAATTTCGTGCACCATCTCCTTATTATCATGGAACATTGCGGGGTTGAGAAACAGGGGGGATGTCCCCGACTGGAACGAATTCATAGAAAAACATGATGTATGTGCCTTTCAGGAAACCTGGGCAATAGATCCGCTTTTTTACCCGGGCTATTTAAATTATTGCATTCCTGCTACCCGGGGTGTTAGGGGCCGCCCATTAGGGGGCCTCACAATCTGGGTCAAGCAAGACATAGGTCTTAAGATCCGGGTCCTTCCTTTTGATTCCAATGACATTCTTGCACTTATGGTGTCGCTTGGGCCTCACGGTACTTGTGCCTTAGTGAATGTATATGCTAGAGGCCGGAGTGGGGGACAAAGATCAGAAACCTTCAAAGCCCTGGGTGAATTGTTAAAAACCCTCCCAGGGGATTCTGGTGTTGTAGTTGTTGGTGACTTAAACACCACTTTCGAACCGCTCGATAATGAAGATAATGACCTAGCGAGGGAAGAGGATGAAAACTGGGGAGTCCCAGCATTGGAACTAAACCCGATTAAACGATGGACCGAGGCAACAATTCAACTAAAAGCACTGTGTCTGGAGCACGGCCTTAGGGCAGCCAATGGCCGGTCCATCTCGGATAGACAAGGTTTAGATACCTTAAATAACGGCTACCATTCCAGCCGTATTGACTACCTCTTAGTCAGCTTGAATTTATGGTACACTTTCGAGGACATGACCATACATGCACGCATAGAGAACAATCATGATCCGCTCTGCTCACTGTTTAGATTTAAGGATCTCAGTGTACCGGAGGCACCGGCTACCTTATCCACAGTGAGTGATCTTTTAGTCTCTAACAATATGCGCTGAGTTAAATGGCCTAAAATTCTAACATGTCCAGAAACATTACCCACTATAAGCAGTGAGCTCGAATGTACAACTAAACTGATGGACACTCGCCACTTTACCCCTGAATCGGCTATAGAATTCACAGAGCTGCACAATATATTTTTTTCAAAGATACACTGTCACTTTCAAAAACAGAGCAAGCTCAGGATGAAGCATAACCTGCCTAAATACCAATGGTACAACCACGAGTGCAGAAGTGCACGTAAAAATCTTGGTGAGGCAATTAAGTCGGGGAGTGGGGATTGGGTGAGAACTGCTAGGTCAACATACAAGAAAGCAATTCACTGTGCCAAAAAATCCTGGGATGAGGACAGATGGCAGGAACTAAAGTCCGCCAGTGATAGCAAAAACTTTAAATGGTTTTGGAATGTGGTTAAATGGGGCCGGGAGGAGTAGTACAGTCACCGGACAACCACGTTGACCCCGATACGTGGGTTAATTTTTTTGCCACTCAATATGCCGAGGAAGAAGTTGATGATGGGGTACCATCCCTGATCCACCATTTCCCCTCTGCTATAGTTTTTAACGAGGAAGACGTTAGTCGTGCGCTCAGGGCCCTAACTGGTGGCAGGGCACCGGGCCTAGATTGCATTCCCGCAGACATTTTCTTGCACGACAAGCCCAAATGGTCCACTTACATACTTCAATTTGCCAACGCCATAGCCCAAGGAGCACCAATTCCGCATACCTGGCGGGGGGCGGAGATAATACCCATTTACAAAAAGGGAGATAAATCCGTGCCTGGCTATTAGCCTTATAGATTGCATGCAGAAAGTGGTGGCTAGGCTTGTTTTAACCAAGGTCCAGGATTGGATTGATGATAATGCTGCTCTCACCCCTCTACAGGCAGGTTTCAGGGCCCGCATTAGCACCATAGACCAGGTGTTCCACTTTGTTCCTATTTACTGGCATATAGTTATTCTCGGCAAGGGCAGCATGTACGCTGCCTTTGTCAATTTTAAATCCACCTTCGACATTGTATCTAGGAACAAATTGTGGGAGGTTCTGAAGGAGATGGGGCTGCATTTAGATCTGCTCTCCCTAATTGTCCTTCTTCACGAGGACAATTATGCACAAATACGGTGGGGGGCGGCAGGAAATAAGACTGATCCTTTCCCTGTGCGTAAGAGCGTTCGTCAGGGATGCGTGCTAGCACCGACTCTGTTTTCTCTATTTATAAATGGTGTTGCAGATTTCCTTGGTGCCATTCATACTGATGCCCCTGTTTTAGCTGGAAGGAAAATTCCCATCCTCATGTTCGCGGATGATACGCTGATAATCTCCAAAACACCTAGTGGATTGCAGCGTGCACTTAACCGCTACAAAGTGTTTTGTCTTTTGAGAGGCCTTAAAATCAATGCCGCAAAGACAAAACTCTTGGCATTTAACCAGCATCAATTTTTTGGGGGGAAAATAATGATGGATGGGCTCCCCCTGGAGCAGATGGACGCTTTTGTCTATCTGGGCATCAAAATTCATAAGGACATGAGGTGGAAGCCTCACATTGAAGCTATGGCACTAAAGCACCATCAGTTAGCCGGCACCCTTAGAAAGGAAGTTAAGACCTCTCTGACGAAACCCATTAGCCCGGCTCTTCAAATTTATGATAGCAAAGTGGTGAGTTCAGCCCTCTATGGGGCCGAACTGTGGGGCTTAGAAAATCTGATTCAGCTCACACTAGCAGAGAATGCATTCTTACGCGCAATCACTATCCTCCCACAGAGTACACCCACCCTCCCCCTAAGGAATGATCTGGGTAGGAAAGCTCTAAAGGACCATGCTAGGCTTCGCCCAATTCTATGCTGGCGACGACTATGGGTCATGCAGGAACTGTCAGTATACACTGAGAGCTTAAGGGATGTTGTTAATTCGGATCAATTTCATAAAATTAGTTGGCTCCGAGATCTGAGAGACACGTTTTAAAAAATAGGTCTATCACACTTGTGGGATCTCCCCTCCACTTCCCTTCGAAAAAAATTCTCAAAGAGATTTATTGGGAAATGGTTGCACTAGAAGAATTCAGATCTCACGACCCCTCCACACTCACGGGGCTCTTCCTTCAAATCAAACCATGCCTGAGCCAAGAGCCATACTGGGATAAAATCACAAAGCCCTTGGATCGGAAACTTTACTTCCAATTTAGATCTGGCACTTTGCCGTTGAAGTTTTTCTCAGCCAAATGGTCTCGCACCAGGGATAATAAATGCCCTGTCTGCGTCAAACAAGCAGAACCATATTCCCATGTGCTCTTTCCCTGCCCTGCTTACGCGAGCCCTTGGAACGTTTGGCTGGCCCAGCTCTGTAAGAATCTGGGCACACAACTATACAAAGAAGCCTTATGAATTCTACGCTCCGACTCTTCTCCCAGGTATGCAATCCCTGTGGCCAAGTTTTTGAGGTGGATGTGGCAGATCCGTTCTAAATTAGCTAAAGCTAGCAATTACCCTCATTGAAACCACCTATTGTCCAACACGAATATGGGGGTAAACTAGGCTAAGTGGAGTTCATTTAAGCTCAACCAGGCGTATGAGATCGATTTCAATCAATGTGTTATTTTTAGCCTTGTTTCATATGTAATTCTTGAAAAAATGGCACTACTTGCTTTTTTGCACAAATGTATTAACTTAGATTTTAACTTTGAACTTAACTTTTGTATTCTGGAGCTCCTTTTAATCTATTTGTTTTTATCTGTATGTGCTTTCATGACTTGCTCAGTCGAATAAAGCTATCTTGATGATGAGAAACAATTACACCTGGGAAGTATACTGAGGGACAAGGTAGTGGTCAGCTACAACAAACATCCCTCTCTTCAGTATGAATAATGGGAGCAGGTAGGGAAAGTGCTGGTGCACCAACTTACTGAAAAAAGGGCCAAGACTCAGATTAAAGCGATTAAAGGCGAGGATAGTGTCCTACACACACAGACTTGCCTTGAGACCCTCACGGGTGAGTAGCGTGCATTATAAACCCCTGATTGATTGACTGATTGACTGACTGAGATTCAGGCAATATTGGAACAATTCAGTGGATTTTACCAGAAGCTATATGGCCAGGGCAGCGGGTTTGATGCAATGGGGTTTAGCCAATACTTATCTGGGTGCAACCTTCCAAAGCTTAATGCTGAATGTAGGAGAGTAGGATCTGCTTCTTATAGTTACCCCCACTTTTTGCTGATGTTCCACTGTTTTCGACTTAGTCTGACTGGGAACCTACTATTCAGGACCCCAGTCTATCTGCTTTCTCATCTAAATTGATTGCATCTACTTTAGGTACACTCCAGATTGGATTCTGGGGTACCCTTATAAGCCCCTAGTATATGGTATACTATGTACCCAGGGCATAGGTACCCCAGAGGCCTCCCAGCGGCTGCAGCATGTATTATGCCATGGCAAAACCAAAGGGGATGATGGACGGAGTGTTGAACATTGCAAGCACTCAACCCCAGTCAACTGACCTGGGCATAATCCATCATATTTCTTTAGCTCACTCCGCCACCCCAGTTCAGACATGGCTATATGCAAATCAGTCTGACCCTGTGCCTCATGGGAACAGTCCATCCCAAACTGCCAAGCCATGTCTTCCCTGGACCTGAAACAAGCATCCTGGGACCGGTTTCGGGCTCACAGCCCTCATCAGCCAGGCTATCTTGAATCCAGTGGCAAAGTGAGCAAGGGACCCACGTCTGGGCATACCCTGCCAACTTAGGGCGAACAAACAAAAACCAAAGGGGATGATGGACAGAGTGTTGAACATTGCAAGCACTCAACCCCAGTCAACTGATCTGGGTTTAATCCATCATCATTCTTTAGCTCACTCCGCCACCCCAGTTCAAACATGGCTATATGCAAATCAGTCTGACCCTGTGCCTCATGGGAACAGTCAAGCTCGAACTGCCAAGCCATGTCTTCCCTGGACCAGAAACAAGCATCCTGGGACCGGTTTCGGGCTCACAGCCCTCATCAGCCAGGCTATCTTGAAACCAGTGGCAAAGTGAGCAAGGGACCCATGTCTGGGCATACCCTACCAACTTAGGGCGTACAAAGCAAAACCAAAGGGGATGATGGACGGAGTGTTGAACATTGCAAGCACTCAACCCCAGTCAACTGATCTGGGTTTAATCCATCATCATTCTTTAGCTCACTCCGCCACCCCAGTTCAATTCAATTCAATTCAATCTTTATTTCGGTATAAAAAGACCATAAAAGGTTTTCAAATAAAAATACAGTTCAAGGTATCAACATCGTATCATGATGAACTTAAGATACAATACTGCCAAACACACCAGACACTCTATTAAATAATCAACCATATTATAACAATAAAATAATATATCTAAAATTTCACAATTTAGCATTTCAGTTTAAAAATAGATAAAAACGGGTATGAGGAATGTTCATATCAGGCTACAAACGAGATTCAACTGTACAATTCAATAAATACATCTAAAATAGTGTATAAAAAGACACTTGTTTCAGTAGTAAATATAAAGACTAGTCTATTGGTTATTATACAATTCATTTTATAGTCATAAAGTGCATGTGCCAAGTCCGTTATGTTTTTAGTAAATCAACCTAGAGTTTCAGGCCTTCCCTTTTCCTTACTAAGCTTAAACCAATCAAATACCTACTGACACAAAAAACCACTGTTTGCGTGGTGTCCGATCGTAATAGTCTTTCTGCCTCATGGCAGGATCTGGTACCAAGGAGTCGACAAATGGGTTTAATCCATTTCATCCTACATCATGAGTAGGCTGGGCAGAAGAACAATATATGTAATTCATTTTCTTATAAACCTAAATCACATGAAACACATCTACCCTCCTCTGCTTCACCTAACGTCCATTTGGCCGTATTTGCCATTATCTGTAGGACACCATAGCGATATTTTAAATATAAAGATTTAGCTAACTGTGGTTGTAGTTCGTCTAAAAAAGGCTCAAACTTCCAAACTGTTTTTATTAAGAGGAACCGTGTTGTCAATGAGCCTACGATAGAAGAGTGAGACGAAAGATCATGTATAAATGACCAGTAGGTTTGCTTTAGAAGCTTTTTAGAGGCCATGGTCAAGCCAGAGGGCTCTTCAAAATAGTGCTTGAGTCCCAATTTAAAAAACCAATCATGTATGTGCTTCAACCAAGTCAAGCCAGTACCTCCTCAGTTCAGACATGGCTATATGCAAATCAGTCTGACCCTGTGCCTCATGGGAACAGTCCAGCCCGAACTGCCTAGCCATGTCTTTCCCTGGACCGGAAACAAGCATCCTGGGACCGGTTTCGGGCTCACAGCCCTCATCAGCCAGGCTATCTTGAATCCAGTGGCAAAGTGAGCAAGGGACCCACGTCTGGGCATACCCTGCCAACTTAGGGCGAACAAAGCAAAACCAAAGGGATGATGGACGGAGTGTTGAACATTGCAAGCACTCAACCCCAGTGAACTGATCTGGGTTTAATCCATCATCATTCTTTAGCTCACTCCGCCTCCCCAGTTCAGACATGGCTATATGTAAATCAGTCTGACCCTGTGCCTCATGGGAACAGTCCAGCCCGAACTGCCAAGCCATGTCTTCCCTGGACCGGAAACAAGCATCCTGGGACCGGTTTCGGGCTCACAGCCCTCATCCGCCAGACTATCTTGAATCCAGTGGCAAAGTGAACAAGGAACCCACGCCTGGGATTACCCTGCCAACTTAGAGCGAACAAAGCAAAACCAAAGGGGATGATGGACGGAGTGTTGAACATTGCAAGCACTCAACCCCAGTCAACTGATCTGGGTTTAATCCATCATCATTCTTTAGCTCACTCCGCCACCCCAGTTCAGAAATGGCTATATGCAAATCAGTCTGACCCTGTGCCTCATGGGAACAGTCCAGCCCGAACTGCCAAGCCATGTCTTACCTGGACCGGAAACAAGCATCCTGGGACCGGTTTCGGGCTCACAGCCCTCATGAGCCATGCTATCTTAAATCCAGTGGCAAAGTGAGCAAGGGACCCATGTCTGGCATACCCTGCCAACTTAGGGCGAACAAAGCAAAACCAAAGGGGATGATGGACGGAGTGTTGAACATTGCAAGCACTCAACCCCAGTCAACTGATCTGGGTTTAATCCATCATCATTATTTAGCTCACTCCGTCACCCCAGTTCAGACATGGCTATATGCAAATCAGTCTGACCCTGTGCCTCATGGGAACAGTCCAGCCCGAACTGCCAAGCCATGTCTTCCCTGGACCGGAAACAAGCATCCTGGGACCGGTTTCGGGCTCACAGCCCTCATCAGCCAGGCTATCTTGAATCCAGTGGCAAAGTGAGCAAGGGACACAAGTCTGGGCATACCCTGGCAACTTAGGGCGAACAAAGCAAAACCAAAGGGGATGATGGGCGGAGTGTTGAACATTGCAAGCACTCAACCCCAGTCAACTGATCTGGGTTTAATCCATCATCATTCTTTAGCTCACTCCGCCAACCCAGTTCAGACATGGCTATATGCAAATCAGTCTGACCCTGTGCCTCATGGGAACAGTCCAGCCCGAACTGCCAAGCCATGTCTTCCCTGGACCGGAAACAAGCATCCTGGGACCGGTTTCGGGCTCACAGCCCTCATCAGCCAGGGTATCTTGAATCCAGTGGCAAAGTGAGCAAAGGACCGACGTCTGGGCATACCCTGCCAACTTAGGGCGAACAAAGCAAAACCAAAGGGGATGATGGATGGAGTGTTGACCATTGCAAGCACTCAAGCCCAGTCAACTGATCTGGGTTTAATCCATCATCATCATTCTTTAGCTCACTCCGCCACCCCAGTTCAGACATGGCTATATGCAAATCAGTCTGACCATGATCCTCATGGGAACACTCCAGCCCAAACTGCCAAGCCATGTCTTCCCTGGACCGGAAACAAGCATCCTGGGACCGGTTTCGGGCTCACAGCCCTCATCCGCCAGACTATCTTGAATCCAGTGGCAAAGTGAGCAAGGGACCCACGTCTGTGCATACCCTGCCAACTTAGAGCGAACAAAGCAAAACCAAAGGGGATGATGGACGGAGTGTTGAACATTGCAAGCACTCAACCCCAGTCAACTGATCTGGGTTTAATCCATCATCATTCTTCAGCTCACTCCGCCAACCCAGTTCAGACATGGCTATATGCAAATCAGTCTGACCCTGTGCCTCATGGGAACAGTCCAGCCCGAACTGCCAAGCCATGTCTTCCCTGGACCGGAAACAAGCATCCTGGGACTGGTTTCGGGCTCACAGCCTTCATCAGCCAAGCTATCTTGAATCCAGTGGCAAAGTGAGCAAGGGACCCACGTCTGGGCATACCCTGCCAACTTAGGGTGAACAAAGCAAAACCAAAGGGGATGATGGACGGAGTGTTTAACATTGCAAGCACTCAACCCCAGTCAACTGATCTGGGTTTAATCCATCATCATTCTTTAGCTCACTCCGCCACCCCAGTTCAGACATGGCTATATGCAAATCAGTCTGACCCTTTGCCTCATGGGAACAGTCCAGCCCGAACTGCCAAGCCATGTCTTCCCTGGACAGGAAACAAGCATCCTGGGACCGGTTTCGGGGTCACAGCCCTCATCAGCCAGGCTATTATGCCACCCCTGAGAGGCCATTCAAAATTACACATGCATGCACCCCTTACTTAGATGTAGGTTCACGATATCTATCCTATTCACTGCACATATAAGCCTATCAGTCACCCCTATGGCAGGCCTTATCAATCCTGAAGGCAGGGTGCTGGGTTTTATGTGAGAGGGTGCCCATGCATGAGCAGAGCCCCTCTGCAGCCTTCGGAACCACTATTCCGGGGTTGTCTGTGATGCAGCCAACCATATACTCTTAAGTGCATTATAACCTCGCCGTAAATGGTAACTTTAAAACAGCTGCAAGGAATTATGTCGTGTTTGGTGTCAAACACCTTGGAATCATACCTCCACACCAGTAACTGATGTGGGAGGTATGATTCCTCCCTCCTAGAGGGAGAACTATGAAAGCACCAGTACACCTGGTACCAGCTTCACAGAGCCCTGGCATCACAAAATGGATGCTGCCAGCCAAAGACACGAGTCTGCCCTCCTGCTGCTGGACGAAACTCTGGCAGGGGAAGGCTTGACAATAGTTTTCCTGTCACATGGAGGTGTGACCACCTCCCAGACAGGCTTTAGTGTATTGGGGCTGGGTGGGTGTACTCTCAGAGTGCTTTGATGTCTGCACTGGGGGCACATTTGGTGTCCCTGTGCATAGTCCAGCTCAAACCGGTTGCAGGGGCTACCAGCCCCTGCTTTGGTGCAAATCTAAACAAAGGACATGTGTGTAGCCACCCCTCTGTCCTGACCCTCCCATAGGTGGGTCCCCAGAGTTTGTCCAACCCCTTCCTTGGGTATAAAGTAGGAACCCTGACTACAGGACTTTAGATATTACCTGGACTTTACTCTGCTACAGAAACCAAGTAACCTTCGATGATCTACGCTTTGCTGGAAGACTGAAGAATCTCCCTTGGAGTAAAGGAGTTACTCCCCTTCAACGCAGGCTCCTCAACGCATCTGACCTGTTTGCATATATGGAGCTCCCGACGGACTCCAAAGATTTTGCAACACAGGACATTGGTGCCCATGCTTCCCTAAGGCCGTCTAGTGCTCTCAGCAAACCTGAGACCCACAACCCTCGTGGGGACCGTGCAACCCAAACCCCTGGACAAGGTGCACATTTGCAGCCGCATATGCTGTTAGGCAATCCCTGAGGCTGTGCTTTGGGCTACTTGTAGTCCAAGCCCCGAGCAGTGCATCCACTGAAGATTACTAGCCTACACTCCACAAGTGTTCCGTGGGCTGGTACTGTATGATTCCTCTTGAAGTCCCTTCATGATCCCTGGTCCGTTGACCTGTGGGTCCCTGAGAAGGCAACTTTAACTTTTAGTGGGCTTCCCTGGTTGCTCCAGACGTGCCCTGACTCTCCACTGCTCAGGGAGTCCCCAGGACCTTGCTGGTCCTCACAGAAGCATCATTACTCTGACCACATGGGTTGCAGTTGCCAAGGCTTGTTGGTCTCCAATCCGGAAACTGACTTCTCAGCTCTCGACATCCTTTGTGGCACAGCTCGCCTGCGGACCCTGGACTTCGTCGATGCCTCCTGGTCCCCATGGCTGCAGAATCAAGCTTCACCTCTTCGCACCTGAAGCACCCGACATCGGTGGGCATTCGATTGCTCCGCTCCTGATCATGTGAAGTGACCCAGACTTTGTCCCCTCTGCTTTCAGGTTCTTCACATCTCTGATCCAGGCTTGTATCACACCGGATACTTTTCTTCTCCACAGCAGCAGTACTTTCTCGCATCACGCCATTGAAAACGACGAGGGTTTCCGACACCACTTGACCCCTATGCAGCCGGCTCCTCTGGGATAGGTAACACGGGTACCTCGGTACTCTCAAGGGTGCTGGCCTTAGAACCTTCTATGTTTAGCTGGGTTTGCTTGAAGTCCTCTCCTAAGTGTCCTTAAACTTTGAAATTCCAACCGCGACTTTCCCATAGAGTTGTATGGAGCTCGCGTCTGTGTTCCCACACTGCACCAGTCCTCCGTGGGTCCCCTGTGTCACTACCTTGGGTGGTTCCTTGGGGTCCCAGCGATTTTACGTGCTCTAGGCACTGTGTCTAGTCAAGTCGTGGTTGTTATACCACTTTCTTAATATATGGTTTGGTCTCCCCCTCGAGCCCACTGTGTATTGTGCTATTTACTGTCGTTCTAGTACTGTAGTATTGCGTGCCTTGTTCTCTAATCTCATAAAGAGGTTAGTAGAGAGGGCTTAGTAATAAATACATATATTTTATATATACCTGGTGTGGTTCTCCTTTCATTTGGTCATTCAAGAGGTTATATACTGGTAAAACAAGCTGCTTTACGTTCCTTCAAGACTTAGCCTGAAGGCTGCTCTCCACAGCTACCACTAGGATAGCTTTCTATAAAGGTTGTCTTTAACCTAATCATCAATAAGGGTCGTTTGGACTGGTGCAAGGTGCCCACTTTAATTAGTGGACAGCATATACCAGGCCAACTTCTCACACTGAACAAGTGGAGACACTTCAAAATGAAATTAACATCGAAGAAATATTAGAGGCCTTGGCTGCATTGCCTAGTGGCAAAGCAGCAGGTGAGGATTCAATACCCTTAGAGTTCTATAAAGTTTTTAAGTACTATACTATGCCGCTGCTAAGAGATGTCGTACGATTTACAGGGGATAGTGGGGATCTCCCTAGCTCATGGAATCTGACAAATATCGTCTGTTTCTTAAAAAAGGAAAAAGCCCCAGAGGAGTGTGGGTCACACCAACCTATCTCCCTTATAAATGCGGATGCCAAAATCTTTGCTAAGATTTTGGCCAACCGATTGGCTCCTCTTATGCCAGGACTGGTATCTAGCCAGCAGCACAGCTTCATACTGGGTAGGGATACTGCAGCCCATGTTAACACGGCAATTGTGGCTAAAAATCTAGACATGAATATGGGGATGATACTTTTGGATGCCAAAAAGTCTTTTGATCGTGTAATTTGGGATTGTCTCTGGTCCACTCTCTCGGCCTATTACTGGAATTGGGTACAGGCTTTATATAAATATCAATGGGCTCAGCTGACATGTGGGGGCTGGTATATTCCATTTTTTGGATACAGCGGGGAACGCAGCAGGGTGCCCACTGTCTCCTCTTTTATTTACCCTTATATTTTGAGCTGTTCTTACGTTCTTTGTATAACAATAATAACATTTTACCAGTTAAGGTAGGAATATGCGAGCTTAAAGTCACTGCATATGCTGACGAAATGGCCGTGTATTTGTCTGATCCAGTATCCACACTGGAACATATTGGAGATGAAGCTAACCGATTTGGCACCTTTTCAGGATATAAATTAAATGCCAGCAAAACCCAAGTTCTCCTTAATTTCCAATCTACTAGACCAGTCCTGGGCATCTGTTCATCAGCTTTATGTTTGGGGGTGCAGATATCCTCTCAAATGGAACGGATTGTTGCTTGGAGCTATGAGACTCTCTTACAGCGTATGGTTCAAAACTTTAGAACTTGGCATAAGCTACCCATCAGCATCATAGGTTGGTGCAACATTATTAAAATGAATATCTTACCCATTTTTTTATATCTTTTTCGCACAATACCTTTACGGGTGCCAAATCTTTTTTTTAAGAAACTTGACTGGGCTCTCAGGAGTTTTATCTGGGGATATAAGACAGCACGACGCGCAATTCGGCATATTAAGTTTCCATATAATCAGGGTGGGTTACAGCTTCCGGATTTTAAGCTATACTACTGGGCGGCATTTGCCGGACGCCTTAGTAAATTACTGGGCGGAGACAACTATGACTTTTCTTACAGGCTTGCGCTTGGCTTAGATAGTAGATTATTTTTACATCGGATTAATGATCCCAATTACTTCAAAAGAGTAAGATTTAAGACTATAGGAGATATAATTTATATCTGGCGGGAAATCTACGCTGAATATTCCCTCCCACTTTTCCATGAGTATCTCCCTATGTGGAAAAACCTGATGCTTCCTGAAGTGTTTCATGGCACAACTTGTAAAGTCTGGTCAAATTATGGCGTTGGGTGTTTGGGACAGCTGTACAATATGAATGGGTTTCGCACATTTGAAAATCTGCAAAGCTCCTATGCTCTTCCTCATTGGCTCTTTTTTAAATACTTGCAAATCAGGGATTTTTTTGGGGTACACCGGGGTATAAAAATACTGGAGAACTCTGATTTGCTGAAATATCTTTATCAGGCACCCAGGAAGCCACTAATACGAACTATTTTCCAGAATCTTTGTCAGTAAAGAGTTAATGATAGTTCAAAACTTGCATTGAAATGAAGCAATCTCCTATCAGTAAATACTACCCCTTTAGAAATAACTGTGGCATTAGATACAATGGAGAGATCAGCCCATTCCGTAAACTTAAAATTAGAACAATTCAGAACGGTTTGTATGTTATACTATACACCAGATAGAATATCTAAATGGTCAGGCAATGAGGAGATTGATGAAGGGGAGAAAAGCAAGTGCCCTAAATGCAGATTGAAGGCTGCTAATTTGCTACATATGTTTGTCACTTGCCCAGAACTGAGGAAGTATTGGGAGGATGTGAGTAATCATATCAGGACTGGCCTTGGTTTAGAGCTGCAATTAACAAATAAAGTGATCATGCTGGGATATAGCGGTGTGGAAGATGTAGGCCTGTAAAGTCTTCTCTGTGTTATATTTGTTTCCTGCCAGGCTGTTCATAGCTGGGGCATGGGTCTCGACAACAACCCCCAGAGGAGCAGAATGGTGGGTAATCTTTTGGGGAATATATGAGAGGGAATTTGCTTTAGCTAGAGTCAGGGGATCACGTTCTAATAAAAAAGTTGACCGAATATGGGGTAGGTTTCATTGGGTCTTTATCCGAAGTAACTTGATTTAATTCACTTAGCCTAAAACGAAATAATAATAATTATGATGTATCTTGATTTATAATTTGTCCTTATCAATTATCTCATGGATTTTGCTATGGCTTATAGTTTTGGTGATAGATAAGTGCTCGTACGATTGTATAGCTTTGTAATAAAAGTATTTATTGTACTCAATTTATCTTTATTTTGGAAATCCCTTTTTTCCTTGTTTGTTTTCTGATCAATATGACAATAAAAAAAAATTAAAAACAGGTCAGTGACATCACTGATGACATCATCCACTTAATATCTGATGCACCTCCTCATACCCTGATATAACCTTTCATACACCCACTCTAAAATACAGACTACCGTTTTCGAAACCATAGACACACCAATATGAGTTAGAGCATACCCACACACTGATTCATAGGTCTACACACAGATCCACTCACTCACCCATACAGTCACTTATCAATAAAGCCACTGATATATGCACTCATACACCCATACAGACACTCACATACCGCCACTCACCCATAGAGTTACTCACACACCTAGTCAGTCACCCAGAGAATCAATCACACTGCCATTTACTCAACTATACAGTTATACACACACCACCTCACTTATTCATACAGATACTAACACACACTTAATCTCTTCTACAATCATTGACACAAGCATACAATCATGCATACAGCCACTCTCACAATCACTCACTCTCACATTTAGTCACTTATATACTCCCACACTCACATATACTGCCTTTCACATATGTAGTCACTCACACATATACCACTGAGACATCCATTCACTCACCAACATAGCCATACGGATACTCACTCACCCATACAGCCCCTCGCAGATCCACTCATGAACCATGCACCCACTGAATCACCCACTCACATATCCATGCAGGGAGTCACAGCCCCGCACCCACCCACACAGACACTCAGGCACCCATACAGGTACTCAGTCAACCAATCATTAACCCATATAGACACTCATGTAGCTACTCACGAACCCATGCAGCCACTTATACACCAACTGACAGACTGATACAGACATTTACACAGATTAGCAATTCAGCCATGCATTCACTAAGACACATTTAATCACTCACTGTCATGCACCCACTAAATCGTCCATTCAGACACTCATACACCCACTCATTCTTCAATACACCTTGGCGTATATATATATATATATATATTCACTGAAAAAACCATAGGTTTCGGGGCGTTATAGTTAGTTGGACATTTCACTCGTACAAAACCATAGAAATTCCCCGTTATAGTTAGTTCAGCTAACTATAACTTGCAGCGCCCACAATGCACTGCTGATGACGTCACATATTACATCACTCATGACATGGTCAGTGACATCACTCATGACATCACTGATGACAGTTGACTGGGGGTGAGTGTTTGATTTGCTCTAACGCTCCGTCCATCATCCCCTTTGGTATCGCTTTGTTCGCCCTAAGTTGGCAGGGTATGCCCAGACGTGGGTCCCTTGCTCACTTTGCCACTGGATTCAAGATAGCCTGGCTGATGAGGGTTTTTAACCCGAAACCGGTCCCAGGATGCTTGTTTCCGGTCCAGGGAAGACATGGCTTGGCAGTTCGGGCTGGACTGTTCCCATGAGGCACAGGGTCAGACTGATTTGCATATGGCCATGTCTGAACTGGGGTGGTGGAGTGAGCTAAAGAATGATGATGGATTAAACCCAGATCAGTTGACTGGGGGTGAGTGTTTGATTTGCTCTAACGCTCCGTCCATCATCCCCTTTGGTATCATCTCAAATGACATCACTGATGACATCACAGATGACATCATCCTTGTGATAGAGTGGCAGACCTCCTCTCACCCTAATATAACCTTTGATACACACACTCAAAAATACAAACTAACATTTTCAAAACAATGGACATACCAATACCAGTTACAACACACCTATTCATTAATTCCAAGATCTACACACATCCACTCATTCACCAACAGTCCCTATACAGTCACTCATACATATACTCACTCATCATATGTACTCATACACCGCCATTCATCCATAGAGTTACTCACACACATAGTCACACATGCAAACAAAGTATCAAACATCCATTTACTTGCATATACAGTTATACACACACTACCACACTTACTTCTACAGAAACTTACACATACTTACTCTCTTAAACAATCACTTATAGAAACACCTACTTATTTGTACAGGAACTCTTCCAATCTCTCACTCTCACATATACTCACTTATATACACCAATACTCACATATACTAGTTTAAAACATATGTAGTTACTCATAAAGACACTATTGAGACAGTCATTCACTCACTAACAGACCCATACACATACTCATCCACCTATACAGTCCTGCACACATGCTGTCTTCAACACATACAAACAGTGAGTCACTCATTCATGCATCTATGCACTAAGTAATACCCCCACTGAACCATACAGATACTCAGACACTCATACTGATACTCAAAAAAACAACTAATAACCCATATAGACACTCATGTAGCTACTCACCAACCCATGCAGCCACTTATACACAAAGTGAGAGACTGATACAGATATTTTCATATTTAAACATTACTCACTAACCTATGTATCCACTAAGATACACTTAGTCAGTTATACAATCAATTTTACAAAAAAAAATCATCCATTTAGGCACTTATATACCCATTTATTCTTCCATCGACCTTGAGATATACATATATAAAACATATTTAATTTTCAGAAAAACACACATTCACTGGATGATGTCATCAGTGATGTCATCAGTGATGTCATCAGTGATGTCACTGACCATGTCATGAGTGATGTAATATGTGACGTCATCAGCAGTGCATTGCGGGCGCGTGAGTTATAGTTAGCTGAACTAACTATAACGGGGGAATTTCTATGGTTTTGTACGAGTGAAATGTAAAACTAACTATAACGCCCCTGAAACCTATGGTTTTTTCAGTGAATTTCTAAGGTTTTTAAATGCTAATTTCTAACTATAACGTGCCTGAAACCTATGGTTTTTTCAGTGAATTTCTAAGGTTTTTTAAATGCTAATTTCTAACTATAACGTGCCTGAAACCTATGGTTTTTTCAGTGAATATATATATATTTATTATACTATGTATACATGTGAAAATGTCTCAGTCCCCTGTTTGCCTCGGTGGCCCGGAAAAAATGGGTGGAACTGACGTCAGCACGCCGATGAGGTCCTCTTATGGCTCCGATGACGTCATACGGTGTCGCGAGCAGAGCCGTGCTCGTTGACGTGGGAGAGCTAGGAAAGAATTTCCGTGGAATGCTGGTGCAGGGGATATTCACCTAAGTGTTCAGGCTAGTCCTTTGGGAGCAACTGTTTATGTTGCCACTCCAGAAACCGAAACCAGTGATCCGAGGGCAGAGGCCCTGCAGATGGCACACGAGGTGGGGTGCCCAGTTGTGTGCACCAGCGGGGCAGCGAAGTGACAAGCACCACAGCCCACAAAAAAGGTAACGAGGGCACTGAATAACACAGGATCTTCTCTTTGTATCTGGCAGTAACAACGAAGTTAAAATGCCCTAGTACCAAAATGTAGAATTAGTGCTACAACGGTCTTCAAGAGGACCTGCGATGCCGCTTCTGCCTCCCGTACCCTGGAGGCGGCACATGGGTCACGCGGTACGGTCATACTGCGGTGGGACGCACACTCGTTGACCTCTCATGGCACTGCTCCACACTTCAGGGAGGACGCTTTCCATTAGCTATGTTTTCTGATGACATGTTGCGCCGGCCCCGTCCAACAACAGAACTCCTTTAGATCCAAACAGACTCTTCCACTCTCTCACCGGAAGTGAAACCAGGCCAAGCGGACACTTTCACAATACAAAAGCCGGGAATGCACTTTTCGGTAAAAAAAACACATTCCTTCCTCCTAATTAATCAAATAAACGTCTCAGTGAAGAACAGGGGCCAGCTTTGATCGGTAAACAGCCGTTACAACGAGTTTTTTACTTTGCGATACCATTACAACGCATGCATTACCACGCATGCGTTGTACATCACGAAGTCATTACTACGCATTTTTTAGAACGCATGGTCATTTACCACGCATGCCTTTACAACAAATTTTGTTGTAAAGGTATGTATGGTAAATGACCATGCGTTCTAAAAACTATGTAGACGATCCATGTCGTTGTAAGGAAACAGAGGCTGTTCTGTTTCCTCACAACGACGATGCACCGCCCCTCAGAGATGACGTGAAGCAGGAACCACGAGGAGAGAGGAACCATGAGGAGTGAGAGGTAAGGGGAATTGGGCATGGGGTGGGGGTTTCTTTTCTAGAGTTTAGGGTAGTGCAGTGGTGTTTGGGTGGTGTAGGGGGTCGTGCTGGGGGTAGTGTTTTAGGGTTTAGGGTAGTGCAGTGGTGTTTGGGTAGTGTAGGGGGTCATACTGGGGGTAGTGTTTTAGGGTTTAGGGTAGTGCAGTAGTGTAGGGGGTCATGCTGGTGGTAGTGTTTTAGGGTTTAGGGTAGTGCAGTGGTGTATGGGTAGTGTAGGGGGTCGTGCTGGGGTAGTGTTTTAGGGTTTAGGGTAGTGCAGTGGTGTTTGAGTAGTGTAGGGGGTCATGCTGGTGGTAGTGTTTTAGGGTTTAGGGTAGTGCAGTGGTGTTTGTGTAGTGTAGGGGGTCATGCTGGGGGTAGTGTTTTATGGTTTAGGGTAGTGCAGTGGTGTTTGGGTACTGTAGGGGTCGTGCTGGGGGTAGATTTAGGGTTTAGGGTAGTGCAGTGGTGTTTGGGTAGTGTAGGGAGTCGTGCTGGGGGTAGTGTTTTAGGGTTTAGGGTAGTGCAGTGGTGTTTGTGTAGTGTAGGGGGTTGTGCTGGAGGTAGTGTTTTAGGGTTTGTGTTAGTGCAGTGGTGTTTGGGTAGTGTAGGGGTAGTGCTGGGGTAGTGTTTTAGGGTTTAGGGCAGTGCAGTGGTGTTTGTGTAGTGAAGGGGGTCATGCTGTGGGTAGTGTTTTAGGGTTTAGGGTAGTTCAGTCGTGTTTGTGTAGTGTAGGGGGTCGTGTTTTAGGGTATAGGGTAGTGCTGTGGTGTTTGTGTAGTGTGGGTGGTCATGCTGGGGGTATATTTAGGGTTTAGTGTAGTGCAGTGGTGTTTGGGTAGTGTAGGGAGTCGTGCTGGTGATAGTGTTTTAGGGTTTAGGGTAGTGCAGTTATGTTTGGGTAGTGTAGGGTGTCGTGCTGGGGGTAGTGTTTTAGCACTAATTTTTCTTTCTACAGCACTAACCATAATTTCTATGACAAAATGAACCCCCTCATTTTGTTCCTTTTTAAATTAAATGTTTTAAGAGTTACCAGTTTATTCCAATCAAGATGGCTTCAGGTGTGCCATAATTTTGTCATAAGTAAGGCTGTTAGCACTCTAGTTGTTCTTTAGAACACTCTGGGAAGCTGCAGTAGAACACAAAGACATCAACTGACAGGCTGCTCCTGTTGAAATATAACAGGAAGATATTTGAGATCTCACTTAAAACATGTCCTAATTTTTCTTTCTACAGCATTAATCATAATTTCTATGGCAAAATTAACCCCCTCATTTTGTTCCTTTTTAAATTAAATGTTTTAAGTGTTACCAGTTTATTCCATCCAAGATGGCTTCAGGTGTGCCATACTTTTGTCATTAGTAAGGCTGTTAGCACTCTAGTTGTTCTTTAGAACACTCTGGGAAGCTGCAGTAGAACACAAAGGAATCAACTGACAGTCTCTGCCCTTGTTGGATGTACATGTTTTACTGAGAATGTCAGACTTCATTCTCACAAGACTGAGAAAGATAATGTGAATTTACAGAAAATATGCTCTCATTTTAGCTTCTGGAGCACCTTCCAAAACTGTATGGGACAAGCATGTGAAAATAGTTTTCTCTCAAACATGATTCATGATATCCCAGCAGAAGGTTTTTCACAGGGTAAAATAACCTTAGAACACACCACAATTCCTGAAATTAGTATGGTACCATCATCAAATGAATTCTAATGTAACTAAAGTCTGTTATCACCCTTTATAGTTCTCCTTTTGGTAACCCTCAAAATCTTCGATTCACTACAATGCATTTCAATGGGGTACTATCATTTATATTGGTCCCAAGATGGCTGCCAGCAATTCCAGGATGAATTGCTGACAGCCAATCAGATCTCACGATGACATGTGTGGTTAGGCTCCGCCCAGATATATATGTGTTTTCTTTTTCAAATTTCTCAGGAACTACTGAACGGATTTACACCATTTAAGGAAAAGGCTTGACCTTGAACCAAGGGCTACCTTTTTGGCAAATTTGGTGTAATTCCGTTCAGCAGTTCGGGCTGTAGCTGCGACTAAAGGTTCCTATGGAAAATTGCATGGGGAAAACATGTTTTGGGACCCCCCTTTTTTCTCGGCCCCCACTTACCGAATCACCCCGAGACTTTCAGGATAGGAGCGGACCGGAGCTCCCAAGAAGTTGGAAAATTTCACGAAGATTCGTCAACCGGCGCCAACGTTATTTCAAATAGAATGTTGCGGATTTCCTATGGAAAATAGGTCCTAACTATAACTATCTACTGGCGACCGCCAGTAGATAATAGATATTTATATATATATATATAACATTCTTAAACTTTTTAGAAACACTCAGTCACTAGATGATGATGTCATCAGTGATGTCATCAGTGATGTCATTTCAGAAGTCATCAGTTATGCCATCAGTGATGTCACTGACCATGTAACGAGTGATGTAATATGTGACGTCATCAGCAGTGCATTGCGGAGGCACGAGTTATAGTTAGCTCAGCTAACTATAACGGCTGAATTTCTTTGGTTTTGTTCGAGTGAAATGTCAGCCTAACTATAATGTCCCTGAAACCTGTGTTTTTTTCAGTGAATATCTAAGTTGTTTTAAATGCAAATTCCTAACTATAAAGTCCCTGAAACCTGTGGTTTTTTCAGTGAATATGTATATATAAATATATATATATATATATACCCAAAAGTAGTCACGTATGCTCAAGCCGCTAAACGTGAGGAGTGTACGGCAAGGTAGCGAACCTCATATATCCAACAAAGAACTGCAACAACCTCCAGTATAAATATCCTGGATCGATAATTACAGAGCCGACACTCAAATTCCAAGTCCAGCGTATGTTTTATTCACACACGGCTACAACAAACAAAACCCAACGCATTTCGGAGTTCAGGCACTTCTTGGTCACGGGTGTTTGTTGTTGCCGTGTGTGAATAAAATATACCCCAGACTTGGAATTTGAGTGTCAGCTCTGTAATTATTGATCCAGGATATTTATACTGGAGGTTGTTGCAGTTCTTTGTTGGATATATATATATATATTATCTACTGGAGGTCGCCAGTAGATAGTTATAATTAGGACCTATTATCCATAGGAAATCCGCAACATTCTAATCCCAATAAGTTTGGCGTCATTTGACGAATCATCGTGAAATTTTCAAAACTAGTGGGGCGCTCCGGTCCGCTCCTGTCTTGAAGGTTTCGGGGTGATTCATCAAGCGGGGGCCGAGAAAAAAGGGGGGTCTCAAAACGTGTTTTCTCCATGTTAATTCCCATAGGAAATTTTAGCCACGGCTACAGCCCGAACTGCTGAACGGAATTACACCAAATTTTGCAAAAAGGTAGCGATTGGTTCAGAAAGCGACCTTTTTTTTAAATGGTGTAAATCCGTTCAGTAGTTGCGGAGAAATTAAAAAAATAAGAGTGAAAAAGTCAATTTCCCATAGGAAACTTTATGCAAGGCTACAGCAAAAACTGCTGAACGGAATTACACCAAATTTGGCAAAAGGTAGTGCTTGGTTCAGAAAGCACCCTTTTTAAAAATGGTGTAAATCCGTTCAGTAGTTGCTGAGAAAATCCAAAATAAAAGTTTCGATATCTATGGCCGCGGTGGATCCGCGCACCCTCCCGATCACGAGCTGCATGCTAATTGGCTGTCAACACTCCAAACCAGGAAGTGTTGGCAGCCATCTTGTCCCTCGGTAGAACCGAGGCACAAGAAAGCAGTGAGAAAAACCCAAAAAACACGAAAAGGGGGCCGGGTAGAAACACCCTGACCCCCTAGGCCTGTTCAGGGGCCCCCCAATTTTTTAAAAATCGGCAAAAACGCGCTGGGTGCGAGGATCCAGCTGATTAAAAAAAAAATAGAAGCGCGGTCTCCCGCGCTTCGATGCTATTTTGCCCCCGGGTGGGCCAAATCCCGGGGGCATGCGGGGGTGGGTTTATGTTTTATGTGGGGGGCCTCTAAGGCCCCCCAAGCCCTGGGGGCCGCCACCCCCCGGGGCTTTAAACTAAAATGGTGCGGGAGGGCTCTCTGCCCTCCCACAGCCCCGGGGACCGCCACCCCCTGGGGCTTATTTTTTTTATTGAAATAACCTGTGTGGGGGGGCTTGAGCCCCCCCTACACACCCCGGGGACTGCCACCTCCCCGGGGCACTAACATGTAAATTAGGGGGTCCGTTAAGGACCCCCGAGCCCCGGGGACCACCACCTCCCCGGGGCTGTGCATTTGGATGGGAGGGGGGCCGCGCGGCCCCCCTCCTGGAGCCTGTGGCTGCCCTGGGGACCGCCACCCCCCAGGGCCGGCTCCTACAGTGTCCCGGGGTGTTGGAGTGTCTATGGTTTTGCGAATGGCAGTCTGTAATTTAGAGTGGGTGTATCAAAGGTTATATTAGGGTGTGAGGAGGTGCATCAGATTATCACGTGGATGATGTCATCAGTGATGTCATCAGTGATGTCATTTGAGATGTCATCAGTGATGTCATCAGTGATGTCACTGACCATGTCATGAGTGATGTAATATGTGACGTCATCAGCAGTGCATTGCGGGGCGCGAGTTATAGTTAGCTGAACTAACTATAACGGGGGAATTTCCACGGGTTTTGTACGAGTGCAATGTCCAACTAATTATAACTGTCCCTAAAACCTATGGTTTTTCAGTGAATTTTAAGGTTTTTAAATGCAAATTTCTAACTATAACGTGTCTGAAACCTATGGTTTTTTCAGTGAATATATATATATATATTATCTACTGGCCGTCGCCAGTAGATAGTTATAGTTAGGACCTATTTGCCATAGGAAATCCGCAACATTCTATTTGAAATAACTCGTGCGCCGGTTGACGAATCTTCGCGAAAGCTTCCAACTTGTTGGGGCGCTCCGCTCCGCTCCTACCCTGAAAGTCTCGGGTTGATTCGTCAAGCGGGGGCCGAGAAAAAAGGGGGGTCCCAAAACGCATTTTCCTCATTCATTTTTCTATAGGATCTTTCATCGCGGCTACAGCCCGAACTGCTGAACGGAATTACACCAAATTTGGCAAAGAGGTAGCCCTTGGTTCAGAGTTGTGCCTTTTGCTTAAATGGTGCAAATCCGTTCAGTAGTTTCTGAGAAAATCACAAATAAAATCACATACATATCTATGGCCGAGTAGGGTCCGCGTACCCTCCCGATCACGAGGTGCATGCTAATTAGCTGTCAACACTCCAAATCAGGAAGTGTTGGCAGCCATTTTGTCCCTCGGTAGAATCGAGGGACAGAAACAAGTGCGCAAAGCGCAAAAAGGGAGCAGTGTAGAAACACCCTGACCCCCTAGGTCTGCTCAGGGGGTCCCACAAGGACCCCCTGGGCAGAAAAAAGCATATTTTTTTTTTTTAAATCGGCGGGATGCGCTTAGGGTGCGCGGATCCCGCCGAGAAAAAAAAAAAGAAACAAGTGCGCAAAACGCACAAAGGGGGCAGGGTAGAAACACTCTGACCCCCTAGGTCTGCTCAGGGGGTCCCACAAGGATCCCCTAGGCAGAAAAAAGCATTTTTATTTTAAAAAAATCAGCGGGATGCGCTTAGGGTGCGCGGAACCCGCCGATAAAAAAAAGTCCCGGGGGCATGCGGGGGTGGGTTTAGATTTTATGGGGGCCTCTAAGGCCCCCAAGCTCCGGGGACCGCCACCCCTGGGGCTTTAATTACAAAATGGTGCGGGAGGGCTCTATGCCCTACCGCAGCCCCGGGACCGCCACCTTCCCGGGGCTTCTTTTTCTAAATTTAATGACCTGTGTGCGGGGACCGCCACCTCCCCGGGGCACTAAAAAATTTAAAATGGGGGTCCATTTGGACCCCCGAAGCCCCGGGGACCACCACCTCCCTGGGGCTTTGCAGATGTGGGGAGAGGATGGGGGTCCATTTGGACCCCCGAAGCCCCGGGGACCACCACCTCCCTGGGGCTTTGCAGATGTGGGGAGAGGGGCCGCGCGGCCCCCCTCCTGGAGCCAGTGATGGCCCTGGGGACCACCACCCCCCAGGGCCGGCTCCTGCAGTGTCCCGGGGTGCCTACCCCCGGGACACTGTAGTTTGCTATGACAGGATGGGAGCCTTGCGGCTCCCGTCCTGTCATAGCAAACTGCTGGATATTGGAAGAGAGAGCAGGAAACCTGCTCTCTCTTCCAATATCCAAAGCAGTTAGCTTTTCCACACGGGGAGCTGCATCTTAGCAGCTCCCCATGTGGAAAAGCAATGCCGGCTCCCCGCGTCCCTTGGGACTGTGGGGGATTGGGGACCCCCCAGAGTCCCCAACGGAGAGGGCCAGCCCCGGGGGATGGGGTCCCCGGGGCAAGTAGTGGCCCGGGAGGGGGTCCACATGGCCCCCTCCCCCCCAAAAAAAAAAATACAGGCCTGCCCCGGGGGATGGGGTCCCCGGGGCAAAAGGAGACCTGAGGAGGGGGGCCACGCAGCCCCCCTCCTTAAAAATATCAAAAAAAGTGTGGCCATGCCCCGGGGGATGGGGTCCCCGGGGCCGGAATCAGCCACGGGAGGGGGCCACGTGGCCCCCTTCCCGTTTCCTTTTTTAAAAAAAAGAAAAAAAAGGGGTAAGGCCCTGGGGGATGGGGTCCCCAGGGCCCAAAAAAATGAAAAAGGAAGGGGGGCCACACAGTCCCCCTTCGGGAAAAAAATAATAATAAAAAAAAAAAACGATCTTGCCGCAGGCCCCGCCCCCTTCCTTTACCACTCTGCAAATGCGCCCCTGGCACGTTTGCAGAGGGGAATAAATTCCCCTTGAATACTGGGGGTCCCTGAGGCCAACTAGCCCACCAGGAACCTCCAGTATGCGCCAGGGGGCTGGGTTGCAGAGAGGTGTACAGAGGCCACACCCCTTTTTACAGCTCTCTGCAACGCAGCTCTGTTGCGCTTTTTGGTGGTACATGGTGGGCTAGTTGGACTCCAGGGACCCTCAGGATTCAAGGGGACTTAATCCCCCAACTTAAAACGCGCCACGGGGCACGTTTGCACAGTGGTGAAGGGAGGGGGCGGGGCTTCAGGTGACATGTGTGCAAACAGGCCCCGTGGCGCGTTTTAAGATGGGGAATTAAATCCCCTTCAATCCTGAGGGTCCCTGGGGGCCAACTAGCCCACCAGGTATGTCCAGAAAGCGCCACAGAGCTGCGTTGCAGAGAGGTGCAAAAAGGGGCGTGGCCTCTGAACACCTCTCTGCAACGCAGCTCTCTGGCTCATACTGGAGGTATCTGGTGGGCTACTTGGCCCCTAGGGACCCTCGGGATTGAGGAGGAATTAATTCTCCAACTTAAAAAGCACCACAGGGCGTGTTTGCAGACATGTCACCTCAGGGCCCACCCCCTTCATTCACCATTGTGCAAATATTCCTCTAAAATCAGCCGAACTACGAATTCCGATTTACTCACCTGTTATCAGGAGAGACCTCAGTGCTGCATCTTTGAGCCCAGTACTGATCCTGAAAAGTTATTTTAACCGTACTTACCAGTAACTTGAATTTCCTTCCATAGGATATCATTGCCTGCTTTTTGCTGAAAAAGTTTCTGTGTCGATTTTTGAAACATACAAATATTCCTCTAAAATCAGCAGAACTACGAATTCCGATTTACTCACCTGTTATCAGGAGAGACCTCAGTGCTGCATCTTTGAGCCCAGTACTGATCCTCAAAAGTAATTTTAACCGTACTTACCAGTAACTTGAATTTCCTTCCATAGGCTAACATTGACTGGTTTCACTTGGAAATTCTTCTAAGTGTGGAGTTTTGGAACTTTATAATATTCCTCTAAAATCAGTCGAACTACGAATTCCGATTTACTCACCTGTTATCAGGAGAGAACCCAGTGCTGCATCTTTTAGCCCAGCACTGACCTTGAAAAGTAATTCTAAGCGTACTTACCAGTAACTTGAATTTCCTTCCATAGGCTAACATTGACTGGTTTCACTTGGAAATTCTTCTAAGTGTGGAGTTTTGGAACTTTATAATATTCCTCTAAAATCAGCCGAACTACGAATTCCGATTTACTCACCTGTTATGAGGAGAGACCTCAGTGCTGCATCTTTGAGCCCAGTACTGATCCTGAAAAGTAATTTTAATCGTACTTACCAGTAACTTGAATTTCCTTCCATAGGCTAACATTGACTGGTTTCACTTGGAAATTCTTCCAAGTGTGGAGTTTTGGAACTTTATAATATTCCTCTAAAATCAGCCGAACTACGAATTCCGATTTACTCACCTGTTATCAGGAGAGAACCCAGTGCTGCATCTTTTAGCCCAGCACTGACCCTGAAAAGTAATTCTAACCGTATTTACCAGTAACTTGTATTTCCTTCCATAGGAATCCATTGTCTGGTTTTCAGCAGAAAAGTTTCAAAGTGTCAATTTTCACAAACTACAAATATTCCTTAAAATTCACCTGTATGACTTAAACGCATTCTTTCAACTGTTTACAGGAGATGCACCAGTGCTGGATCCAGGATCCACCACTGAGTAAGAAAAGTAACAATAACACTACTTACCTGCTAAGTGAATTTCCTCCCATAGGATAACATTGGTGATTCTATGTGAAAAAGTTTCTAAGTGTCAACTTTTAAAATACAATAATATTCCTTAAAAATCACTACTGTAACCAAAACGCTTTTACTCAACTGTTTACAGGAGATGTCCCAGGACTGAATCTAGGATCCAGTCCTGTTGTTAGAAAAGTAATCCATAAAGTAACTAATTGCATTTAACTTGAAATTCACATTGAGCTCAATGTTGCATTGTGTTTGAAATTGTGTTGCCCATTGCAACAACTGTAACTACTGTACTTAAAAGTTTTTTTGCCTATTTGCAAAGTATTTAAACTAAAGTAATTCATTCTGAGAAAGTATATTTTGTAATGTAATGTATAATGTAATTACAATGTATTTTAAAAAATAAAATATCTAAAAATAAATAGTTTATAAAAATGTAGTAAATCAGTATCAAAAAAATAAATATAACAATTAATACATTTAAAAATTGTCATTTACAAAACCTTTGAAATTCACTGAAAAAAAACATAGGTTTCAGACATGTTATAGTTAGGAAGTAGCATTTAAAAAACCTTTGAAATTCACTGAAAAAACCATAGGTTTCAGGCACGTTATAGTTAGAAATTAGCATTTAAAAAACCTTACAAATTCACTGAAAAAACCATAGGTTTTAGGGACAGTTATAGTTAATTGGACATTGCACTCGTACAAAACCCGTGAAATTCCCCGTTATAGTTAGTTCAGGTAACTATAACTCGCGCCCCCGCAATGCACTGCTGATGACGTCACATATTACATCACTCATGACATGGTCAGTGACATCACTGATGACATCACTGATGACATCTCAAATGACATCACTCATGACATCACTGATGACTTCATCCATAAGATAATTTGATGCATCTTCTCACACCCTAATATAACTTTTGATACACCCACTGTAAATTATAGACTGCCATTGTCAAAACCATAGACACTCCAACACCAATTACTATATACACACTCACTGATTCTTAGGTCTACACACACACATCTACTCACTCCCCCGTACAGTCACTCATACTTATAGTCACTCAGTACAGGACTATTATATGCACTCATACACCTATATAAACACTCACACACCGTCACTCATCCATAGAGGTACTCACACACCTAGTCAGTCATGCAAAAAATTAAGCACACACCCATTTACTCACCTATACAGTTATACACACACCAGCTCACTTACTCATACAAATACTAGCACATTCTTACACTCTTATACAATCTCTGATACAAGCACACACTCATCCATACAGTCACTCTCACAATCACACACTCTCGCCTATAGCTATTTATATACTCCAACACACATATATACTGCCTTTCACATATGTAGTTACTCACACATGTACCACTGGGACATACACTCACTAACACACTCTTACACATACTTACCCACCCATACAGTCTATCACAGATGCACTCTTGAAACCATCCACCCAGTGAATCACCCACTCACACATCTATGCACAGAGTCGCACACACCCCACCCACACAAACACTCAGGCACCCATACAGATACTCAGACAACCAATCAATAACTCATATAGACACTCATGTAGCTATTCACAAACCCATGCAGCCACTTACACAGCAACAGACAGACGGATACAGACATTCACCCAGTTTAGTCACTAACCCATGCATTCAGTAAGATACGTTTAATCACTCACTTATAGAGTTAGTCACGCACCTACTAAATCATCCATACAGACACTTATACACCCACTCATTCTTCAATACACCTTTCCCTATATATATTAAAAATATTTAAACTTTACATAAACACACAGTCACTGGATGATGTCATCTGTGATGTCATTTGAGATGTCATCAGTGATGTCATCAGTGATGTCACTGACCATGTCATGAGTGATGTAATATGTGACGTCATCAGCAGTGCATTGCGGGGGCGCGAGTTATAGTTACCTGAACTAACTATAACGGGGGAATTTCACGGGTTTTGTACGAGTGCAATGTCCAACTAACTATAACTGTCCCTAAAACCTATGGTTTTTTCAGTGAATATATACATATGTATAGGTATCAATGTCAATAATTCTAATTTTTTTTTTTTTAATTCATAACAGAATTATGTTTACTAGTGGCTAACGTCGTTTAATCTGAATCACAGGTACTAGACCTTCTATGACACCTTTAACCAAGACAGCCCACGCTTTATAAATGGGTACTTTACCCTTATATTCCGCCTTAAATTTTATGTCGGAGACATTACTATACAACTCAGTGATAAAATGTATAATCCATTGAATCGTACACTTCAGTAGGATATTTTCCACCGCTTTTCTTCACGGTCTGTGCATAATGTATATATTTCACTAATTTTGTAATTTATGAGTTTAAATGAATTAAATACACAGCACTATATAAAATGGTATAAAATGTTTGGAAATACTCACATAATTAGTGGTGATGATTGAAATGTTATGTATTTTCTTTAGCTCTATGGAAGAGTATATAAAGTCTGAACTTTGAACTAAGGTCATGTGACCAAGAGCTGGATAGCTCGAAACGCGTCTTTTTGCCTTGAATTAAAAAATATTTTTGTACCAAACATGGATCGGTGTGGCTCGTGCTTACGCGAATTATTAAGCTATTTGGTGGATTTACGAGAGCGGCGGCGCCCGCTCAGAGATGAGCCCCAACCCGCCTGGAAGGGAGGAGATCAGCGCCATTTCACGAGGACTTGATGCGGAATCAATCATCTCCGCCCGCCGGCAGCGTTATTTACTCGCCACAGCATATACTAACGACTCTGTGGAAATCGTCTATATTTTCCTCTGAGAAGGTAAACGATTGAGTCTGAGTGAGCGAGTGTGCTGCCAGGGTGCGTCGGGGCAGTTGCCCGGAAGACGCGATCCAGTTTGAGAACGGTCAGTGGACCGAATTGCATTGTGGGCAATGGAGTTCTTGAAAGGTCGGGAGGCCTCAGCAAGTTTAATTTTCAAAAAAACATCGAATGCGAGCAACAGAGAAGAAACAGGCACAGACCATTTGCAATCTGCAACAAGCATCAAACAAAAAGGAAATTTGTTAGAGAAACTACGTAAAAAAGAGCTGAGTCGGTGGTGGGAGGCTACATCTCTCCAAAACTATCTGGAGGTGGAACGGATACCAAGAGGTCTGAGAATTTTTATTGTGCCTACACTAAGCAATCCGAAACAAGAAGTTCTTAAAGCATGACTTGACAACACCACCTCGTGTTCAAGAATGATGCTACAGATCCTCATAAAGAATGCATGGGATGAACATAAAGACCTAGTGGAACAAATACAAAAAGTACTGGATGACATGGCAAAAGATCCGGATCAAAATGAAGTAAAAAAGATCCTGGCTGCAGTTAATGATCGCATTATAAACTTTGAGAAAGATATTATTGAAAGAAAGCAAAGAAAATTTGAAAGAGATGAGAGGGACTACAGGTCGGGAAGAATTCTGACATTCGCTAGAAAATTTGATAAACTACGTACCAATCTCACCAAGGATCGGGCATTGGGGGCTGCTGATAGAGAAAGATGGGAATCTGGCACAAGTTTGAGCTCGGATGTTGGATCAATAGATAGTAGTAGCTCTTTTCCACCAGAAATGTCTTCTTTTTCCAAGGAACTGCGCCTCATGCAGGAGGCGAACGAACACTCAATAAGAGGAAGAACGAGATACCAAGGAAGAGGAGGAAAAACATCAGCAAAAGGAGGCGAGACCGGCGGAGCAAAGAACAGCAATACTGGCGTGGGAACCAAAGGCCAGAACCAGAAGGGAAAGTAATGGATGGACAAGAACTTACGGTAATGAACCTAACCAATAGACTTTTAAACCCCATAGAAGAACAGGTTCTTAAACTGGGATTAACTTTTTGTCCTGATTTACCTATCGATTACACCCAGACACGTATTGATATGTATTTATTTGTACGGAAATTGAAACTGTTTAAAATTCATAAATCCAGACAACAGAATCAAACAACACTCATAGATAATACACTCCCCCTAGGCCCCTCCATAGATGACATTGATATTCTAAGAACACTTGAGAGCTTAGGAGAAGAACAAGAAGCACACAATACACAGATGATTGCTCTGTCTGATCCTAATATAGTTACCGTGGTTGAGAATCTTGGACTAGACCCTGCCAGATCTGTCGTCACTCCATTTAGAGCAAAATCTAAATACAGGCCACAAATTCCCAGAGACAACATAGATGTCTTTCATGAGATGGTTAATCGTGATATTTTACAACTTCTCAAAAAACCTATGAGCAGTTCTAATCTCACTAAAGCACAAAGAGAGGCCATTAAGGGTCTTCAAAATGATGAGAGTATCATCATAAAGGCGTCCGACAAAGGCGGCAATATAGTTTTATGGGACAAAAAGAATTACATCCATGAAGCCATGAGACAGCTCAATAACACGACATGCTACACTAAGGTTGACAAATCCTATTTTTCTACACTACAGGTTAGATTTTTTGACCTCCTTCAGGGGTGGGCTGATGACAACCTATTGAATTGGGATGAGCAGAAATTCCTTAGAAATGATACACCAACTATACCAACTTTTTACCTTTTACCGAAGGTACACAAAGACCCTTTGCAGCCTCCAGGCCGACCTATAGTGTCATCAAAAAATAGTCTGCTCGAGAATGTTTCCATTTATGTGGACCATTTTCTAGCAGACTATGTCAGAGACCTAACATCATACATTAGAGATACAAAAGACTTTCTGCAAAAAATTGAGAACATACATTGGGATAAAAAATACTGGCTGGTTTGTTTAGACGTAGAAAGTCTTTATACAAGCATTAGGCATAGAGACGGACTAAAAGCATGCGAACATTTTTTGAAGACCAGAAGTATACACCTGTTAACACATCCTAGGATGTTACTACAGATGATTGAAATCTGTCTCTTGGAGAATGTATTCACATTTAATGGAGCCTTGTATAAACAAGTACAGGGGACCTCGATGGGCACCTGCTTCGCTCCCAGCTACGCTAATCTTTTGGTAGGCTGGTGGGAGAAGCAGGTGCTCTGGAGTGAATCTCTGGAAGATTGGACCAATAAGGTCAATATCTGGCTCAGATTTATTGACGACGTCTTCTTTGTATGGGAAGGCGAAGAGGAAGACCTCCTTGATTTTGTAAAAAAACTCAATGAGAATTCTGTAAACCTAAAATTTACTATGCAATACAGCCAACAGACTGTTGATTTTTTAGATATCAGACTAACTGTGAACGGTAACAAACTAGAGACGGATTTATTCAGGAAGAGTACAGCAGGCAACTCAGTTCTACACTCAGCTAGTTGCCACCCTCCGAATTTCAGGTGGAGCATACCTTTTGGAGAGTTCCTTCGAGCTAAGAGAAATTGTAGTTCTGAAGAAACATACAGGAAAAACAAGAAGGAAATGTCACACAGATTCAGAGCCAGAGGGTATCCACTTAAAATGCTTAAAATGGCCGAAAAAAGAGCAGATCAAATTGAGAGAAGTGAAGCCTTATACAAAGCACCTAAGATCAAACAAACGGAAACAGATGCCCCCATAAGACTTATCACAACCTATAATTCTCAGTCCAATCAGTTCAGCCAGATAATCAGAAAAAGATGGGACATTCTCACACAAGATAGATTACTAAAAGAAAAACTGGGTTCATACCCAGCGATAACATATAGAAAAAGTCCCTCTATTAAAGACAAGATAGTTAGGAGTCACATGGAACATCGAAAAGTGACATGGCTGGAAAGAATGGGGGGTTTTCATAAGTGTGGAAAATGTAAGGCTTGCAGTCACAGTGAAAATGTGAAGGAGGTTACACTACAGAGAACCCATAGGAAATGGCACATCAGGAAGAACATACAGTGTAGCACTGACTTTGTAGTGTATTTTATCACATGCCCTTGTGGCAAGTGGTACATTGGTTCAACCACCTTCCCTGTAAAGAAAAGAATATTGGAGCATTGGCGTGCCATCACTAATAAAGATTTTAGCTATGGCACGGCAAAACATTTTCACCAAGAACATGACGGTGATTGGACACAAGCGAAATTCTTCGCTCTAGATACCATCCCCAAAAATCCTAGAGGTGGTAATAGAATTCAAGCTTTACGCAGAACTGAGTCCAGATCCATATTTCAAGCCGGCTGTGTCGTTCCTTTTGGGATGAATAATGATGAAGAGATGCATGTGCATCTGTAATTAGATAACAATAGTGCTTCCCGATGTACCTTTGAAACAGAACTAGTATTCTGTATTCATTTAAATTTTTTTTATATATAATCACTATTCTGTCACTTTTTCCATCCCTGTTGAAATTTTTCTTTTTGTACCCCTTCACAAGTGCACAACATGATTGTTTTATTTTTATGTAGTATTGAGAAGCGGTGTGTTGATTTAGTCTCCGTACATGAGTAGTGTATTATTTATTATAAACATTCTTGAAGTGGGCTATATTGTCAGTATTATGACGTTACTTATACTTAAAATTGACCAAATATGTGATTAACTGTTTCATATTTTTGATTGCTCCCTTATAGATTAGACGGATGGAATGTATGGGTCACCTTCACCAGAGTTATGAGCTACGAGCACGGAGTTTTAGGTGTTTGTTTCTACAACCACGCTCTCCATTTCCTGATATATTTGGGGCAACAGGATACTTCATACGGTCATTTCGTATATATACTGTTAATTCCATATTTGTTCCTCTATGGGTACTATACCCTCTATAGGTATCAATGTCAATAATTCTAATTATTTTTTTTAATTTTTTTTTTTATTCATAACAGAATTATGTTTACTAGTGGCTAACGTCGTTTAATCTGAATCACAGGTACTAGACCTTCTATGACACCTTTAACCAAGACAGCCCACGCTTTATAAATGGGTACTTTACCCTTATATTCCGCCTTAAATTTATATACAACTCAGTGATAAAATGTATAATCCATTGAATCGTACACTTCAGTAGGATATTTTCCACCGCTTTTCTTCACTGTCTGTGCATAATGTATATATTTCACTAATTTTGTAATTTATGAGTTTAAATGAATTAAATACACAGCACTATATAAAATGGTATAAAATGTTTGGAAATACTCACATAATTAGTGGTGATGATTGAAATGTTAAGTATTTTCTTTAGCTCTATGGAAGAGTATATAAAGTCTGAACTTTGAACTAAGGTCATGTGACCAAGAGCTGGATAGCTCGAAACGCGTCTTTTTGTCTTGAATGAAAAAATATTTTTGTACCAAACTTGGATCGGTGTGGCTCGTGCGGATGTTTTATAGCCGATACATACCCCGTGAGTGCACCGGACCTTGGGAGTATTATGAACTCCTTGGTTTTTGCTGTTTTATAAGCGGTTTCCACCACCGCTCCCGGTTGCACCCGCCGCGAGTTCGGCTAGCCCTAGGTGGAACACTGCTTTGGATATATATATATATATATTTGGTCACCAAGCAAGTAACACGCTGCACTCTCCCAGATATTATAAAGATTTATTGAAGCCAGTTACACTCCTTCTCCACCTACGCGTTTCGACCAGCAGGTCTTGGTCACGGTGTCTAGCCACCGTGACCAAGACCTGCTGGTCGAAACGCGTAGGTGGAGAAGAAGTGACTGGCTTCAATAAATCTTTATAATATCTGGGAGAGTGCAGCGTGTTACTGCTTGGTGACCAATTGTTTTCGGGGCAAGTCCGGCCCCGCCACGCGCACCAGCTGTGAAAAGTGCGCCCTTCGTTCTTGGACTGCTTTGTTGAGAATATATATATATATATATATATATATATATCCAACACAAAGCTCCCTTAATGCATTCGAGCATACAAAGGGACACGGACTCAGTAAATAGCTGGTGCCAGATTTTATTTGCAGTGCAAAAAACGGTGCTGTCTCTGACGCGTTTTGGACACAAGACGGTCAGTGATGTCATTTGAGATGTCATCAGTGATGTCATCAGTGATGTCACTGACCATGTCATGAATGATGTAATATGTGACGTCATCAGCAGTGCATTGCGGGGGCGCGAGTTATAGTTAACTGAACTAAATAACGGGGGAATTTCTCTGGTTTTGTACGAGTGAAATGTCCAACTAACTATAACGTCCCTGAAACCCATAGATTTTTCAGTGAATTTGTAAGGTTTTTTAAATGCTAATTTCTAACTATAACGTGCCTGAAACCTATGGTTTTTTCAGTGAATTTTGAAGGTTTTTTAAATGCTAATTTCTAACTATAACGGGCCTGAAACCTATTGTTTTTTCAGTGTATTTCAAAGGTTTTTTAAATGCTAATTTCTAACTATAACGTCTCTGAAACCTATGGTTTTTTCAGCGAATTTCAAAGGTTTTTAAATGCACATTTTTAAGTATAATGATCCTTATACGTATGTTTTATTACTGAATTTTTTTAGCTTTTTAATTGTTAATTTGTAAATTTAATATTTATTAAACAATATTATATACTTTTCTGAAAATTTTGGAGTCGCGCACCCAACGCGCACCAAATACGGCGAGTGCACGTATTCCAGCCGCCATATTGGAAAAGTCGTGAAGGATCCACGTACGGTCTGCGACAGGTGCGTGGCTTTGTGTTACGTCATATACGTATAACATCACGTGATGTGCGCGATAGGTATGCGACAGGTACGTGACTCCTGCTCCCGCGTATTCGCGTCATGTGCGCATTACGGTACGCGACGTCTGCGCGGTGGCGGGACCCGCGTGACGTTATATACGTGCTGGGACGCGCTGGGTGTGCGATTCCCGTAAAAGTTTTTATATTGTAAAACTATATCTATGTAACTTTAATGTACATATCAGGGCAAGAGATTCTCTAAACTATTCATAAAACTAATATATTTCTACTTGTATTAAACTTATATTATTCTTAAATATATTTTCGCTGAGTCACATCGGGTGCGTTCTCCGTGCGCTCTGGGTGTGCGTTTCCCGTAAAAGTTTTTATACTGTAAAACTATATGTATGTAACTTGAATGTACATATCAGGGCAAGAGATTATCTAAACTATTTATAAAAATAATATATTTCTACTTGTAATATACATATTATTGCTAAAAATATTTTCGCAGAGTCGCATCGCGTGCGTTCTCCGTGCGCGCTGGGTGCGCGATTCCCATGTGACCTTAAAAAAAAAGGATTTGATTTGTTCCTAATATTTCCCACTGTAACAGTTGAAGGACCCCACCCATTTTATTCATTCTTGTTGGAGCAGCTTAAGAGAAACATCTCTTCTCCTACCAGAACTTATTTGATTTTTTTTGGTGTTGCTTAAAAACTGAACAGTTACAATGGCATCTGAGCAGCAGAAAGTTAATCTTTCTTCAGATGAAGAAGTGTTGGAGGAGGCATCACCAAAGAAGAGACCTGAATCAGTCATATGGAAGTTTTTTACTTTTCCTGCTGGACAGAAGAAAGTAAATGCGAGGAAAGTGACGTGCAAGCTGTGTGAGAGGGTCCTGTCAAGAGGCAGCAACAAGAAATATTCATGCAGCACAGCTAGCATGTATAAACATCTGCGCACTATCCATCCCCGCAATCTTGCTCGGGAAGAACTAAGACGAGCAGCAGAAAATCCAGCACCAGGTGTTCCAGGCACCTCAGGAGCGTCGTCATCTATACCTCCTTTGGACATTAGGCCTGAATTTGCCTTCCTGGAGCAGCACTGCATTAAGTGCAAGAAGGTCATCTGTTATGTCGAGCAGTCGGTGGATGCTGTTTGTGCTGCCCAGTGAAACCATCGTTAATTTTTTTGTTTGTTTTTTTGTTGTTGGAATGATAATTAATTCCAAAAGTGAACTGTTTACATCGTTCCTTTTTTTGTTCAGTTTTTAAAAAAACACCAAAAAATTCAAAATTGTTAAAAAAACACAAACAAATATTTTTAAAAAAAAGAAGAAAAAAAAGTTCTTCTCAGAACTACCTTATCTGGGTAGAAAAAGAAAAATAATTGCATGGTAATGTTTGAAAGTTTGCTTGAGTATATCTGTAGAGCATGATTAACTGAAAGAATGCATTAGTAGTGAATGGTGATTATATGAATGCATCAGTAGCGCCTGCATGATTGCACAAGAGTATTTCTAACGTATGAGCAGGATATTAGATTGGAGGTGCTAAGGTTCTGCATACATGGTGCACATTTGATTGTAGCACTGCATGTCTTAGTGTTTGAGTGATTGTACAAATACATGGATAGTGACTGGATACTTACAGTGCTGCAAGTTGAGAGCATGGTGAGTTTATAAGTGTTTGTGTTTTGGCACAGTAATTAGATAAGGACATGGTTCTGTCAGGATGATTGAAAGAATGGACGGAGAGTGACAGTGTGATTTATGGACTGCATGGCTAGTACTTGGGTAATTGCAGAAGTGAATCAGTAGTGTGGAGGTGGTTAGGCGACTGCATAGATTGTGGACCTTTGAATGTAGTACTGCATGTGTTAATGCTTGAGTCACTGTTCAAGTACAAAGATAGTGAGTGGATACTTAGAGTGCTGCAAGTTCAGAGCAGGTTGAGTCTGTAAGTGCTGAGGTATTGGTGGAGTGATAGGATAAGTAGATAGTGCTGGATTGGTGATAGGAGAAGTACATGGGACAGACAAGAGGATTCCTAGACTGCATGAGTACTAACTGGGTACTTACAAGAGTGTATCAATAGTATGTACCTGGTTAGAGGTCTATATGCATTGTGCACAGAATATTGTAGGTGTACTTGTATTAGTGGCTAGGCCATTCTATAAGTACATGACTAGTAATTGGAATGCTTACAGTGCTGCAAACAGAGTGCATGTTGAATTTATAAGTGCTTAGGTATTGGCGGAGTGATAGGATAAGTAGATAGTGGTGGATAAGTGTTTGGAGAAGTGCATGGGACTGACAGAAGGATTCCTAGGCTGCATGGGTACTACCTGGGTATTTACAGGAGTGTACCAATAGTATGCAGCTGGTTAGAGGTCTGCATGCATTGTGCACAGAATATTGTAGGTGTATTTGTGTTAGTGGCTAGGCCATTCTATAAGTACATGACTAGTAATTCGAATGATGACAGTGCTGCAAACAGAGTGCATGGTGAATTTATAAATGCTTAGGTATTGGAGAAGTGATAACATACATAGATAGTGCTGGAGGGGTGATTGCAGAAGTGCATGGGACAGACAAGAAGATTCCTAGAGTGCATGGGTACTAACTGGGTATTTAGAAGAGTGTATCAATAGTATGTAGCTGGTTAGAGATCTGCATGCATAGTTCACACAATATTGTACATGTACTTGTGTTAGTGGCTAGGCCATTCTAAAAGTACATGACTAGTAACTAGAATGACTACAGTGCTGCAAACAGAGTGCATGGTACATTTATAAGTGCTTAGGTATTGGTGGAGTGGTAGCATAAGTAGATAGTGCTGGAGGGGTGATTGGAGAAGTGCATGGGACAGAAAGGAGGATTCCTAGAGTGCATGGGTACTAACTGGGTATTTAGAAGAGTATATCAATAGTATGTTGGTGGTTAGAGGTGTGCATACATACTGCACAGAATATTGTAGCTGTACTTGTGTTACTGGCTAGGCCATTCCATAAGTATATAAGTAGTAACTAAAATGATTACTGTGCTGCAAACAGAGTGCATGGTGAATTTATAAGTGCTTAGCTATTGGCGGAGTGATAGGATAAGTAGATAGTGCTGGATTGGTGATAGGAGAAGTACATGGGACAGACAAGAGGATTCCTAGACTGCATGAGTACTAGCTGGGTACTTACAAGAGTGTATCAATAGTATGTAGCTGGTTAGAGGTCTGCATGCATAGTGCACAGAATATTGTACATGTACTTGTGTTAGTGGCTAGGGCATTCCATAAGTACATGACTAGTAACTAGAATGATTACAGTGCTGCAAACAGAGTACATGGTGAATTTATAAGTGCTTAGAAATTGGCGGAGTGATAGGATAAGTAGATAGTGGTGGATAAGTGATTGGAGAAGTGCATGGGACTGACAGGAGGATTCCTAGGCTTCATGGGTACTACCTGGTATTTACAGGAGTGTACCAATAGTATGTTTCTGGTTAGAGATCTGCATGCATTGTGCACAGAATATTGTAGGTATACTTCTGTTAATATATAGGCCATTCCATAAGTACATGACTAGTAACTAGAATGATTACAGTGCTGGAAACAGAGTGCCTGGTGAAATTTTAAGTGCTTAGAAATTGGCGGAGTGATAGCATAAGTAGATAGTGGTGGATAAGTGATTGGAGAAGTGCATGGTACTGAGAGGAGGATTCCTAGGCTGCATGGGTACTACCTGGGTATTTACAGGAGTGTACCAATAGTATGTATCTGGTTAGAGCTCTGCATGCATACTGCACAGAATATTGTAGGTGTACTTGTGTTAGTGGCTAGGCCATTCAATAAGCACATGACTAGTAATTGGAATGCTTACAGGGATGCAAACAGAGTGCAAGGTACATTTATAAGTGCTTAGGTATTGGCGGAGTGGTAGCATAAGTAGATACTGCTGGAGGGGTGATTGGAGAAGAGCATGGGACAGACAGGAGGATTCCTAGAGTGCATGGGTACTAACTGGGTATTTAGAAAAGTGTATAAATAGTATGTAGCTGGTTAGAGGTGTGCATGCATACTGCACAGAATATTGCAGCTGTACTTGTGTTACTGGCTAGGCCATTCAATAGGTACATAACTAGTAACTAGAATGATTAGTGTGCTGCAAACAGAGTGCATGGTGAATTTATACGTGCTTAGCTATTGATGGAGTATTAGCATAAGTGGATAGTGCTGGATGGGTGATAGGAGAGGTGTATGGGACAGAGAAGAGGATTCCTACACTGCATAAGTACTAACTGGGTATTTGCAAGAGTGCATTGATAGTATATAGCTGGTTACAGGTCTCCATGCATAGTCCACAGAATATTGTAGCTGTACTAGTGTTACTGGCTAGGCCATTCCATAAGTACATGACTGGGTTATTGCAGGAATGAATCAGTAGTCTGCAGGGGGTTAGGGGACTGCATAGATTGTGCACATTTGACTGCAGCATTGCGTATCTTCATGCCTGAGTCATTGTACAAGTGCATGCATACTGACTCGATAGTTAGAGTGCTGGTAGTTGACAGCAGGGTGAGTTTATAAGTGCAAGACTTTTGGCAGAGTGATTAGATAAGGACATGATTCTGTCAGGATAATTGCAGGTGTGCACAGAGAGTGACAGTGTGATTGCTGAACTGCATGGCTACTACCTGGGTTTTTGCAGGAGTGAATCCATACTCTACAGGTGGTTAGGGGACTGCATAGATTGTGCACATTTGACTGTAGTACTGTGTGTCTTAATGCCTAAGTCATTGTACAAGTGCATGGATAGTGACTGGATACTTAGATTGCTGGTACTTGACAGCAGGGTGAGTTTATAAGTGCTTGTGTTTTGGCACAGCGATTACATAAGGACATGGTACTTGCTTAATGATTAGAGTATTGCAAGGAGACTACATGAGGAAATTGATAACTGCTTGGGTATTGACAGAGGTATTGAATTAGGGCCCGATTCACAGAACTAACTTAAGACAAAATCCTAAACTTACTACCATTTTGGTATTCACAGAAGGCACTTACTCATTTTGGTATTCACAGAAGGCATTTACTCATTTCGGTATTCACAGAAGTTAGTAGTCCTAACTTTAGGACTCCTAAATGCCTTCTGTGAATACCGAAAGTCTTAAAGTTAGGATTTTTCTCAGTTTAGGAGTAGTAAAGTTAGGGCTTCTAACTTTAGGACTCCTAAATGCCTTCTGTGAATACCGAAAGTCTTAAAGTTAGGATTTTCTCAGTTTAGGAGTAGTAAAGTTAGGACTCCTAACTTTAGGACTCCTAAATGCCTTCTGTGAATACCGAAAGTCTTAAAGTTAGGATTTTTCTCAGTTTAGGAGTAGTAAGTTAGGACTCCTAACTTTACTACTCCTAAACTGAGAAAATCCTAACTTTAAGACTTTCGGTATTCACAGAAGGCATTTAGGAGTCCTAAAGTTAGGACTCCTAACTTTACTACTCCTAAACTGAGAAAATCCTAACTTTAAGACTTTCGTATTCACAGAAGGCATTTAGGAGTCCTAAAGTTAGGACTCCTAACTTCTGTGAATACCGAAATGAGTAAGTGCCTTCTGTGAATACCAAAATGAGTAAGTGCCTTCTGTGAATACCAAAATGGTAGTAAGTTTAGGAATTTGTCTTAAGTTAGTTCTGTGAATCGGGCCCTTAGTGCATGCTACTAGTAGATGACTGAAAAACTGCTTTATGAGTAACAGAGTGATTGGTGGACTGTATGGTTAGAACCTGAGGTATTTAAGACATTAATAAGCACTGAGTACGTGGTTAAAGGTGTGTATGGATAGTGCACAGGTGAATGTAGTAGTGGATGGATTACTTAATCTTACCTTTACAGTAGTAGATATCAAAATGTAGTAAAAAAAAAATTGCAGTTGTTTTTTATATTTTAAATTTTAAAAACTATCGAACTTTAGAATTAGGGTCTGTAAAAGAGAAGAAAAAATACAGTTATAATATATAATGTTATAATTTTAAGAACACAACATAATTTTAGCATTATATAAATTATTTAGTTTGCCTTTTTTGCTGTTCTCAGAATATATTGAATTTCACTATAGATAGTGATTTCAATGTTACTCATCATATAACAGCGGGCAAAAAAAAAAACAATCAATAAGATTGTTTAAAAAACAAACAAATCTGTGTCAAAAATATTTTCAACATAGTCAAGTTATCTCTGTACATTGCGAAAAAAAACATCCTCAATAACATTGCATATAATACAAATATCAAATATATAAAATGCTTCGTTGGAAGAGAATTTTGTCACTATAATATAAAAGAACAGAAACAATAATTCAATCAGCTATTCTTCTTAACTTGCATATACTCTAAATGATGTTCTTTAAAACATTTCGTGTCTGAATATCCCTGAAAAACTGCTTAATTCATATCAATATCTATCCTCTAGGCCAAATGATATTCCTGAAATCCTTTATACTGAAATTGTCCAAAGTAATCTCATTAATACATATTAACATATTCCCAATAGGCCGAATTATGGGGCATATTAGCAAGACCCACGTTAAAATTATCGCCGTTTTAGCGGCAAGAAACTGCCGCTAAAACGGCGATAATGGGCTTGCTAATATGCGTTATGGAATTCCAATAGAAGCCCAGGTTAGATGTGCAGGACATCTAACCTGGGCTTCTATTGGAATTCTATAACGCATATTAGCAAGCCCATTATCGCCGTTTTAGCGGCAGTTTCCTGCCGCTAAAACGGCGATAATTTTAACGTGGGTCTTGCTAATATGCCCCTATGTTTTTAGAACTTTGGCTTTAAAAATATTAGGTATGAATTTGGTAATTTGTTAGGCAAACGATATCTAAAAACCAAATGAGCATCATTACAATATGTCCATCCTTTATTGCATTTTAAATAGACAGTGTAATGTCCAGATGTTGTAGAAGGTCCATCGTGGAAAATAATTGCTACTGCTACAAAAGTTCTTCCTGATATTGATAGTTGACTTGCTACAACATTTTTAATTAAAGTTTCCAATTTTCTTCCATCTGCTCTACAACGTTGTATCATTAAAATTATATATTGTCCAAATCTTTGTATAAATAATGTTGATAACATTTCTGATTTGCATTGGCTACACTCCATGTTTTGATTAGCTGATTTAACTAATTTGTTGAAAGACACTGTTTTACAATCTGGTATTGTCAAATATATGAATCTTTCAGTGTCTATGTTAGTGGTAGAAGTAAATGTACAATTTTCACATTCATGTTCCCATCTATAATGAAGTACAAACAGATTTTTAATTTCTATTGCTTCATCTTCCAATACTGCAAGCATATACATTAGAAATTCCTGAGCATCTTGTTGCACATTCTGTGTAAATTGTGAAGAACCAGAACATATATCCAGAAGATTCCGAATATCAGAAACACTTTGCATTTTACTTTTATCAGTTGTCAATTTTTCAAAAATAGAATGCAACAAGGAACAAAACCTTTTTTCTCGATTCTCCATAATTTGCTGTTGGAGATTTTCTAGAAAAAATACAACATTCACCACTACATTAGCATAGCAGTTGATACCTGAACTATTTTCTAACTGATATCCTACAATCTCTTCAATAGTGTCCTTTTTCTTTTTGTTTGGAATCTCAACATTATCTTGATTTTCTTTGCTTCTTTTGAACTTCACTATAGATATTCTCATATGTTCGTTTTCGACCCACTACACGCTTTTCATATACAGGATATTCACCTAAATTGGGAGCATACAGTCTTCTTAACCGATTATACTCTCTTACACAATTTGCATCTGCACTAATCTTTCCCTCATCAAAATCAATCAAATGCAATCCAGATAAAGTTCTGACTCGGGACAAAGCAACATATGCCATACCCTCTTTGAATACAGTACTTCCAATGTTTACCAAAGCACTGTCTACACTTAAACCTTGAGATTTATGAATAGTCACCGCATAAGCCAAAGAAAGAGGAAACTGTTTTCAACGAACATACAAATCTTTAACAAGCAAAAAACGAACAGAACAACAAGCAATTTGTTTTACTTCATCAATCTGATCAAATTTGATTTTCAAAATTTCAATTCCATCTCTTTTTTGATAATAAACAAAATCAACAATTTTTCCCATTGCTCCATGTACTAAACCTTTTTCCACATTCAAATTACGCCGTAAAATAACCAGACAGTTTACACATAAATATAAATTATTTTCTAAACCAGCAGTTTTAGATATAGATTTTTCCAAAGAATCCAATTTTGTTCTTAATTTTTCAGTCAAAATAATAGTAATTCCTTCATGCTCTATTTTATCAATGGCTTCCATTTTTATTATTTGTTCATTTTCGAGCTTTAAAAGTTCTTCATTGAATGTAGAACACTCTCGCAGTGTTGCATTAGGCAGATTATAGATTTATTTTCTGCAATTTTTTTGTATATATTTTTCAGGAACTATAATTTCATTTGGAAACAAGTTTGTAAGTAGCCGACTTTGCAAAGCTTGTTTGCCATGTTCTGTCAATACTCCAATTCTTGAAGAATGGTTCCATAATCTTCATCACTTGCCTGTCGCATATTTTTAATAAGTTCTTTGTATTCAAAATATGACCAAATGTTAACGTTTCCAACACTTCCCAAAGACTTTCTGGTGTCTTCATGCACAAGCGTTTTAAATACTGGTTACCCTTTTACAGGAGTAAGTTGCAGTAGATCACCAAAAACTATCACATGTTTTCCTCCAAATAAGACATCGTATTCTGTTTTTAAAATTTGCTGCATGTCTTAAATGCACAAAGGCAAGCATTACGTTTGAGACCATGCTCACCTCATCAATAATCAGAAGTTTCATTTTCTTTAGCACTCTTGAAACTTCATAACAAGCTTCTCCAGATAGCTTGTGATATTCCAATTTATTTTCATGCTCTACTGGTAACATTAGTAAACAATGTAATGTAATTCCTTTAATGTTGTGTGCTGCCAACCCAGTTGGAGCAGTTACAACACTAGACAAATGTGAGTCAGTTGTTTTCTGTAGATAACTGGTCAAAACTTTAATTAAGAAGCTTTTTCCTGTACCAGCTTGACCACTGACATACATTCGGATAGGTTGAAATGATGTGCATGTGCATTCTTTTTTTTCATGAAGAAAACCATGGTCGATTTGTTGTCTCACTTGCTGATATATTTCTTTCTGTTCAATATTTAGTTATTCTTCCAAGTTTCCTAAGTCCATAATATCATGTTGAGCTTGATGCATTTCTGTTTCCACTTCACTCATGGCGATTGCTGCTTCATTTTCAAGAATTGGTTGTCCTAGTGGATCTTGACTCAGTGGAGCAGAACTTTGACTGACTTGAGAACTGTCTCTAGCAATCTCAGCTGCAACAGTAGCTTCTTGATCAATTTCTTTATTCAACATTTTGAGATAATTTGCAAAAACTGTGCATTCAATGCTATCTTTACATGCATTGAAAGAATCTTCATAGCACTGAAAATTTCCAAGTAATTCCAGTTCCATACGGCAAGGTTTGAAGAGTTGCAGAAGTGCTAAATAGTAAAATTCCCTTTTATCAGGAGTATCGCAACTCAGTTTCCTGTGATTAATCAGATTTCCTTTACTATGTATCACCAAACATCCTTCTGAACCAATCACTGCATATTTTTCTTCATTTATGTTCTCTGTAGTATTTCTCTTAAAACTGTAATATTGCAGCACTTCATAGAGACATATGTTTTCAAGATGAGGACTTCTATTTGGATAGTATGTATCCAACATGTTTGTTTTAACAATATCTCTGCTTTCCGGTTCATTTAATGCTAAATATTCGATTTCTTGTATAGATTTAAGTACTCGATTTCGTGTTGCAGCAAGACATAGACTAACCCAAATTATTCCTCTTGACTTTGAATATAAACTTGCTGAGGACAACCGATCCAAACATTCGTAGGATCCAATCTCTCGATGGGACAGCATCTTCAAACTAAAGCTGTACAATTTCTTACTAAGACTCTTCTCGTGGGAAATTTCTTCCCACATTTCTTTCAACTTCGTCTTTTCTGATTTTGTTATGTATGATGTTACATACCGAGCAACAGCAATGGAATTATCCGCAACATACTGGATATCCATATTAGCATTCCACATTGAGAGAATAACTGGATTATAATCATTAATATACTTTGATTCTTCACTTCTTTTCAAATTGTAAGTATTTTTGGGAGATTTTCTAGTGATGGTATGTCTCACTGCTGACATGAAACTGTTTACTTTTCCTTTGGATATTACTGGACGTGGAAATCCAAAACGACATTTGGTATAAAACTTTTCCTTCGACTTGTATTTCCGTCGACAGTATTTGCCACATCGATGAGTTTGAAACCGTAACACTTGTTGCCTTAAGGTGTTTTCTTGTCTTGTTTTTGGTATAGCACATGTAACATAATCTTCAATAAAAGATAAAACAGTCTCATCCAAATCACTTCCAAATTTGGGTGCATCCTTGATCCATAAAAGCATATGTATATGAGGAGCACCTCTAGCTTGATACTCCTTTCTCCAAAAGAAATCAATAACTTCTCCAAGAGGAGGATTCTTTTTATTGCAGATAAAAGACATCATAGCTTCAAACCTATGATTGAAATATCTGCATACATTTACAGGATCCAAAGAACACAATTCTCCAGGAGTCTTGAATTCAATGTTTTTAATATTTGAATTTGCTTCTCGAACAAATTCAAGTAAATCATCCCATGCGTATTCAGCACAGCTTAGGGTAACAAACCACGTAGGAGTTCCTAAGTTCCTTAGCATACATTTAAGTTCTCCATGACGACGATACCAATACTCATTAGTACCACGCTGACATGCCATCAAATTAATCAGTTGAGATTCTAAATGATCATCTCTGTGATGTACTTTATCCATAAAATCCTTTGCAGAAACATTTTGAAGATGTACTCCTGTTTTTAATATGTGGTTGACTGCATATGAAAGTCCAGACAAGTCACTCTCAAACAAAAGATGAAATATATATGGGATACATTGTCGAAATCTTGGATCTTCTGCATACAATCTTGTTGTCCGATATTCTGATGCAGGAATCTGTACTGATCGTTCGTCATATCGTCCACCTTTTCCAGTTGGGAACAGCTGGGGAAAACAACGAGCTTCCAAACTTTTTTCCCAAACACTCATGGGAGTCCCCTTCGCTTTCTTCATTTGGAATAATTCAATAGTATTCCCCATCACTTCTTTCGAATGTAAAGGATGTACACTATAATGTTCATAAATTTCTTCAGTTTTGGACATGTCCACTTTCTCAATTTGACCACTTGACATTTCACTATCATCTCCTACAAGTATTTCTTCTTCTTTCACATACACATTTTTGTAGTAATCATTGTTTTTTATAAGATACAATGTTGCCTTTTGCACTTTTCTGACATCCACTAATTCCTGCCAGATTTTCTTACTCTTAGTAGGAACACCATTAACTAAAATAATTAGTGGTTCACTTTCTTCTTTCTCTACACCAATAGTTTCAATATTTTTCTTTAAATCTAGAGGAAAATATACAACTCTTCCTTTTAACCCCTTCGATGCTCATGACGGAATGGTTCCGTCATGAGCATCGGTGCCCCTGTGCTCATGACGGAACCATTCCGTCATGAGGCCAGGGGCACGAAATCCCTCTGCTGCAGACAGCAGAGGGATTTCTATTTCTCCCCTTTGACCTTGGGAGCTGGGGAAGAGCTTCCCCAGCTCCCGAGGCCCCCTCCCTGGTTTCTGTGCCATGACGATCAGCGCGCACGTCGTGCTGTCGTCATTGGACAGCAACCGAAACTGAAATGAGCCTTTAGGCTCATTTCAGTTTCACTTTCTATGTGCTCAGGGGGCTATCTCAGCCCCCCGGGCACGTAGAAAGACGGGAGAGGTATCATTGGAAAGGGGAGAATCTCTCCTTTCCAATGGTACCCCTCCCCAGTGGATCCCTGCTTGGGGATCGCCCCAGGAGGGCGATCCCCAAGCAGGGATCCACCAACTAGACACCAGGGAGGGGGGAGCGGCCACTTGGGCAAGGGCCTTCGCTCCCCCCATAAAGAAATGGGCACAATTCAGTCTTTCTGCCCCCCCTGGGGGGGCTGTAACCCCCAATCTGCCCCCCGGGGGGGCAGAAAGCCCACTAAATGCCAGGGATTTTTTTGTGCATTTTTTTAGGGTGGGGGCTGCCCGAAATGGGCACACCAATGCCCCCACCCCCGCCACCATTATAGCCTTTCTGCCCCCCCAGGGGGGCAGATGGGGGCATTAGACCCCAATCTGCCCCGCCGGGGGGGGGGGCAAAAAGCTCACTAGACGCCAGGGAATTTTTTGGGGCAAATTTGAATTAGGGTGGGGCTGCCCAAACGGGCATGCCCATGCCCCCGCCCCCTCCCCCACAAAAATTACAGCCTTCCTGCCCCCTGGGCGACAGATGGGACAGTAGTCCCCAATCTGCCCCCCCGGGGGGCAAAAAGCCCACTAGACGCTAGGGATTTTTTGGGGAAAAGTTTTATTAGGGTGGGGGCATTGGCATGCCTGTTTTTTGGCAACCCCACCCTAATTAAAATTTGCTCAAAAAAATCCCTGGCGTCTAGTAGGCTTTCTGCACCCCCAAAGGGCAAAAAGCCCACTAGCCGCCAGGGATTTTTTTTGGGCAAATTTGAATTAGGGTGGGGGCTGCCCAAAACGGGCATGCCCATGCTGCCACCCCCGCAAAAATGACAGCCTTTCTGCCCCCCCTGGGGGGCAGATGGGGGCATTAGCCCCCAATCTTCCCCCTGGGGGGGCAAAAAGCCCAGTAGACGCCAGGGATTTTTTGGGCAAATTTTAATTAGGGTGGGGGCATTGGCATGCCCGTTTTGGACAGCCCCCACCCTAATTAAAATTTGCCCTAAAAACTCCCTGGCGTCTAGTGGACTTTCAGCCTCCTGGGGGCAGATGGGGGTATTAGCCCCAAATCTGCCCCACCGGGGGGGAAAAAGCCCACTAGATGCCAGGGATTTTTCTGGTCAAAACAAACAATGGGGCGACCCTGTGTCCCTCAGAACCTGGGTTTTTATAAAGAAAAACAATGGTTCTGTTGGGTGAGCAACAAATTTCTTGTATAGTTTAACTAAATTATCTTATCACTTTTATACAAAAACAATTTCAGCCGAAAGGAACACACGAAAAACAGATAAATGGGTAACAAGTTGTTTTTTATATAAATTGCATCATTTATAGATTACCCATATTTAAATATAAGGCTGTCAAAAAGTGAAATTACAAGGTGACGAGTGACCAAGTGACATATTGTGCTCAGTGAAACAGTTGAGTGAATGATATGTACAAAGTGATTAAAATATGTACAAAGGAGGGAAAAGGAAGGCCAGACTAAGGACAATAACTCTGCTATTAATCCAATTCTAATTCTTCAAGCAGAGCCTTGATCTGGACCAAGAGGTAGCGTCGACGTTTCAACCCTATCTACGCACTATTGAGTAGTCATTACGGGTCTTCATCAGGACAAGAGAGATGGCAGCCTGTGAATTTGGACAGAACGTGGGTTAAGCATATTGCATTGCATTGGAGTGTGTTCCAGACCGCAATATACAAAGGCTCTAGACTCACCTAATGTATCCAGAGTTAATCAGTAAGAGGGCAAGGGGCTCAGGTCCGCGTGCTCAAGGCCCCTATCAGATAAATTCTGAGGAGGAAGGATTAGGATTTGTATTAAACTAATATTCACATAATATACTCAATAGTTATAACTTGATTATAAGGGTAACACTCACCCAATAAAAATGCAGGGAATCAAGAATTAATAGATAAATGCTCTTTCCCAATTAACAGAGGCACACAGTATCGGGCTCAAAGTAGAGGTCAATTCTGTGGAAAAAGACTCAGGTCAGCGTGGTCAAGGCACTCTCAAAGGATTGGTATTTATCTAATAAAAAATGATATACTGAATAGTTATAACTAGATTAAAACGGGGGAAAGAACTCACCCAGTAGAATGACATGAGAGAGGGAAGCAATGGGTTAAATCCGCATTCCCGAATAATAAAGGCACATAAAGTCCGGTTTAAGGAAGTAAATTCTGTCGAAAAAGTAAAAACGGGAAGAGAAGTCAGTATATGACCCGTTTGTATAGCTATTAGTTAAACCATCTAAATGCCTAAAACGGTGCTTACCTAATCAATGTGAATCCGTGACAAGTACGGAAGGTCGATTTCAAGAGGCGGTGGCAGGCAAACGTCCTGTCAACCCGCTATGATGTATTAGCCAGCCTCCCCGTGATCGGCTCGCCTTAAATGAGGCAGATGCCAGCGTTCGCGTGCACAGCGCGCTCGCGTGTGCAGCAGCGGGATGCTAGCAACATCAGTTGCCTAGCAACCGCGCTTTACTGTTTAAACCCAATGTCACGTCAATTACAGAGAAGGGGATTTATACGACTGCCCCATTTTGTGCACATTTTAAGGTTACAACATGCATAGTAACGTTCCAAGAACAATGTTTACAGCGTAAGTAAGAACGGATGGTACCGCATTTAGTATTAAAAAATCGGATAGAGGCAAGAGATACCATACATTAATTAAGTAAGTTGAATAAAATAATTAAAAGACATCTTGTGTATATCCGTGATGCGCTCACAACATTAAGATACATGGTCACATGGTCACTTTTACAATAGATTATCAGAGATACCACGTTTTTGAAAATTACAAAATACACATAAGAATTCATTTGACCGTAAAAACAAGATAACCAAAACAATCTCAGCGATTGCAATAACACATTTGTATCGTACATGTATGCAACTGCATCCCGTATGATTTAGATAAGCCTACAGATAATAGATGGTCAAACATAAATACAATTAGTAGTGATCCCAATGGTTGTAGTATGGCGTAAATAATCTTAATTCAAATGTGTGTAGGGCCTACATCAATGTTAAAGTGGGCCCATTCGTCTTGCTGCTGACCTATACAGTGCATGCAACTGCATCCTGTGTAATTTAGATAAGCCTACAGACAATAGATGGTCAACCATAAGTACAAGCTGGGGGTCGCGTAGCTATTAGTAGTGATCCCAATGATTGTAATATGACGTAAATAATCTTAATTCAAATGTATGTAGAGCCTACATCAATATTAAAGATGGACATTGGTCTTGCTGCTGGCCTATACAGTGTAGATCATCTTAGTTTGTGTGTGTGGTGAACACACATCCTGGCTAAAGTTGGCACATTTGTTTTGAAGTCTCCTCAAACTCATTCAATCCCACCATTACAGTGTTAAGAGAATGGATCCACCTACACTCCTTATGGTTGAGGGCCACTGATAACGAACCCCCTCTTGGATGGGGACAGATTTTCTCGATAACCCACCATTTCATACTCTCTGGGGGATGATTATGTGTAACAAAGTGATCAACTAATGGAGCTCCCTGCAATCTACATCTCACTCTGCTCATGTGTTGCAATATCCTAGTCTTGACTTTCTGAGTGGTTTGTCCCACATAAAGTAAGTCGCATGGACAGCGAATGGTATATATCACATTATTGCTGTTGCAGTTGGTGAATTGTGACAATTTGTGTGTTCTATTGATGTGTGTAAATGTTGATCCTTCAATGGTCAATGGGCAGGCTTTACATTGGCCACATTTACGATGGCCAATTATGGGTGGTAGGCCCAAATGACTTTGAATATTCATAGGTTTAGGAGGCTCAAGATACGCTTTGACAACATTGTCCTTTATGTTTCTGCCCCTTTTGAAGGCAAACAGGGGATCTGCCGATGTGTTCAATTCACTTGCAACAAGATTCCAATACTTCTTCACAATCTTTTTTATACTGTTGCTCTTGGTGTTAAATGTAGTCACACAGACGATCTTTTCCGTCCTTTCCGGTTTCTGTTTGACCTGCAGTAGTTGGTCACGTGGACAGTACCAGGCACGTTTGCGCAAGATTTTTTTGGGGCAAATTTGAATTAGGGTGGGGCTGCCAAAAATGGGCATGCCCATGCCCCCACCCCCGCAAAAATTACAGCCTTCCCAGATGGGGCAGTAGCCCCCAATCTGCCCCCCCGGGGGGGCAAAAAGCCCACTAGATGCCAGGGATTTTTTGGGGCAAATTTTTATTAGGGTGGGGGCATTGGTATGCCCGTTTTTGGCAACACCCACCCTAATTAAAATTTGCTCAAAAAAATCCCTGGCATCTAGTAGGCTTTGTGCCCCCCATGGGGGGCAGATGGGGGCATTAGACCCCAATCTGCACCCCCGGGGGGGCAAAAAGCCCACTAATCACCAGGGATTTTGGGGCAAATTTGAATTAGGGTGGGGGCTGCCCAAAAAGGGCATGCCCATGCCCCAACCCCTCCCCGCAAAAATTACAGCCTTCCTGCCCCCCCTGGGGGGCAGATGAGGCAGTAGCCCCCAATCTGCCCCCCCGGGGGGCAAAAAGCCCACTAGATGCCAGGGATTTTTTTGGGCAAATTTTAATTAGTGTGGGGCTTGCCCAAAACAGCCATGCCAATGCCCCCACACCCCACCCGCAACAATTACAGCCTTTCTGCCCCCCTGGGGGGAAGATGGGGCAGTAGCTCCCAATCTGCACCCCCCGGGGGGGCAAAAAGCCCACTAGACGCCAACGATTGCCTGTCACGGGTACTTGGGCCTCCCACCTGAGTGAGGCACCATTTTTATCGGGAGACCTGGGGAAACGCTCGGTGGTAGGAAATTTGTGTCAGCCCGGTGATGCCACAACTTTCCCACGCACAAATGTGTGAAAAAAGTGATTTCTTTTCAGCAAAATTTCAGGTTTGCAGATGATTCTGGGTAAGAAAACGTTGGGGGATCCACGCAATCCATACCGCGCTGGAATCCCCCGGGTGTATAGTTTTCAGAAATGTGTGAGTTTGGTAGGTTTCCCTAGGTGGCCACCGTGCCCCGGGCCAAAAACAGTCATGGGACCCCCCTTGCAAAACCAGGTCGTTTTGTGATAGGCAATTTTGATGTCGCCTCAATACGTTTTGGACCCTTGCCTGTCGCGGGTACTTGGGCTTCCCACCCGAGTGAGGCACCATTTTTATCGGGAGACCTGGGGGAACGCTGGGTGGTAGGAAATTTGGGTCAGCCTGGTGATGCCAAAACTTTCCCACACACAAATGTGTGAAAAAAGTGATTTTTTCAGCAAAATGTCAGGTTTGCAGGGGATTCTGGGTAAGAAAACATTGGGGGATCCACACACGCCATACCTCCCTGGAATCCCCGGGTGTCTACTTTACAGAAATGTGTTGGTTTGGTAGGTTTCCCTAGGTGGCCACCGAGCCCCGGGCCAAAAAGTCATGGGACCCCCCCTTGCAAAACCAGGTCGTTTTGTGATAGGCAATTTTGATGTCGCCTCAATACGTTTTGGGCCCTTGCCTGTCGTGGGTACTTGGGCCTCCCACCAGAGTGAGGCACTATTTTTATCGGGAGACCTGGGGGAACGCTGGGTGGTAGGAAATTTGTGTCAGCCCAGTGATGCCACAACTTTCCCACACACAAATGTGTGAAAAAAGTGATTTTTTCAGCAAAATTTCAGGTTTGCAGGGGATTCTGGGTAAGAAAACGTTGGGGGATCCACGTAAGCCATACCTCACTGGAATCCCCCAGGTGTCTACTTTTCAGAAATGTGTGGGTTTGGTAGGTTTCCCTAGGTGCCGGCAGAGCTAGGGTTCAAAAACTACAGCTAGGCACTTTGCAAAAAAAGGGTCATTTTTCACTGTGAAAATGTGGTGTGTCCATGTTGCGTTTTGAGCTGTTTCCTGTCGCGGGCACTAGGCCTACCCACACAAGTGAGGTACCATTTTTCTCAGAAGACTTTGGGGAACGCGGGGTGGGTGGAATTTTGTGGATCCACGCAGATTCCAGAACTTTCCACCACAGAAAAGTGAGGAAAATGTGTTTTTTGGGACAATTCTTTAGGTTTGCAAGGGATTCTGGGTACCAGAACCTGGTGAGAGCCAGTCAAGTCACCCCATCCTGGATTTCCCTGCATGTCTAGTTTTCAAAAATGTATAGGTTTGCTAGGTTTCCCTGGGTGCCAGCAGAGCTAGGGTTCAAAAACTACAGCTAGGCACTTTGCAAAAAAAGGGTCATTTTTCACTGTGAAAATGTGGTGTGTCCACGTTGCGTTTTGCTCTGTTTCCTGTCGCGGGCACTAGGCCTACCCACACAAGTGAGGTACCATTTTTCTTGGAAGACTTTGGGGAACGCGGGTGGGTGGAATTTTGTGGATCCACGCAGATTCCAGAACTTTCCACCACAGAAAAGTGAGGAAAATGTGTTTTTTTTGACAATTTATTAGGTTTGCAAGGGATTCTGGGTACCAGAACCTGGTGAGAGCCAGTCAAGTCACCCCATCCTGGATTCCCTGTGTGTCTAGTTTTTAAAAATGTATAGGTTTGCTAGGTTTCCCTAGGTGCCGGCAGAGCTAGGGTTAAAAACTACAGCTAGGCACTTTGCAAAAAAGGGTAATTTTTCACAGTGAAAATGTGGTGTGTCCACGTTGCGTTTTGCGCGGTTTCCTGTCGCAAGCACTAGGCCTACCCACACAAGTGAGGTACCATTTTTCTCGGAAGACTTTGGGGAACGCGGGGTGAGTGGAATTTTGTGGATCCACGCAGATTCCAGAACTTTCCACCACAGAAAAGTGAAGAAAATGTGTTTTTTTTGACAATTTTTTAGGTTTGCAATGGATTCTGGGTACCAGAACCTGGTAAGAGCCAGTCAAGTCACCCCATCCTTGATTCCCCTGGGTGCCTAGTTTTAAAAAATGTATAGGTTTGCTAGGTTTCCCTAGGTGCCGGCAGAGCTAGGGTTAAAAAACTACAGCTAGGCACTTTGCGAAAAAAGGAAAATTTTTCACTGTGAAAATGTGGTGTGTCCACGTTGTGTTTTGCGCTGTTTCCTGTCACGGGCACTAGGCCTACCCACACAAGTGAGGTACCATTTTTCTTGGAAGACTTTGGGGAATGCGGGGTGGGTGGAATTTTGTGGATCCACGCAGATTCCAGTACTTTCCACCACAGAAAAGTGAAGAAAATGTGGTTTTTTTGACAATTGTTTAGGTGTGCAAGGGATTCTGGGTACCAGAACCTGGTGAGAGCCAGTCAAGTCACCCCATCCTGGATTCCACTGGGTGTCTAGTTTTCAAAAATGTATAGGTTTGCTAGGTTTCCCTAGGTGCCGGCAGAGCTAGGGTTCAAAAACTACAGCTAGGCACTTTGCGAAAAAAGGGTAATTTTTCACTGTGAAAATGTGGTGTGTCCACGTTGTGTTTTGCGCTGTTTCCTGTCGCGGGCACTAGGCCTACCCACACAAGTGAGGTACTGTTGTTCTCGAAAGACTTTGGGGAACGCGGGGTGGGTGGAATTTTGTGGATCCACGCAGATTCCAGAACTTTCCACCACAGAAAAGTGAGGAAAATGTATTTTTTAAAAATTGTTTAGGTTTGCAAGGGATTCTGGGTAACATAACCAGGTGAGAGCCAGTCAAGTCACCCCATCCTGGATTCCCCTGAGTGTCTAGTTTTCAAAAATGTATAGGTTTGCTAGGTTTCCCTGGGTGCCAGCAGAGCTAGGGTTCAAAAACTACAGCTAGGCACTTTGCAAAAAAAGGGTCATTTTTCACTGTGAAAATGTGGTGTGTCCACGTTGCGTTTTGCGCTGTTTCCTGTCGCGGGCACTAGGCCTAACCACACAAGTGAGGTACCATTTTTCTTGGAAGACTTTGGGGAACGCGGGGTGGGTGGAATTTTGTGGATACACGCAGATTCCAGAACTTTCCACCACAGAAAAGTGAGGAAAATGTTTTTTTTTTGACAATTTATTAGGTTTGCAAGGGATTCTGGGTACCAGAACCTGGTAAGAGCCAGTCAAGTCACCCCATCCTTGATTCCCCTGGGTGCCTAGTTTTTAAAAATGTATAGGTTTGCTAGGTTTCCCTAGGTGCCGGCAGAGCTAGGGTTAAAAAACTACAGCTAGGCACTTTGCAAAAAAGGGTAATTTTTCACTGTGAAAATGTGGTGTGTCCACGTTGCGCTTTGCGCGGTTTCCTGTCGCAAGCACTAGGCCTACCCACACAAGTGAGGTACCATTTTTCTCGGAAGACTTTGGGGAACGCGGGGTGAGTGGAATTTTGTGGATCCACGCAGATTCCAGAACTTTCCACCACAGAAAAGTGAAGAAAATGTGTTTTTTTGACAATTTTTTAGGTTTGCAATGGATTCTGGGTACCAGAACCTGGTAAGAGCCAGTCAAGTCACCCCATCCTTGATTCCCCTGGGTGCCTAGTTTTAAAAAATTTATAGGTTTGCTAGGTTTCCCTAGGTGCCGGCAGAGCTAGGGTTAAAAAACTACAGCTAGGCACTTTGCGAAAAAAGGGTCATTTTTCACTGTGAAAATGTGGTGTGTCCACGTTGTGTTTTGCGCTGTTTCCTGTCGCGGGCACTAGGCCTACCCACACAAGTGAGGTACCATTTTTCTCGGAAGACTTTGGGGAACGCGGGGTGGGTGGAATTTTGTGGATCCACGCAGACTCCAGAACTTTGCACTACAGAAAAGTGAGGCAAATGTGTTTTTTTTTACAATGTTTTAGGTTTGCAAGGGATTTTGGGTACCAGAACCTGGGGAGAGCCAGTCAAGCCACCCCATCCTGGATTCCCCTGGGTGTCTAGTTTTCAAAAATGTATAGGTTTGCTAGGTTTCCCTAGGTGCCGGCAGAGCTAGGGTTCAAAAACTACAGCTAGGCACTTTGCAAAAAAGGGTCATTTTTCACTGTGAAAATGTGGTGTGTCCATGTTGCGTTTTGCGCTGTTTCCTGTCACGGGCACTAGGACTACCCACACAAGTGAGGTACCATTTTTCTCGGAAGACTTTGGGGAACGCGGGGTGTGTGGAATTTTTTGCATACACGCAGATTCCAGAACTTTCCACCACAGAAAAGTGAGGAAAATTTGATTTTTTTTGGACAATTTTTTAGGTTTGCAAGGGATTCTGGGTACCAGAACCTGGTGAGAGCCAGTCAAGTCACCCCATATTGGATTCTCCTGCATGTCTAGTTTTTAAAAATGTATAGGTTTGCTAGGTTTCCCTAGGTGCCGGCAGAGCTAGGGTTAAAAAACTACAGCTAGGCACTTTGCAAAAAAGGGTCATTTTTCACTGTGAAAATGTGGTGTGTCCACGTTGCGTTTTGTGCTGTTTCCTGTCGCGGGCACTAGGCCTACCCACACAAGTGTGGTACCATTTTTCTCGGAAGACTTTGGGGAACGCGGGGTGGGTGGAATTTTGTGGATCCACGCAGATTCCAGACCTTTCCACCACAGAAAAGTGTGGAAAATGTGGGATTTTTGACAATTTTTTATGTTTGCAAGGGATTCTGGGTACCAGAACCTGGTGAGAGCCAGTCAAGTCACCCCATCCTGATTTCCCCTGCATGTTTAGATTTCAAAAATGTATAGGTTTGCTAGGTCTCCCTAGGTGCCGTCAGAGCTAGGGTTCAAAAACTACAGCTAGGCACTTTGCAAAAATAGGGTCATTTTTGACTGTGAAAATGTGGTGTGTCCACGTAGCGTTTTGTGCTGTTTCCTGTCGCGGGCACTAGGCCTACCCACACAAGTGAGGTACCATTTTTCTCGGAAGACTTTGGGGAACGTGGGGTGGGTGGAATTTTGTAGATCCACGCAGATTCCAGAACTTTCCACCACAGAAAAGTGAGGAAAATTTGTTTTTTTGTGACAATTGTTTAGGTTTGCAAGGGATTCTGGGTACTAGAACCTGGTGAGAGCCAGTCAAGTCACCCCATCCTGGATTCCCCTGCATGTCTAGTTTTCAAAAATGTATAGGTTTGCTAGGTTTCCTAGGTGCCGGCAGAGCTAGGGTTCAAAAACTACAGCTAGGCACTTTGCAAAAATAGGGTCATTTTTCACTCTGAAAATGTGGTGTGTCCACGTTGAGTTTTGCGCTGTTTCCTGTCGCGGGCACTAGGCCTACCCACACAAGTGAGGTACCATTTTTCTCAGAAGACTTTGGGGAATGCGAGGTTGGTGGAATTTTGTGGATCCACGCAGATTCCAGAACTTTCCACCACAGAAAAGTGAGGAAAATTTGGTTTTTTTGACAATTTTTTAGGTTTGCAAGGGATTCTGGGTACCAGAACCTGGTGAGAGCCAGTCAAGTCACCCCATCCTGTATTCCCCTGCGTGTCTAGTTTACAAAAATGTATAGGTTTGCTAGGTTTCCTAGGTGCCGGCAGAGCTAGGTTAAAAACTACAGCTAGGCACTTTGCAAAAAAGGGTAATTTTTCACTGTGAAAATGTGGTGTGTCCACGTTGCGCTTTGCGCGGTTTCCTGTCGCAAGCACTAGGCCTACCCACACAAGTGAGGTACCATTTTTCTCGGAAGACTTTGGGGAACGCGGGGTGAGTGGAATTTTGTGGATCCACGCAGTTTCCAGAACTTTCCACCACAGAAAAGTGAAGAAAATGTGTTTTTTTGACATTTTTAGGTTTGCAATGGATTCTGGGTACCAGAACCTGGTAAGAGCCAGTCAAGTCACCCCATCCTTGATTCCCCTGGGTGCCTAGTTTTAAAAAATGTATAGGTTTGCTAGGTTTCCTAGGTGCCGGCAGAGCTAGGGTTAAAAAACTACAGCTAGGCACTTTGCGAAAAAGGATAATTTTTCACTGTGAAAATGTGGTGTGTCCACGTTGTGTTTTGCGCTGTTTCCTGTCACGGGCACTAGGCCTACCCACACAAGTGAGGTACCATTTTTCTTGGAAGACTTTGGGGAATGCGGGGTGGGTGGAATTTTGTGGATCCACGCAGATTCCAGTACTTTCCACCACAGAAAAGTGAAGAAAATGTGGGTTTTTTGACAATTGTTTAGGTTTGCAAGGGATTCTGGGTACCAGAACCTGGTGAGAGCCAGTCAAGTCACCCCATCCTGGATTCCACTGGGTGTCTAGTTTTCAAAAATGTATAGGTTTGCTAGGTTTCCCTAGGTGCCGGCAGAGCTAGGGTTCAAAAACTACAGCTAGGCACTTTGCGAAAAAAGGGTAATTTTTCACTGTGAAAATGTGGTGTGTTCACGTTGTGTTTTGCGCTGTTTCCTGTCGCGGGCACTAGGCCTACCCACACAAGTGTGGTACCATTTTTCTCGGAAGACTTTGGGGAACGCGGGGTGGGTGGAATTTTGTGGATCCACGCAGATTCCAGACCTTTCCACCACAGAAAAGTGTGGAAAATGTGGGATTTTTGACAATTTTTTATGTTTGCAAGGGATTCTGGGTACCAGAACCTGGTGAGAGCCAGTCAAGTCACCCCATCCTGGATTCCCCTGCATGTTTAGATTTCAAAAATGTATAGGTTTGCTAGGTCTCCCTAGGTGCCGTCAGAGCTAGGGTTCAAAAACTACAGCTAGGCACTTTGCAAAAATAGGGTCATTTTTGACTGTGAAAATGTGGTGTGTCCACGTAGCGTTTTGCGCTGTTTCCTGTCGCGGGCACTAGGCCTACCCACACAAGTGAGGTACCATTTTTCTCGGAAGACTTTGGGGAACGTGGGGTGGGTGGAATTTTGTAGATCCACGCAGATTCCAGAACTTTCCACCACAGAAAAGTGAGGAAAATTTGTTTTTTTGTGACAATTGTTTAGGTTTGCAAGGGATTCTGGGTACCAGAACCTGGTGAGAGCCAGTCAAGTCACCCCATCCTGGATTCCCCTGCATGTCTAGTTTTCAAAAATGTATAGGTTTGCTAGGTTTCCCTAGGTGCCGGCAGAGCTAGGGTTCAAAAACTACAGCTAGGCACTTTGCAAAAATAGGGTCATTTTTCACTCTGAAAATGTGGTGTGTCCACGTTGAGTTTTGCGCTGTTTCCTGTCGCGGGCACTAGGCCTACCCACACAAGTGAGGTACCATTTTTCTCAGAAGACTTTGGGGAATGCGAGGTTGGTGGAATTTTGTGGATCCACGCAGATTCCAGAACTTTCCACCACAGAAAAGTGAGGAAAATTTGGTTTTTTTGACAATTTTTTAGGTTTGCAAGGGATTCTGGGTACCAGAACCTGGTGAGAGCCAGTCAAGTCACCCCATCCTGTATTCCCCTGCGTGTCTAGTTTTCAAAAATGTATAGGTTTGCTAGGTTTCCTAGGTGCCGGCAGAGCTAGGTTAAAAACTACAGCTAGGCACTTTGCAAAAAGGGTAATTTTTCACTGTGAAAATGTGGTGTGTCCACGTTGCGTTTTGCGCGGTTTCCTGTCGCAAGCACTAGGCCTACCCACACAAGTGAGGTACCATTTTTCTCGGAAGACTTTGGGGAACGCGGGTGAGTGGAATTTTGTGGATCCAAGCAGATTCCAGAACTTTCCACCACAGAAAAGTGAAGAAAATGTGTTTTTTTGACATTTTTTAGGTTTGCAATGGATTCTGGGTACCAGAACCTGGTAAGAGCCAGTCAAGTCACCCCATCCTTGATTCCCTGGGTGCCTAGTTTTAAAAATGTATAGGTTTGCTAGGTTTCCCTAGGTGCCGGCAGAGCTAGGGTTAAAAACTACAGCTAGGCACTTTGCGAAAAAAGGATAATTTTTCACTGTGAAAATGTGGTGTGTCCACGTTGTGTTTTGCGCTGTTTCCTGTCACGGGCACTAGGCCTACCCACACAAGTGAGGTACCATTTTTCTTGGAAGACTTTGGGGAATGCGGGGTGGGTGGAATTTTGTGGATCCACGCAGATTCCAGTACTTTCCACCACAGAAAAGTGAAGAAAATGTGGTTTTTTTGACAATTGTTTAGGTTTGCAAGGGATTCTGGGTACCAGAACCTGGTGAGAGCCAGTCAAGTCACCCCATCCTGGATTCCACTGGGTGTCTAGTTTTCAAAAATGTATAGGTTTGCTAGGTTTCCCTAGGTGCCGGCAGAGCTAGGGTTCAAAAACTACAGCTAGGCACTTTGCGAAAAAAGGGTCATTTTTCACTGTGAAAATGTGGTGTGTTCACGTTGTGTTTTGCGCTGTTTCCTGTCGCGGGCACTAGGCCTACCCACACAAGTGAGGTACCGTTTTTCTCGAAAGACTTTGGGGAACGCGGGGTGGGTGGAATTTTGTGGTTCCACGCAGATTCCAGAACTTTCCACCACAGAAAAGTGAGGAAAATGTGTTTTTTAAACAATTGTTTAGGTTTGCAAGGGATTCTGGGTAACATAACCAGGTGAGAGCCAGTCAAGTCACCCCATCCTGGATTCCCCTGAGTGTCTAGTTTTCAAAAATGTATAGGTTTGCTAGGTTTCCTAGGGTGCCAGCAGAGCTAGGGTTCAAAAACTACAGCTAGGCACTTTGCAAAAAAGGGTCATTTTTCACTGTGAAAATGTGGTGTGTCCACGTTGCGTTTTGCGCTGTTTCCTGTCGCGGGCACTAGGCCTACCCACACAAGTGAGGTACCATTTTTCTTGGAAGACTTTGGGGAACGCGGGTGGGTGGAATTTTGTGGATACACGCAGATTCCAGAACTTTCCACCACAGAAAAGTGAGGAAAATGTGTTTTTTTGACAATTTATTAGGTTTGCAAGGGATTCTGGGTACCAGAAACTGGTAAGAGCCAGTCAAGTCACCCCATCCTTGATTCCCCTGGGTGCCTAGTTTTTAAAAATGTATAGGTTTGCTAGGTTTCCTAGGTGCCGGCAGAGCTAGGGTTAAAAACTACAGCTAGGCACTTTGCAAAAAGGGTAATTTTTCACTGTGAAAATGTGGTGTGTCCACGTTGCGTTTTGCGCGGTTTCCTGTCGCAAGCACTAGGCCTACCCACACAAGTGAGGTACCATTTTTCTCGGAAGACTTTGGGGAACGCGGGGTGAGTGGAATTTTGTGGATCCACGCAGATTCCAGAACTTTCCACCACAGAAAAGTGAAGAAAATGTGGGTTTTTTGACATTTTTTAGGTTTGCAATGGATTCTGGGTACCAGAACCTGGTAAGAGCCAGTCAAGTCACCCCATCCTTGATTCCCCTGGGTGCCTAGTTTTAAAAAATGTATAGGTTTGCTAGGTTTCCCTAGGTGCCGGCAGAGCTAGGGTTAAAAAACTACAGCTAGGCACTTTGCGAAAAAGGATAATTTTTCACTGTGAAAATGTGGTGTGTCCACGTTGTGTTTTGCGCTGTTTCCTGTCACGGGCACTAGGCCTACCCACACAAGTGAGGTACCATTTTTCTTGGAAGACTTTGGGGAATGCGGGGTGGGTGGAATTTTGTGGATCCACGCAGATTCCAGTACTTTCCACCACAGAAAAGTGAAGAAAATGTGGTTTTTTGACAATTGTTTAGGTTTGCAAGGGATTCTGGGTACCAGAACCTGGTGAGAGCCAGTCAAGTCACCCCATCCTGGATTCCCCTGCATGTTTAGATTTCAAAATGTATAGGTTTGCTAGGTTTCCCTAGGTGCCGTCAGAGCTAGGGTTCAAAAACTACAGCTAGGCACTTTGCAAAAATAGGGTCATTTTTGACTGTGAAAATGTGGTGTGTCCACGTAGCGTTTTGCACTGTTTCCTGTCGCGGGCACTAGGCCTACCCACACAAGTGAGGTACCATTTTTCTCGGAAGACTTTGGGTAACGTGGGGTGGGTGGAATTTTGTGGATCCACGCAGATTCCAGAACTTTCCACCACAGAAAAGTGAGGAAAATGTGTTTTTTTGACAATTGTTTAGGTTTGCAAGGGATTCTGGGTACCAGAACCTGGTGAGAGCCAGTCAAGTCACCCCATCCTGGATTCCCTGCATGTCTAGTTTTCAAAAATGTATAGGTTTGCTAGGTTTCCCTAGGTGCCGGCAGAGCTAGGGTTCAAAAACTACAGCTAGGCACTTTGCAAAAATAGGGTCATTTTTCACTCTGAAAATGTGGTGTGTCCACGTTGAGTTTTGCGCTGTTTCCTGTCGCGGGCACTAGGCCTACCCACACAAGTGAGGTACCATTTTTCTCAGAAGACTTTGGGGAATGCGAGGTGGGTGGAATTTTGTGGATCCACGCAGATTCCAGAACTTTCCACCACAGAAAAGTGAGGAAAATTTGGTTTTTTTGACAATTTTTTAGGTTTGCAAGGGATTCTGGGTACCAGAACCTGGTGAGAGCCAGTCAAGTCACCCCATCCTGTATTCCCCTGCGTGTCTAGTTTTCAAAAATGTATAGGTTTGCTAGGTTTCCCTAGGTGCCGGCAGAGCTAGGGTTCAAAAACTACAGCTAGGCACTTTGCGAAAAAAGGGTAATTTTTCACTGTGAAAATGTGGTGTGTTCACGTTGTGTTTTGCGCTGTTTCCTGTCGCGGGCACTAGGCCTACCCACACAAGTGAGGTACCGTTTTTCTCGAAAGACTTTGGGGAACGCGGGGTGGGTGGAATTTTGTGGTTCCACGCAGATTCCAGAACTTTCCACCACAGAAAAGTGAGGAAAATGTGTTTTTTAAACAATTGTTTAGGTTTGCAAGGGATTCTGGGTAACATAACCAGGTGAGAGCCAGTCAAGTCACCCCATCCTGGATTCCCCTGAGTGTCTAGTTTTCAAAAATGTATAGGTTTGCTAGGTTTCCTAGGGTGCCAGCAGAGCTAGGGTTCAAAAACTACAGCTAGGCACTTTGCAAAAAAGGGTCATTTTTCACTGTGAAAATGTGGTGTGTCCACGCTTGCGTTTGCGCTGTTTCCTGTCGCGGGCACTAGGCCTACCCATACAAGTGAGGTACCATTTTTCTTGGAAGACTTTGGGGAACGCGGGGTGGGTGGAATTTTGTGGATACACGCAGATTCCAGAACTTTCCACCACAGAAAAGTGAGGAAAATTTGTTTTTTTGACAATTTATTAGGTTTGCAAGGGATTCTGGGTACCAGAACCTGGTAAGAGCCAGTCAAGTCACCCCATCCTTGATTCCCCTGGGTGCCTAGTTTTTAAAAATGTATAGGTTTGCTAGGTTTCCCTAGGTGCCGGCAGAGCTAGGGTTAAAAACTACAGCTAGGCACTTTGCAAAAAGGGTAATTTTTCACTGTGAAAATGTGGTGTGTCCACGTTGCGCTTTGCGCGGTTTCCTGTCGCAAGCACTAGGCCTACCCACACAAGTGAGGTACCATTTTTCTCGGAAGACTTTGGGGAACGCGGGGTGAGTGGAATTTTGTGGATCCACGCAGATTCCAGAACTTTCCACCACAGAAAAGTGAAGAAAATGTGGTTTTTTTGACAATTTTTTAGGTTTGCAATGGATTCTGGGTACCAGAACCTGGTAAGAGCCAGTCAAGTCACCCCATCCTTGATTCCCCTGGGTGCCTAGTTTTAAAAAATGTATAGGTTTGCTAGGTTTCCCTAGGTGCCGGCAGAGCTAGGGTTAAAAAACTACAGCTAGGCACTTTGCGAAAAAAGGGTCATTTTTCACTGTGAAAATGTGGTGTGTCCACGTTGTGTTTTACGCTGTTTCCTGTCGCGGGCACTAGGCCTACCCACACAAGTGAGGTACCATTTTTCTCGGAAGACTTTGGGGAACGCGGGTGGGTGGAATTTTGTGGATCCACGCAGACTCCAGAACTTTGCACTACAGAAAAGTGAGGAAAATGTGTTTTTTTTTACAATGTTTTAGGTTTGCAAGGGATTTTGGGTACCAGAACCTGGGGAGAGCCAGTCAAGCCACCCCATCCTGGATTCCCCTGGGTGTCTAGTTTTCAAAAATGTATAGGTTTGCTAGGTTTCCCTAGGTGCCGGCAGAGCTAGGGTTCAAAAACTACAGCTAGGCACTTTGCAAAAAAAGGGTCATTTTTCACTGTGAAAATGTGGTGTGTCCATGTTGCGTTTTGCGCTGTTTCCTGTCACAGGCACTAGGACTACCCACACAAGTGAGGTACCATTTTTCTTGGAAGACTTTGGGGAACGCGGGGTGTGTGGAATTTTTTGCATACACGCAGATTCCAGAACTTTCCACCACAGAAAAGTGAGGAAAATGTGATTTTTTTTGGACAATTTTTTAGGTTTGCAAGGGATTCTGGGTACCAGAACCTGGTGAGAGCCAGTCAAGTCACCCCATATTGGATTCTCCTGCGTGTCTAGTTTTTAAAAATGTATAGGTTTGCTAGGTTTCCCTAGGTGCCGGCAGAGCTAGGGTTCAAAAACTACAGCTAGGCACTTTGCAAAAATAGGGTCATTTTTGACTGTGAAAATGTGGTGTGTCCACGTAGCGTTTTGCGCTGTTTCCTGTCGCGGGCACTAGGCCTACCCACACAAGTGAGGTACCATTTTTCTCGGAAGACTTTGGGGAACGTGGGGTGGGTGGATTTTTGTGGATCCACGCAGATTCCAGAACTTTCCACCACAGAAAAGTGTGGAAAATGTGGGATTTTTGACAATTTTTTATGTTTGCAAGGGATTCTGGGTACCAGAACCTGGTGAGAGCCAGTCAAGTCACCCCATATTGGATTCTCCTGCGTGTCTAGTTTTTAAAAATGTATAGGTTTGCTAGGTTTCCCTAGGTGCCGGCAGAGCTAGGGTTAAAAAACTGCAGCTAGGCACTTTGCAAAAAAAGGGTCATTTTTCACTGTGAAAATGTGGTGTGTCCACGTTGCGTTTTGTGCTGTTTCCTGTCGCGGGCACTAGGCCTACCCACACAAGTGTGGTACCATTTTTCTCGGAAGACTTTGGGGAACGCGGGGTGGGTGGAATTTTGTGGATCCACGCAGATTCCAGACCTTTCCACCACAGAAAAGTGTGGAAAATGTGGGATTTTTGACAATTTTTTATGTTTGCAAGGGATTCTGGGTACCAGAACCTGGTGAGAGCCAGTCAAGTCACCCCATCCTGGATTCCCCTGCATGTTTAGATTTCAAAAATGTATAGGTTTGCTAGGTTTCCCTAGGTGCCGTCAGAGCTAGGGTTCAAAAACTACAGCTAGGCACTTTGCAAAAATAGGGTCATTTTTGACTGTGAAAATGTGGTGTGTCCACGTAGCGTTTTGCGCTGTTTCCTGTCGCGGGCACTAGGCCTACCCACACAAGTGAGGTACCATTTTTCTCGGAAGACTTTGGGGAACGTGGGGTGGGTGGAATTTTGTGGATCCACGCAGATTCCAGAACTTTCCACCACAGAAAAGGTAGGAAAATTTGTTTTTTTTGACAATTGTTTAGGTTTGCAAGGGATTCTGGGTACCAGAACCTGGTGAGAGCCAGTCAAGTCACCCCATCCTGGATTCCCCTGCATGTCTAGTTTTCAAAAATGTATAGGTTTGCTAGGTTTCCCTAGGTGCCGGCAGAGCTAGGGTTCAAAAACTACAGCTAGGCACTTTGCAAAAATAGGGTCATTTTTCACTCTGAAAATGTGGTGTGTCCACGTTGAGTTTTGCGCTGTTTCCTGTCGCGGGCACTAGGCCTACCCACACAAGTGAGGTACCATTTTTCTCAGAAGACTTTGGGGAATGCGAGGTTGGTGGAATTTTGTGGATCCACGCAGATTCCAGAACTTTCCACCACAGAAAAGTGAGGAAAATTTGGTTTTTTTGACAATTTATTAGGTTTGCAAGGGATTCTGGGTACCAGAACCTGGTAAGAGCCAGTCAAGTCACCCCATCCTTGATTCCCCTGGGTGCCTAGTTTTTAAAAATGTATAGGTTTGCTAGGTTTCCCTAGGTGCCGGCAGAGCTAGGGTTAAAAAACTACAGCTAGGCACTTTGCAAAAAAGGGTAATTTTTCACTGTGAAAATGTGGTGTGTCCACGTTGCGTTTTGTGCGGTTTCCTGTCGCAAGCACTAGGCCTACCCACACAAGTGAGGTACCATTTTTCTCGGAAGACTTTGGGGAACGCGGGGTGAGTGGAATTTTGTGGATCCACGCAGATTCCAGATCTTTCCACCACAGAAAAGTGAAGAAAATGTGGGTTTTTTGACAATTTTTAGGTTTGCAATGGATTCTGGGTACCAGAACCTGGTAAGAGCCAGTCAAGTCACCCCATCCTTGATTCCCCTGGGTGCCTAGTTTTAAAAATGTATAGGTTTGCTAGGTTTCCTAGGTGCCGGCAGAGCTAGGGTTAAAAACTACAGCTAGGCACTTTGCGAAAAAAGGGTCATTTTTCACTGTGAAAATGTGGTGTGTCCACGTTGTGTTTTGCGCTGTTTCCTGTCGCGGGCACTAGGCCTACCCACACAAGTGAGGTACCATTTTTCTCGGAAGACTTTGGGGAACGCGGGGTGGGTGGAATTTTGTGGATCCACGCAGACTCCAGAACTTTGCACTACAGAAAAGTGAGGAAAATGTGTTTTTTTTTACAATGTTTTAGGTTTGCAAGGGATTTTGGGTACCAGAACCTGGGGAGAGCCAGTCAAGCCACCCCATCCTGGATTCCCCTGGGTGTCTAGTTTTCAAAAATGTATAGGTTTGCTAGGTTTCCCTAGGTGCCGGCAGAGCTAGGGTTCAAAAACTACAGCTAGGCACTTTGCAAAAAAAGGGTCATTTTTCACTGTGAAAATGTGGTGTGTCCATGTTGCGTTTTGCGCTGTTTCCTGTCACAGGCACTAGGACTACCCACACAAGTGAGGTACCATTTTTCTTGGAAGACTTTGGGAACGCGGGTGTGTGGAATTTTTGCATACACGCAGATTCCAGAACTTTCCACCACAGAAAAGTGAGGAAAATGTGATTTTTTTTGGACAATTTTTTAGGTTTGCAAGGGATTCTGGGTACCAGAACCTGGTGAGAGCCAGTCAAGTCACCCCATATTGGATTCTCCTGCGTGTCTAGTTTTTAAAAATGTATAGGTTTGCTAGGTTTCCCTAGGTGCCGGCAGAGCTAGGGTTCAAAAACTACAGCTAGGCACTTTGCAAAAAAGGGTCATTTTTCACTGTGAAAATGTGGTGTGTCCACGTTGCGTTTTGTGCTGTTTCCTGTCGCAGGCACTAGGCCTACCCACACAAGTGTGGTACAATTTTTCTCGGAAGACTTTGGGGAACGCGGGGTGGGTGGAATTTTGTGGATCCACGCAGATTCCAGACCTTTCCACCACAGAAAAGTGTGGAAAATGTGGGATTTTTGACAATTTTTATGTTTGCAAGGGATTCTGGGTACCAGAACCTGGTGAGAGCCAGTCAAGTCACCCCATCCTGGATTCCCCTGCATGTTTAGATTTCAAAAATGTATAGGTTTGCTAGGTTTCCCTAGGTGCCGTCAGAGCTAGGGTTCAAAAACTACAGCTAGGCACTTTGCAAAAATAGGGTCATTTTTGACTGTGAAAATGTGGTGTGTCCACGTAGCGTTTTGCGCTGTTTCCTGTCGCGGGCACTAGGCCTACCCACACAAGTGAGGTACCATTTTTCTCGGAAGACTTTGGGGAACGTGGGGTGGGTGGATTTTTGTGGATCCACGCAGATTCCAGAACTTTCCACCACAGAAAAGTGTGGAAAATGTGGGATTTTTGACAATTTTTTATGTTTGCAAGGGATTCTGGGTACCAGAACCTGGTGAGAGCCAGTCAAGTCACCCCATCCTGGATTCCCCTGCATGTTTAGATTTCAAAAATGTATAGGTTTGCTAGGTTTCCCTAGGTGCCGTCAGAGCTAGGGTTCAAAAACTACAGCTAGGCACTTTGCAAAAATAGGGTCATTTTTGACTGTGAAAATGTGGTGTGTCCACGTAGCGTTTTGCGCTGTTTCCTGTCGCGGGCACTAGGCCTACCCACACAAGTGAGGTACCATTTTTCTCGGAAGACTTTGGGGAACGTGGGGTGGGTGGATTTTTGTGGATCCACGCAGATTCCAGAACTTTCCACCACAGAAAAGTGAGGAAAATGTGATTTTTTTGGGACAATTTTTTAGGTTTGCAAGGGATTCTGGGTACCAGAACCTGGTGAGAGCCAGTCAAGTCACCCCATATTGGATTCTCCTGCGTGTCTAGTTTTTAAAAATGTATAGGTTTGCTAGGTTTCCTAGGTGCCGGCAGAGCTAGGGTTAAAAACTACAGCTAGGCACTTTGCAAAAAAGGGTCATTTTTCACTGTGAAAATGTGGTGTGTCCACGTTGCGTTTTGTGCTGTTTCCTGTCGCGGGCACTAGGCCTACCCACACAAGTGTGGTACCATTTTTCTCGGAAGACTTTGGGGAACGCGGGGTGGGTGGAATTTTGTGGATCCACGCAGATTCCAGACCTTTCCACCACAGAAAAGTGTGGAAAATGTGGGATTTTTGACAATTTTTTATGTTTGCAAGGGATTCTGGGTACCAGAACCTGGTGAGAGCCAGTCAAGTCACCCCATCCTGGATTCCCCTGCATGTTTAGATTTCAAAAATGTATAGGTTTGCTAGGTTTCCCTAGGTGCCGTCAGAGCTAGGGTTCAAAAACTACAGCTAGGCACTTTGCAAAAATAGGGTCATTTTTGACTGTGAAAATGTGGTGTGTCCACGTAGCGTTTTGCGCTGTTTCCTGTCGCGGGCACTAGGCCTACCCACACAAGTGAGGTACCATTTTTCTCGGAAGACTTTGGGGAACGTGGGGTGGGTGGAATTTTGTGGATCCACGCAGATTCCAGAACTTTCCACCACAGAAAAGTGAGGAAAATTTGTTTTTTTGACAATTGTTTAGGTTTGCAAGGGATTCTGGGTACCAGAACCTGGTGAGAGCCAGTCAAGTCACCCCATCCTGGATTCCCCTGCATGTCTAGTTTTCAAAAATGTATAGGTTTGCTAGGTTTCCCTAGGTGCCGGCAGAGCTAGGGTTCAAAAACTACAGCTAGGCACTTTGCAAAAATAGGGTCATTTTTCACTCTGAAAATGTGGTGTGTCCACGTTGAGTTTTGCGCTGTTTCCTGTCGCGGGCACTAGGCCTACCCACACAAGTGAGGTACCATTTTTCTCAGAAGACTTTGGGGAATGCGAGGTTGGTGGAATTTTGTGATCCACGCAGATTCCAGAACTTTCCACCACAGAAAAGTGAGGAAAATTTGGTTTTTTTGACAATTCTTTAGGTTTGCAAGGGATTCTGGGTACCAGAACCTGGTGAGAGCCAGTCAAGTCACCCCATCCTGTATTCCCCTGCGTGTCTAGTTTTCAAAAATGTATAGGTTTGCTAGGTTTCCCTAGGTGCCGGCACAGCTAGGTTAAAAAACTACAGCTAGGCACTTTGCAAAAAAGGGTAATTTTTCACTGTGAAAATGTGGTGTGTCCACGTTGCGTTTTGCGCGGTTTCCTGTCGCAAGCACTAGTCCTACCCACACAAGTGAGGTACCATTTTTCTCGGAAGACTTTGGGGAACGCGGGGTGAGTGGAATTTTGTGGATCCACGCAGATTCCAGAACTTTCCACCACAGAAAAGTGAAGAAAATGTGTTTTTTTTGACATTTTTTAGGTTTGCAATGGATTCTGGGTACCAGAACCTGGTAAGAGCCAGTCAAGTCACCCCATCCTTGATTCCCCTGGGTGCCTAGTTTTAAAAATGTATAGGTTTGCTAGGTTTCCCTAGGTGCCGGCAGAGCTAGGGTTAAAAACTACAGCTAGGCACTTTGCGAAAAAGGAAAATTTTTCACTGTGAAAATGTGGTGTGTCCACGTTGTGTTTTGCGCTGTTTCCTGTCACGGGCACTAGGCCTACCCACACAAGTGAGGTACCATTTTTCTTGGAAGACTTTGGGGAATGCGGGGTGCGTGGAATTTTGTGGATCCACGCAGATTCCAGTACTTTCCACCACAGAAAAGTGAAGAAAATGTGGTTTTTTTGACAATTGTTTAGGTTTGCAAGGGATTCTGGGTACCAGAACCTGGTGAGAGCCAGTCAAGTCACCCCATCCTGGATTCCACTGGGTGTCTAGTTTTCAAAAATGTATAGGTTTGCTAGGTTTCCCTAGGTGCCGGCAGAGCTAGGGTTCAAAAACTACAGCTAGGCACTTTGCGAAAAAAGGGTAATTTTTCACTGTGAAAATGTGGTGTGTTCACGTTGTGTTTTGCGCTGTTTCCTGTCGCGGGCACTAGGCCTACCCACACAAGTGAGGTACCGTTTTTCTCGAAAGACTTTGGGGAACGCGGGGTGGGTGGAATTTTGTGGTTCCACGCAGATTCCAGAACTTTCCACCACAGAAAAGTGAGGAAAATGTGTTTTTTAAACAATTGTTTAGGTTTGCAAGGGATTCTGGGTAACATAACCAGGTGAGAGCCAGTCAAGTCACCCCATCCTGGATTCCCCTGAGTGTCTAGTTTTCAAAAATGTATAGGTTTGCTAGGTTTCCTAGGGTGCCAGCAGAGCTAGGGTTCAAAAACTACAGCTAGGCACTTTGCAAAAAAAGGGTCATTTTTCACTGTGAAAATGTGGTGTGTCCACGTTGCGTTTTGCGCTGTTTCCTGTCGCGGGCACTAGGCCTACCCACACAAGTGAGGTACCATTTTTCTTGGAAGACTTTGGGGAACGCGGGGTGGGTGGAATTTTGTGGATACACGCAGATTCCAGAACTTTCCACCACAGAAAAGTGAGGAAAATGTGTTTTTTTTGACAATTTATTAGGTTTGCAAGGGATTCTGGGTACCAGAACCTGGTAAGAGCCAGTCAAGTCACCCCATCCTTGATTCCCCTGGGTGCCTAGTTTTTAAAAATGTATAGGTTTGCTAGGTTTCCCTAGGTGCCGGCAGAGCTGGGGTTAAAAAACTACAGCTAGGCACTTTGCAAAAAAGGGTAATTTTTCACTGTGAAAATGTGGTGTGTCCACGTTGCGTTTTGCGCGGTTTCCTGTCGCAAGCACTAGGCCTACCCACACAAGTGAGGTACCATTTTTCTCGGAAGACTTTGGGGAACGCGGGTGAGTGGAATTTTGTGGATCCACGCAGATTCCAGAACTTTCCACCACAGAAAAGTGAAGAAAATGTGGTTTTTTTGACAATTTTTAGGTTTGCAATGGATTCTGGGTACCAGAACCTGGTAAGAGCCAGTCAAGTCACCCCATCCTTGATTCCCTGGGTGCCTAGTTTTAAAAATTTATAGGTTTGCTAGGTTTCCCTAGGTGCCGGCAGAGCTAGGGTTAAAAAACTACAGCTAGGCACTTTGCGAAAAAAGTGTCATTTTTCACTGTGAAAATGTGGTGTGTCCACGTTGTGTTTTGCGCTGGTTCCTGTCGCGGGCACTAGGCCTACCCACACAAGTGAGGTACCATTTTTCTCGGAAGACTTTGGGGAACGCGGGGTGGGTGGAATTTTGTGGATCCACGCAGACTCCAGAACTTTGCACTACAGAAAAGTGAGGAAAATGTGTTTTTTTTTACAATGTTTTAGGTTTGCAAGGGATTTTGGGTACCAGAACCTGGGGAGAGCCAGTCAAGCCACCCCATCCTGGATTCCCTGGGTGTCTAGTTTTCAAAAATGTATAGGTTTGCTAGGTTTCCCTAGGTGCCGGCAGAGCTAGGGTTCAAAAACTACAGCTAGGCATTTTGCAAAAAAGGGTCATTTTTCACTGTGAAAATGTGGTGTGTCCATGTTGCGTTTTGCGCTGTTTCCTGTCACGGGCACTAGGACTACCCACACAAGTGAGGTACCATTTTTCTCAGAAGACTTTGGGGAACGCGGGGTGTGTGGAATTTTTGCATACACGCAGATTCCAGAACTTTCCACCACAGAAAAGTGAGGAAAATGTGATTTTTTTTGGACAATTTTTTAGGTTTGCAAGGGATTCTGGGTACCAGAACCTGGTGAGAGCCAGTCAAGTCACCCCATATTGGATTCTCCTGCGTGTCTAGTTTTTAAAAATGTATAGGTTTGCTAGGTTTCCCTAGGTGCCGGCAGAGCTAGGGTTAAAAACTACAGCTAGGCACTTTGCAAAAAAAGGGTCATTTTTCACTGTGAAAATGTGGTGTGTCCACGTTGCGTTTTGTGCTGTTTCCTGTCGCGGGCACTAGGCCTACCCACACAAGTGTGGTACCATTTTTCTCGGAAGACTTTGGGGAACGCGGGGTGGGTGGAATTTTGTGGATCCACGCAGATTGCAGACCTTTCCACCACAGAAAAGTGTGGAAAATGTGGGATTTTTGACAATTTTTTATGTTTGCAAGGGATTCTGGGTACCAGAACCTGGTGAGAGCCAGTCAAGTCACCCCATCCTGGATTCCCTGCATGTTTAGATTTCAAAAATGTATAGGTTTGCTAGGTTTCCCTAGGTGCCGTCAGAGCTAGGGTTCAAAAACTACAGCTAGGCACTTTGCAAAAATAGGGTCATTTTTGACTGTGAAAATGTGGTGTGTCCACGTAGCGTTTTGCGCTGTTTCCTGTCGCGGGCACTAGGCCTACCCACACAAGTGAGGTACCATTTTTCTCGGAAGACTTTGGGGAACGTGGGGTGGGTGGATTTTTGTGGATCCACGCAGATTCCAGAACTTTCCACCACAGAAAAGTGAGGAAAATTTGTTTTTTTGACAATTGTTTAGGTTTGCAAGGGATTCTGGGTACCAGAACCTGGTGAGAGCCAGTCAAGTCACCCCATCCTGGATTCCCCTGCATGTCTAGTTTTCAAAAATGTATAGGTTTGCTAGGTTTCCCTAGGTGCCGGCAGAGCTAGGGTTCAAAAACTACAGCTAGGCACTTTGCAAAAATAGGGTCATTTTTCACTCTGAAAATGTGGTGTGTCCACGTTGAGTTTTGCGCTGTTTCCTGTCGCGGGCACTAGGCCTACCCACACAAGTGAGGTACCATTTTTCTCAGAAGACTTTGGGGAATGCGAGGTGGGTGGAATTTTGTGGATCCACGCAGATTCCAGAACTTTCCACCACAGAAAAGTGAGGAAAATTTGGTTTTTTTGACAATTTTTTAGGTTTGCAAGGGATTCTGGGTACCAGAACCTGGTGAGAGCCAGTCAAGTCACCCCATCCTGTATTCCCCTGCGTGTCTAGTTTTCAAAAATGTATAGGTTTGCTAGGTTTCCCTAGGTGCCGGCAGAGCTAGGTTAAAAACTACAGCTAGGCACTTTGCAAAAAAGGATAATTTTTCACTGTGAAAATGTGGTGTGTCCACGTTGTGTTTTGCGCTGTTTCCTGTCACGGGCACTAGGCCTACCCACACAAGTGAGGTACCATTTTTCTTGGAAGACTTTGGGGAATGCGGGGTGGGTGGAATTTTGTGGATCCACGCAGATTCCAGTACTTTCCACCACAGAAAAGTGAGGTAAATGTGGGTTTTTTGACAATTTTTAGGTTTGCAAAGGATTCTGGGTACCAGAACCTGGTGAGAGCTAGTCAAGTCACCCCATCCTGGATTCCCCTGGGTGTCTAGTTTTCAAAAATGTATAGGTTTTCTAGGTTTCCCTAGGTGCTGGCAGAGCTAGTGTTCGAAAACTATAGCTAGGTACTTTGCAAAAAAAGGGTCATTTTTCACTGTGAAAATGTGGTGTGTCCACGTTGCGTTTTGCGCTGTTTCCTGTCGCGGGCACTAGGCCTACCCACACAAGTGAGGTACCATTTTTATCGGAAGACTTTGGGAAACGTGGGGTGGGAGGAATTTTGTGGATCCACGCAGATTCCAGAACTTTCCACCACAGAAAAGTGAGGTAAATGTGGGTTTTTTGACAATTTTTTAGGTTTGCAAAGGATTCTGGGTACCAGAACCTGGTGAGAGCTAGTCAAGTCACCCCATCCTGGATTCCCCTGGGTGTCTAGTTTTCAAAAATGTATAGGTTTTCTAGGTTTCCCTAGGTGCTGGCAGAGCTAGTGTTCGAAAACTATAGCTAGGTACTTTGCAAAAAAAGGGTAATTTTTCACTGTGAAAATGTGGTGTGTCCACGTTGCGCTTTGCGCTATTTCCTGTCGCGGGCACTAGGCCTACCCACACAAGTGAGGTACCATTTTTTTGGAAGCCTTTGGGGAACGCGGGTGCATGGAATTTTGTGGATCCACGCAGATTCCAGAACTTTCCACCACAGAAAAGTGAGGAAAATGTGTTTTTTGGACAATTTTTAGGTTTGCAAGGGATTCTGGGTACCAGAACCTGGTGAGAGCCAGTCAAGTCCCCCATCCTGGATTCCCCTGGGTGTCTAGTTTTAAAAATGTATAGGTTTGCTAGGTTTCCTAGGTGCCGGCAGAGCTAGGGTTCAAAAACTATAGCTAGGCACTTTGCAAAAAAGGGTCATTTTTCACTGTGAAAATGTGATGTGTCCACGTTGCGTTTTGGGCCGTTTCCTGTTGCGGGCACAAGGCCTACCCACACAAGTGGGGTACCGTTTTTCTCGAAAGACTTTGGGGAACGCGGGGTGGGTGGAATTTTGTGGATCCACGCAGATTCCAGAACTTTCCACCACAGAAAAGTGAGGAAAATGTGTTTTTTAAACAATTGTTTAGGTTTGCAAGGGATTCTGGGTAACATAACCAGGTGAGAGCCAGTCAAGTCACCCCATCCTGTATTCCCCTGCGTGTCTAGTTTTCAAAAATGTATAGGTTTGCTAGGTTTCCTAGGTGCCGGCACAGCTAGGTTAAAAAACTACAGCTAGCCACTTTGCAAAAAAGGGTAATTTTTCACTGTGATAATGTGGTGTGTCCACGTTGCGTTTTGCGCGGTTTCCTGTGGCAAGCACTAGGCCTACCCACACAAGTGAGGTACCATTTTTCTCGGAAGACATTGGGGAACGCGGGGTGAGTGGAATTTTGTGGATCCACGCAGATTCCAGAACTTTCCACCACAGAAAAGTGAGGAAAATTTGGTTTTTTTGACAATTTTTTAGGTTTGCAAGGGATTCTGGGTACCAGAACCTGGTGAGAGCCAGTCAAGTCACCCCATCCTGTATTCCCCTGCGTGTCTAGTTTTCAAAAATGTATAGGTTTGCTAGGTTTCCCTAGGTGCCGGCAGAGCTAGGTTAAAAAACTACAGCTAGGCACTTTGCAAAAAAAGGATAATTTTTCACTGTGAAAATGTGGTGTGTCCACGTTGTGTTTTGCGCTGTTTCCTGTCACGGGCACTAGGCCTACCCACACAAGTGAGGTACCATTTTTCTTGGAAGACTTTGGGGAATGCGGGGTGGGTGGAATTTTGTGGATCCACGCAGATTCCAGTACTTTCCACCACAGAAAAGTGAGGTAAATGTGGGTTTTTTGACAATTTTTTAGGTTTGCAAAGGATTCTGGGTACCAGAACCTGGTGAGAGCTAGTCAAGTCACCCCATCCTGGATTCCCCTGGGTGTCTAGTTTTCAAAAATGTATAGGTTTTCTAGGTTTCCCTAGGTGCTGGCAGAGCTAGTGTTCGAAAACTATAGCTAGGTACTTTGCAAAAAAAAGGGTCATTTTTCACTGTGAAAATGTGGTGTGTCCACGTTGCGTTTTGCGCTGTTTCCTGTCGCGGGCACTAGGCCTACCCACACAAGTGAGGTACCATTTTTCTCGGAAGACTTTGGGAAACGTGGGGTGGGAGGAATTTTGTGGATCCACGCAGATTCCAGAACTTTCCACCACAGAAAAGTGAGGTAAATGTGGGTTTTTTGACAATTTTTTAGGTTTGCAAAGGATTCTGGGTACCAGAACCTGGTGAGAGCTAGTCAAGTCACCCCATCCTGGATTCCCTGGGTGTCTAGTTTTCAAAAATGTATAGGTTTTCTAGGTTTCCTAGGTGCTGGCAGAGCTAGTGTTCGAAAACTATAGCTAGGTACTTTGCAAAAAAAGGGTAATTTTTCACTGTGAAAATGTGGTGTGTCCACGTTGCGTTTTGCGCTATTTCCTGTCGCGGGCACTAGGCCTACCCACACAAGTGAGGTACCATTTTTTTGGAAGCCTTTGGGGAACGCGGGGTGCATGGAATTTTGTGGATCCACGCAGATTCCAGAACTTTCCACCACAGAAAAGTGAGGAAAATGTGTTTTTGGACAATTTTTTAGGTTTGCAAGGGATTCTGGGTACCAGAACCTGGTGAGAGCCAGTCAAGTCCCCCATCCTGGATTCCCCTGGGTGTCTAGTTTTAAAAATGTATAGGTTTGCTAGGTTTCCCTAGGTGCCGGCAGAGCTAGGGTTCAAAAACTATAGCTAGGCACTTTGCAAAAAAGGGTCATTTTTCACTGTGAAAATGTGATGTGTCCACGTTGCGTTTTGGGCCGTTTCCTGTTGCGGGCACAAGGCCTACCCACACAAGTGGGGTACCGTTTTTCTCGAAAGACTTTGGGGAACGCGGGGTGGGTGGAATTTTGTGGATCCACGCAGATTCCAGAACTTTCCACCACAGAAAAGTGAGGAAAATGTGTTTTTTAAACAATTGTTTAGGTTTGCAAGGGATTCTGGGTAACATAACCAGGTGAGAGCCAGTCAAGTCACCCCATCCTGTATTCCCCTGCGTGTCTAGTTTTCAAAAATGTATAGGTTTGCTAGGTTTCCCTAGGTGCCGGCACAGCTAGGTTAAAAAACTACAGCTAGCCACTTTGCAAAAAAGGGTAATTTTTCACTGTGATAATGTGGTGTGTCCACGTTGCGTTTTGCGCGGTTTCCTGTGGCAAGCACTAGGCCTACCCACACAAGTGAGGTACCATTTTTCTCGGAAGACTTTGGGGAACGCGGGGTGAGTGGAATTTTGTGGATCCACGCAGATTCCAGAACTTTCCACCACAGAAAAGTGAAGAAAATGTGTTTTTTTTGACAATTTTTTAGGTTTGCAATGGATTCTGGGTACCAGAACCTGGTAAGAGCCAGTCAAGTCACCCCATCCTTGATTCCCCTGGGTGCCTAGTTTTAAAAAATGTATAGGTTTGCTAGGTTTCCTAGGTGCCGGCAGAGCTAGGGTTAAAAACTACAGCTAGGCACTTTGCGAAAAAGGATAATTTTTCACTGTGAAAATGTGGTGTGTCCACGTTGTGTTTTGCGCTGTTTCCTGTCACGGGCACTAGGCCTACCCACACAAGTGAGGTACCATTTTTCTTGGAAGACTTTGGGGAATGCGGGGTGGGTGGAATTTTGTGGATCCACGCAGATTCCAGTACTTTCCACCACAGAAAAGTGAAGAAAATGTGGTTTTTTTGACAATTGTTTAGGTTTGCAAGGGATTCTGGGTACCAGAACCTGGTGAGAGCCAGTCAAGTCACCCCATCCTGGATTCCACTGGGTGTCTAGTTTTCAAAAATGTATAGGTTTGCTAGGTTTCCCTAGGTGCCGGCAGAGCTAGGGTTCAAAACCTACAGCTAGGCACTTTGCGAAAAAAGGGTAATTTTTCACTGTGAAAATGTGGTGTGTTCACGTTGTGTTTTGTGCTGTTTCCTGTCGCGGGCACTAGGCCTACCCACACAAGTGAGGTACCGTTTTTCTCGAAAGACTTTGGGGAACGCGGGGTGGGTGGAATTTTGTGGTTCCACGCAGATTCCAGAACTTTCCACCACAGAAAAGTGAGGAAAATGTGTTTTTTAAACAATTGTTTAGGTTTGCAAGGGATTCTGGGTAACATAACCAGGTGAGAGCCAGTCAAGTCACCCCATCCTGGATTCCCCTGAGTGTCTAGTTTTCAAAAATGTATAGGTTTGCTAGGTTTCCTAGGGTGCCAGCAGAGCTAGGGTTCAAAAACTACAGCTAGGCACTTTGCAAAAAAGGGTCATTTTTCACTGTGAAAATGTGGTGTGTCCACGTTGCGTTTTGCGCTGTTTCCTGTCGCGGGCACTAGGCCTACCCACACAAGTGAGGTACCATTTTTCTTGGAAGACTTTGGGGAACGCGGGTGGGTGGAATTTTGTGGATACACGCAGATTCCAGAACTTTCCACCACAGAAAAGTGAGGAAAATGTGTTTTTTTGACAATTTATTAGGTTTGCAAGGGATTCTGGGTACCAGAACCTGGTAAGAGCCAGTCAAGTCACCCCATCCTTGATTCCCCTTGGTGCCTAGTTTTTAAAAATGTATAGGTTTGCTAGGTTTCCCTAGGTGCCGGCAGAGCTAGGGTTAAAAAACTACAGCTAGGCACTTTGCAAAAAAGGGTAATTTTTCACTGTGAAAATGTGGTGTGTCCACGTTGCGTTTTGCGCGGTTTCCTGTCGCAAGCACAAGGCCTACCCACACAAGTGAGGTACCATTTTTCTCGGAAGACTTTGGGGAACGCGGGGTGAGTGGAATTTTGTGGATCCACGCAGATTCCAGAACTTTCCACCACAGAAAAGTGAAGAAAATGTGGTTTTTTTGACAATTTTTTAGGTTTGCAATGGATTCTGGGTACCAGAACCTGGTAAGAGCCAGTCAAGTCACCCCATCCTTGATTCCCCTGGGTGCCTAGTTTTAAAAATGTATAGGTTTGCTAGGTTTCCCTAGGTGCCGGCAGAGCTAGGGTTAAAAACTACAGCTAGGCACTTTGCGAAAAAGGGTCATTTTTCACTGTGAAAATGTGGTGTGTCCACGTTGTGTTTTGCGCTGGTTCCTGTCGCGGGCACTAGGCCTACCCACACAAGTGAGGTACCATTTTTCTCGGAAGACTTTGGGGAACGCGGGGTGGGTGGAATTTTGTGGATCCACGCAGACTCCAGAACTTTGCACTACAGAAAAGTGAGGAAAATGTGTTTTTTTTACAATGTTTTAGGTTTGCAAGGGATTTTGGGTACCAGAACCTGGGGAGAGCCAGTCAAGCCACCCCATCCTGGATTCCCCTGGGTGTCTAGTTTTCAAAAATGTATAGGTTTGCTAGGTTTCCCTAGGTGCCGGCAGAGCTAGGGTTCAAAACTACAGCTAGGCACTTTGCAAAAAAAGGGTCATTTTTCACTGTGAAAATGTGGTGTGTCCATGTTGCGTTTTGCGCTGTTTCCTGTCACGGGCACTAGGACTACCCACACAAGTGAGGTACCATTTTTCTCAGAAGACTTTGGGGAACGCGGGGTGTGTGGAATTTTTTGCATACACGCAGATTCCAGAACTTTCCACCACAGAAAAGTGAGGAAAATGTGATTTTTTTTGGACAATTTTTTAGGTTTGCAAGGGATTCTGGGTACCAGAACCTGGTGAGAGCCAGTCAAGTCACCCCATATTGTATTCTCCTGCGTGTCTAGTTTTTAAAAATGTATAGGTTTGCTAGGTTTCCCTAGGTGCCGGCAGAGCTAGGGTTAAAAAACTACAGCTAGGCACTTTGCAAAAAAAGGGTCATTTTTCACTGTGAAAATGTGGTGTGTCCACGTTGCGTTTTGTGCTGTTTCCTGTCGCGGGCACTAGGCCTACCCACACAAGTGTGGTACCATTTTTCTCGGAAGACTTTGGGGAACGCGGGGTGGGTGGAATTTTGTGGATCCACGCAGATTCCAGACCTTTCCACCACAGAAAAGTGTGGAAAATGTGGGATTTTTGACAATTTTTTATGTTTGCAAGGGATTCTGGGTACCAGAACCTGGTGAGAGCCAGTCAAGTCACCCCATCCTGGATTCCCCTGCATGTTTAGATTTCAAAAATGTATAGGTTTGCTAGGTTTCCCTAGGTGCCGTCAGAGCTAGGGATCAAAAACTACAGCTAGGCACTTTGCAAAAATAGGGTCATTTTTGACTGTGAAAATGTGGTGTGTCCACGTGGCGTTTTGCGCTGTTTCCTGTCGCGGGCACTAGGCCTACCCACACAAGTGAGGTACCATTTTTCTCGGAAGACTTTGGGGAACGTGGGGTGGGTGGATTTTTGTGGATCCACGCAGATTCCAGAACTTTCCACCACAGAAAAGTGAGGAAAATTAGTTTTTTTGACAATTGTTTAGGTTTGCAAGGGATTCTGGGTACCAGAACCTGGTGAGAGCCAGTCAAGTCACCCCATCCTGGATTCCCCTGCATGTCTAGTTTTCAAAAATGTATAGGTTTGCTAGGTTTCCCTAGGTGCTGGCAGAGCTAGGGTTCAAAAACTACAGCTAGGCACTTTGCAAAAATAGGGTCATTTTTCACTCTGAAAATGTGGTGTGTCCACGTTGAGTTTTGCGCTGTTTCCTGTCGCGGGCACTAGGCCTACCCACACAAGTGAGGTACCATTTTTCTCAGAAGACTTTGGGGAATGCGAGGTGGGTGGAATTTTGTGGATCCACGCAGATTCCAGAACTTTCCACCACAGAAAAGTGAGGAAAATTTGTTTTTTTGACAATTTTTAGGTTTGCAAGGGATTCTGGGTACCAGAACCTGGTGAGAGCCAGTCAAGTCACCCCATCCTGTATTCCCCTGCGTGTCTAGTTTTAAAAATGTATAGGTTTGCTAGGTTTCCCTAGGTGCCGGCAGAGCTAGGTTAAAAACTACAGCTAGGCACTTTGCAAAAAAGGATAATTTTTCACTGTGAAAATGTGGTGTGTCCACGTTGTGTTTTGCGCTGTTTCCTGTCACGGGCACTAGGCCTACACACACAAGTGAGGTACCATTTTTCTTGGAAAACTTTGGGGAATGCGGGGTGGGTGGAATTTTGTGGATCCACGCAGATTCCAGTACTTTCCACCACAGAAAAGTGAGGTAAATGTGGGTTTTTTGACAATTTTTTAGGTTTGCAAAGGATTCTGGGTACCAGAACCTGGTGAGAGCTAGTCAAGTCACCCCATCCTGGATTCCCCTGGGTGTCTAGTTTTCAAAAATGTATAGGTTTTCTAGGTTTCCCTAGGTGCTGGCAGAGCTAGTGTTCGAAAACTATAGCTAGGTACTTTGCAAAAAAAGGGTAATTTTTCACTGTGAAAATGTGGTGTGTCCACGTTGCGTTTTGCGCTATTTCCTGTCGCGGGCACTAGGCCTACCCACACAAGTGAGGTACCATTTTTTTGGAAGCCTTTGGGGAACGCGGGTGCATGGAATTTTGTGGATCCACGCAGATTCCAGAACTTTCCACCACAGAAAAGTGAGGAAAATGTGTTTTTTGGACAATTTTTAGGTTTGCAAGGGATTCTGGGTACCAGAACCTGGTGAGAGCCAGTCAAGTCCCCCATCCTGGATTCCCCTGGGTGTCTAGTTTTAAAAATGTATAGGTTTGCTAGGTTTCCCTAGGTGCCGGCAGAGCTAGGGTTCAAAAACTATAGCTAGGCACTTTGCAAAAAAAGGGTCATTTTTCACTGTGAAAATGTGATGTGTCCACGTTGCGTTTTGGGCCGTTTCCTGTTGCGGGTACAAGGCCTACCCACACAAGTGGGGTACCGTTTTTCTCGAAAGACTTTGGGGAACGCGGGGTGGGTGGAATTTTGTGGATCCACGCAGATTCCAGAACTTTCCACCACAGAAAAGTGAGGAAAATGTGTTTTTTTAAACAATTGTTTAGGTTTGCAAGGGATTCTGGGTAACATAACCAGGTGAGAGCCAGTCAAGTCACCCCATCCTGGATTCCCCTGAGTGTCTAGTTTTCAAAAATGTATAGGTTTGCTAGGTTTCCCTGGGTGCCAGCAGAGCTAGGGTTCAAAAACTACAGCTAGGCACTTTGCAAAAAAGGGTCATTTTTCACTGTGAAAATGTGGTGTGTCCACGTTGCGTTTGCGCTGTTTCCTGTCGCGGGCACTAGGCCTACCCACACAAGTGAGGTACCATTTTTCTTGGAAGACTTTGGGGAACGCGGGGTGGGTGGAATTTTGTGGATACACGCAGATTCCAGAACTTTCCACCACAGAAAAGTGAGGAAAATGTGTTTTTTTGACAATTTATTAGGTTTGCAAGGGATTCTGGGTACCAGAACCTGGTGAGAGCCAGTCAAGTCACCCCATCCTGGATTCCCTGTGTGTCTAGTTTTTAAAAATGTATAGGTTTGCTAGGTTTCCCTAGGTGCCGGCAGAGCTAGGGTTAAAAACTACAGCTAGGCACTTTGCAAAAAGGGTAATTTTTCACTGTGAAAATGTGGTGTGTCCACGTTGCGTTTTGCGCGGTTTCCTGTCGCAAGCACTAGGCCTACCCACACAAGTGAGGTACCATTTTTCTCGGAAGACTTTGGGGAATGCGGGGTGAGTGGAATTTTGTGGATCCACGCAGATTCCAGAACTTTCCACCACAGAAAAGTGAAGAAAATGTGTTTTTTTTAACAATTATTTAGGTTTGCAATGGATTCTGGGTACCAGAACCTGGTAAGAGCCAGTCAAGTCACCCCATCCTTGATTCCCCTGGGTGCCTAGTTTTAAAAAATGTATAGGTTTGCTAGGTTTCCCTAGGTGCCGGCAGAGCTAGGGTTAAAAAACTACAGCTAGGCACTTTGCGAAAAAGGGTCATTTTTCACTGTGAAAATGTGGTGTGTCCACGTTGTGTTTTGCGCTGTTTCCTGTCGCGGGCACTAGGCCTACCCACACAAGTGAGGTACCATTTTTCTCGGAAGACTTTGGGGAACGCGGGGTGGGTGGAATTTTGTGGATCCACGCAGACTCCAGAACTTTGCACTACAGAAAAGTGAGGAAAATGTGTTTTTCTTTACAATGTTTTAGGTTTGCAAGGGATTCTGGGTACCAGAACCTGGGGAGAGCCAGTCAAGCCACCCCATCCTGTATTCCCCTGGGTGTCTAGTTTTCAAAAATGTATAAGTTTGCTAGGTTTCCCTAGGTGCCGGCAGAGCTAGGGTTCAAAAACTACAGCTAGGCACTTTGCAAAAAAAGGGTCATTTTTCACTGTGAAAATGTGGTGTGTCCATGATGCGTTTTGCGCTGTTTCCTGTCACGGGCACTAGGACTACCCACACAAGTGAGGTACCATTTTTCTCGGAAGACTTTGGGGAACGCGGGGTGTGTGGAATTTTTGCATACACGCAGATTCCAGAACTTTCCACCACAGAAAAGTGAGGAAAATGTGATTTTTTTGGACAATTTTTAAGGTTTGCAAGGGATTCTGGGTACCAGAACTTGGTGAGAGCCAGTCAAGTCACCCCATATTGGATTCTCCTGCGTGTCTAGTTTTTAAAAATGTATAGGTTTGCTAGGTTTTCCTAGGTGCCGGCAGAGCTAGGGTTAAAAACTACAGCTAGGCAATTTGCAAAAAAGGGTCATTTTTCACTGTGAAAATGTGGTGTGTCCACGTTGCGTTTTGTGCTGTTTCCTGTCGCGGGCACTAGGGCCTACCCACACAAGTGTGGTACCATTTTTCTCGGAAGACTTTGGGGAACGCGGGGTGGGTGGAATTTTGTGGATCCACGCAGATTCCAGACCTTTCCACCACAGAAAAGTGTGGAAAATGTGGGATTTTTGACAATTTTTTATGTTTGCAAGGGATTTTGGGTACCAGAACCTGGTGAGAGCCAGTCAAGTCACCCCATCCTGGATTCCCTGCATGTTTAGATTTCAAAAATGTATAGGTTTGCTAGGTTTCCCTAGGTGCCGTCAGAGCTAGGGTTAAAAACTACAGCTAGGCACTTTGCAAAAATAGGGTCATTTTTGACTGTGAAAATGTGGTGTGTCCACGTAGCGTTTTGCGCTGTTTCCTGTCGCGGGCACTAGGCCTACCCACACAAGTGAGGTACCATTTTTCTCTGAAGACTTTGGGGAACGTGGGGTGGGTGGAATTTTGTGGATCCACGCAGATTCCAGAACTTTCCACCACAGAAAAGTGAGGAAAATTTGTTTTTTTTGACAATTGTTTAGGTTTGCAAGGGATTCTGGGTACCAGAACCTGGTGAGAGCCAGTCAAGTCACCCCATCCTGGATTCCCCTGCATGTCTAGTTTTCAAAAATGTATAGGTTTGCTAGGTTTCCCTAGGTGCCGGCAGAGCTAGGGTTCAAAAACTACAGCTAGGCACTTTGCAAAAATAGGGTCATTTTTCACTCTGAAAATGTGGTGTGTCCACGTTGAGTTTTGCGCTGTTTCCTGTCGCGGGCACTAGGCCTACCCACACAAGTGAGGTACCATTTTTCTCAGAAGACTTTGGGGAATGCGAGGTGGGTGGAATTTTGTGGATCCACACAGATTCCAGAACTTTCCACCACAGAAAAGTGAGGAAAATTTGGTTTTTTGACAATTTTTAGGTTTGCAAGGGATTCTGGGTACCAGAACCTGGTGAGAGCCAGTCAAGTCACCCCATCCTGTATTCCCTGCGTGTCTAGTTTTCAAAAATGTATAGGTTTGCTAGGTTTCCCTAGGTGCCGGCAGAGCTAGGTTAAAAACTACAGCTAGGCACTTTGCAAAAAAAGGATAATTTTTCACTGTGAAAATGTGGTGTGTCCACGTTGTGTTTTGCGCTGTTTCCTGTCACGGGCACTAGGCCTACCCACACAAGTGAGGTACCATTTTTCTTGGAAGACTTTGGGGAATGCGGGGTGGGTGGAATTTTGTGGATCCACGCAGATTCCAGTACTTTCCACCACAGAAAAGTGAAGAAAATGTGTTTTTTTGACAATTGTTTAGGTTTGCAAGGGATTCTGGGTACCAGAACCTGGTGAGAGCCAGTCAAGTCACCCCATCCTGGATTCCACTGGGTGTCTAGTTTTCAAAAATGTATAGGTTTGCTAGGTTTCCCTAGGTGCCGGCAGAGCTAGGGTTCAAAAACTACAGCTAGGCACTTTGCAAAAAAGGGTCATTTTTCACTGTGAAAATGTGGTGTGTCCACGTTGCGTTTTGAGCTGTTTCCTGTCGCGGGCACTAGGCCTACCCACACAAGTGAGGTACCATTTTTCTCGGAAGACTTTGGGAAACGTGGGGTGGGAGGAATTTTGTGGATCCACGCAGATTCCAGAACTTTCCACCACAGAAAAGTGAGGTAAATGTGGGTTTTTGACAATTTGTTAGGTTTGCAAAGGATTCTGGGTACCAGAACCTGGTGAGAGCTAGTCAAGTCACCCCATCCTGGATTCCCTGGGTGTCTAGTTTTCAAAAATGTATAGGTTTTCTAGGTTTCCCTAGGTGCTGGCAGAGCTAATGTTCGAAAACTATAGCTAGGTACTGTGCAAAAAAGGGTCATTTTTCACTGTGAAAATGTGGTGTGTCCACGTTGCGTTTTGCGCTATTTCCTGTCGCGGGCACTAGGCCTACCCACACAAGTGAGGTACCATTTTTTTGGAAGCCTTTGGGAACGCGGGGTGCATGGAATTTTGTGGATCCACGCAGATTCCAGAACTTTCCACCACAGAAAAGTGAGGAAAATGTGTTTTTGGACAATTTTTTAGGTTTGCAAGGGATTCTGGGTACCAGAACCTGGTGAGAGCCAGTCAAGTCCCCCATTCTGGATTCCCCTGGGTGTCTAGTTTTAAAAATGTATAGGTTTGCTAGGTTTCCCTAGGTGCCGGCAGAGCTAGGGTTCAAAAACTATAGCTAGGCACTTTGCAAAAAAAGGGTCATTTTTCACTGTGAAAATGTGATGTGTCCACGTTGCGTTTTGGGCCGTTTCCTGTTGCGGGCACAAGGCCTACCCACACAAGTGGGGTACCGTTTTCTCGAAAGACTTTGGGGAACGCGGGGTGGGTGGAATTTTGTGGATCCACGCAGATTCCAGAACTTTCCACCACAGAAAAGTGAGGAAAATGTGTTTTTTAAACAATTGTTTAGGTTTGCAAGGGATTCTGGGTAACATAACCAGGTGAGAGCCAGTCAAGTCACCCCATCCTGGATTCCCTGAGTGTCTAGTTTTCAAAAATGTATAGGTTTGCTAGGTTTCCTGGGTGCCAGCAGAGCTAGGGTTCAAAAACTACAGCTAGGCACTTTGCAAAAAAAGGGTCATTTTTCACTGTGAAAATGTGGTGTGTCCACGTTGCGTTTTGCGCTGTTTCCTGTCGCGGGCACTAGGCCTACCCACACAAGTGAGGTACCATTTTTCTTGGAAGACTTTGGGGAACGCGGGGTGGGTGGAATTTTGTGGATCCACGCAGATTCCAGAACTTTCCACCACAGAAAAGTGAGGAAAATGTGTTTTTTTTGACAATTTATTAGGTTTGCAAGGGATTGTGGGTACCAGAACCTGGTGAGAGCCAGTCAAGTCACCCCATCCTGGATTCCCCTGTGTGTCTAGTTTTTAAAAATGTATAGGTTTGCTAGGTTTCCCTAGGTGCCGGCAGAGCTAGGGTTAAAAAACTACAGCTAGGCACTTTGCAAAAAAGGGTAATTTTTCACTGTGAAAATGTGGTGTGTCCACGTTGCGTTTTGCGCGGTTTCCTGTCGCAAGCACTAGGCCTACCCACACAAGTGAGGTACCATTTTTCTCGGAAGACTTTGGGGAATGCGGGGTGAGTGGAATTTTGTGGATCCACGCAGATTCCAGAACTTTCCACCACAGAAAAGTGAAGAAAATGTGGTTTTTTTGACAATTTTTTAGGTTTGCAATGGATTCTGGGTACCAGAACCTGGTAAGAGCCAGTCAAGTCACCCCATCCTTGATTCCCCTGGGTGCCTAGTTTTAAAAAATGTATAGGTTTGCTAGGTTTCCCTAGGTGCCGGCAGAGCTAGGGTTAAAAAACTACAGCTAGGCACTTTGCGAAAAAAGGGTCATTTTTCACTGTGAAAATGTGGTGTGTCCACGTTGTGTTTTACGCTGTTTCCTGTCGCGGACACTAGGCCTACCCACACAAGTGAGGTACCATTTTTCTCGGAAGACTTTGGGAAACGCGGGGTGGGTGGAATTTTGTGGATCCACGCAGACTCCAGAACTTTGCACTACAGAAAAGTGAGGAAAATGTGTTTTTTTGACAATGTTTTAGGTTTGCAAGGGATTCTGGGTACCAGAACCTGGGAGAGCCAGTCAAGCCACCCCATCCTGGATTCCCTGGGTGTCTAGTTTTCAAAAATGTATAGGTTTGCTAGGTTTCCTAGGTGCCGGCAGAGCTAGGGTTCAAAAACTACAGCTAGGCACTTTGCAAAAAAAGGGTCATTTTTCACTGTGAAAATGTGGTGTGTCCATGTTGCGTTTGCGCTGTTTCCTGTCACGGGCACTAGGACTACCCACACAAGTGAGGTACCATTTTTCTCGGAAGACTTTGGGGAACGCGGGTGTGTGGAAATTTTTGCATACACGCAGATTCCAGAACTTTCCACCACAGAAAAGTGAGGAAAATGTGATTTTTTTGGACAATTTTTTAGGTTTGCAAGGGATTCTGGGTACCAGAACCTGATGAGAGCCAGTCAAGTCACCCCATATTGGATTCTCCTGCGTGTCTAGTTTTTAAAAATGTATAGGTTTGCTAGGTTTCCCTAGGTGCCGGCAGAGCTAGGGTTAAAAAACTACAGCTAGGCACTTTGCAAAAAAAGGGTCATTTTTCACTGTGAAAATGTGGTGTGTCCACGTTGCGTTTTGTGCTGTTTCCTGTCGCGGGCACTAGGCCTACCCACACAAGTGTGGTACAATTTTTCTCGGAAGACTTTGGGGAACGCGGGGTGGGTGGAATTTTGTGGATCCACGCAGATTCCAGACCTTTCCACCACAGAAAAGTGTGGAAAATGTGGGATTTTTGACAATTTTTTATGTTTGCAAGGGATTTTGGGTACCAGAACCTGGTGAGAGCCAGTCAAGTCACCCCATCCTGGATTCCCCTGCATGTTTAGATTTCAAAAATGTATAGGTTTGCTAGGTTTCCCTAGGTGCCGTCAGAGCTAGGGTTCAAAAACTACAGCTAGGCACTTTGCAAAAATAGGGTCATTTTTGACTGTGAAAATGTGGTGTGTCCACGTAGCGTTTTGCGCTGTTTCCTGTCGCGGGCACTAGGCCTACCCACACAAGTGAGGTACCATTTTTCTCGGAAGACTTTGGGTAACGTGGGGTGGGTGGAATTTTGTGGATCCACGCAGATTCCAGAACTTTCCACCACAGAAAAGTGAGGAAAATGTGTTTTTTTTGACAATTGTTTAGGTTTGCAAGGGATTCTGGGTACCAGAACCTGGTGAGAGCCAGTCAAGTCACCCCATCCTGGATTCCCCTGCATGTCTAGTTTTCAAAAATGTATAGGTTTGCTAGGTTTCCCTAGGTGCCGGCAGAGCTAGGGTTCAAAAACTACAGCTAGGCACTTTGCAAAAATAGGGTCATTTTTCACTCTGAAAATGTGGTGTGTCCACGTTGAGTTTTGCGCTGTTTCCTGTCGCGGGCACTAGGCCTACCCACACAAGTGAGGTACCATTTTTCTCAGAAGACTTTGGGGAATGCGAGGTGGGTGGAATTTTGTGGATCCACGCAGATTCCAGAACTTTCCACCACAGAAAAGTGAGGAAAATTTGGTTTTTTTGACAATTTTTTAGGTTTGCAAGGGATTCTGGGTACCAGAACCTGGTGAGAGCCAGTCAAGTCACCCCATCCTGTATTCCCCTGCGTGTCTAGTTTTCAAAAATGTATAGGTTTGCTAGGTTTCCCTAGGTGCCGGCAGAGCTAGGTTAAAAACTACAGCTAGGCACTTTGCAAAAAAGGATAATTTTTCACTGTGAAAATGTGGTGTGTCCACGTTGTGTTTTGCGCTGTTTCCTGTCACGGGCACTAGGCCTACCCACACAAGTGAGGTACCATTTTTCTTGGAAGACTTTGGGGAATGCGGGGTGGGTGGAATTTTGTGGATCCACGCAGATTCCAGTACTTTCCACCACAGAAAAGTGAAGAAAATGTGGTTTTTTTGACAATTGTTTAGGTTTGCAAGGGATTCTGGGTACCAGAACCTGGTGAGAGCCAGTCAAGTCACCCCATCCTGGATTCCACTGGGTGTCTAGTTTTCAAAAATGTATAGGTTTGCTAGGTTTCCCTAGGTGCCGGCAGAGCTAGGGTTCAAAAACTATAGCTAGGCACTTTGCAAAAAAAGGGTCATTTTTCACTGTGAAAATGTGATGTGTCCACGTTGCGTTTTGGGCCGTTTCCTGTTGCGGGCACAAGGCCTACCCACACAAGTGAGGTACCATTTTTATCGGGAGACTTAGGGTAACACAAAATTGTAGAGCAACTGTTATTATCTTTTGACTTTTGATGCATTTCTGCCTTCCAAATGAAAGACAATGTGTAAAAAAGAAGTCATTTTGAAAAATGACCTATAATTCTCATGCTAGTATGGGTACTCCCAATTTCGGAAATGTGCAAATATCTACTGTTTCTAAACTCTACATTTTGTTCCCATTTCAGAAATACATAGGTGTCTTTCATACCGATTTTTCCATGTATAAATTTTCCCAGAAACATTGCTATATTCCCGTGAAATAATAAAAAACCATTGCAAGACGCTGCTCAGTTATTGGCTCTGGGTTCGTCGGGTTCTTGGTGAACCTACAAGTGCTATATATCACCACAACCAGAAAGGTCCAGCGGATGTAATGGTATATTGCTTTCAAATAGCTGTCATAATTAGAAGAAGTTACAGGTGAAAACGTTGACACAAATGGCTGTTTTTTTCAACTAATTTTCAATTTTTCCTATATTTAACTGTTTGTTTCTATAAGAAAACTTGAAGGATCTACACAAATGACCCCTTGCTGAATTCAGAATGTTGTCTACTTTTCAGACATGTATGGCTTTTCAGGATCCATTATTGCTTTCATACCCATTTATACCATTAACTGGAAGGAGGTTGAAAGCACAAAAATTAGCAAAAATAGGCTATGTCCCAGAAAAATGCCAATACTGTGTACAACATTTTGGTTTTCTGACAAAAGTCTGCTTGTCCCTGAAATCTGGGAAGATGGTGATTTCAGCACCACAACCCCTTTTTTGATGCCATTTGCAGGGAAAAAACCAGATGCTTTCATCTGTAGTCCTTTTTTTGCATTTTTCCCCAAAAAAACAAAATTTAGCTGTATTTTGGCTAATTTCTGGGTCCCCTCCAGGGGAATTCACAAACCCTGGGTACCTTTAGAATCCCCATGATGTTGGAAAAAAGGACGCAAATTTGGCATGGATACCTTATGTGGTCAAAAAGTTACAGGGGCCTAAGCGCAAACTACCCCAAATAGCCAAAAAAGGCTTAGCACAGGAGGGGAAAAGGCCTAGCAGCGAAGGGGTTAATCCTCTCTGTAAATCTGTGGGAGGCAATTTACCTGTTTTAGGCTCCATATGAACAATAGCCTGAAACGGGTGCACATATTGAATCAGAATAGACTCATATGTGTTTAAATCTATCAGTTCTGGAGGAATAGCTACCAACTCTAAATTATTATGGGCAGCTCTAGCTGGCATTTTATTATCCTCTAATTTGTTATAACAATATTTACAAATACGTTGATCAGTACCCAAATCAAAGTAATCCTCTACCAACAAATAAGTTGCAAATTCCTTCCACTTATCATTATTTTCTCTTTCACTTTTTAAATACAGATCAACCTTCCTAGTTTGATTTTTATAGTGAGTTTGTCGACAACAAATACAAGTACAATTTGGCCTTTCACACGAAATTACCTTAAACTTTGTAATTTCTTCTTCAAACTTCTCTGTACCACTATTTTCCAAATTTTCTTCAACACCTACTTCTATCAATGTCTCACTTTGTCTACTCTCTTCTTCAGGACCAAAGTAACAAAACTCTATTTCATCACTAACTTTTTTACATCTGATACTGACCCATGCAAAAGAGCACTGTTTAAGTCATTTAAAAATATTGCTGGACTTTTTGCGTAATACAATCTTCTGACTAACTTCCGCATTTCAGAATGATGTACTGCTAACATTCTAAAATGATGAAAAACCCTTTGACATACTTTTCTAGAAAGACAAGCCAGAGAATGACCTTGCAAACCAGTATTTTTTCTCACTCTGCAAGGATCTAGTCCTTGCAACATCTTAATCTTTTGTTTAATACTTTTTTTACTATAGACTCATAAGAAATTGCATAAAATATCAATAGATTCCTGTCATATACTGAAAATACTACTACAATCCCAAGTATACCCTGGGGCTTTAGTACATCTCCCTAGAACTTCATCAGCTATCACTTCTTCTACATTTCTAGGAACCATCTTTTCTTTTTCAATTGGACAACCGTTCTTCACTTCATAAGCATGACCACTGGTATCAACTGCATACAATAATGTATTGGTTTGAAAATAGCTCTCTTCATTAAAAAAGGCTCTGAACTTGAACTGTGTTTCCATTCACCCCAAAAAAATCACAAAAGTTAGTTCTGTAAATTACTCTCTTCTTTTTACTTTTGGCCTTCATAAAATGTATTGGCTTATCTAATGATCGAATTCTGTTTAAAACTAAAATGAATAATTTCCTTTTTAATTCAAAAGCTTTTTCAACAATAGTTTGAATCAGTTTCTTCTTTTTATAAAATGCTGATCTTTTTTTGTATTTCTTCACATCTTTTAACAAATTAAAGTCAACTCTATTGTAAAACATTCTTTTCCTTATTTCATCAAATTGATTCTTTCTCCTTTTACCATACAGTGTTGTTTGAGAACGTAATTTCCCATTAATTTCTCCTTGTTTCTTTTTATTCTTCTTTGTTGTTGAGGCATTCTTTCTTCTTTCCACATTGTGCACACTGTTTCTAGCCTTTGAAAGTTTTTAATAAATTCTTTTGTTCTCTTACCACAAGACTTTTTCTTTTTTCCCACATGTTGTTGTTCATCTAATTCTTGCTGTTGTGTTTTCTTCAAATAATAGTCCTTTTTTGTTGTTTCCTCTTTTCTGTTATTCTAGTCATGGTAAGTTTTTTTAATGATGATGAACAATATCTGTTAAAAAATATATATATATAATATTATTAAAATAAATCTATAAAATATACTATTGTATTAGTAAACAAACACGTTGTACATAAAAACCATTTAAACGATTTGTTTTAAAATCACAATACATTTACTGCAGTACACAGGTACTAACTGGATAATTGTAGGACTCAATGAGTAGTGTTTACGTGTTTAGAGGACTGCATCAATAGTGGATAGATGATTGTAATACGGGATGTATTAGTACTTGGGTCATTCCATGAGTACAAAGTTACTGACAGGATGATTAGAGTACTGCAACGAAAGAGAATGGTGAATTTATAAGTGCTTGTGTTTTGGCACAGTGATTAGATAGGGACATGGTTCTGTCAGGATGATTGCAGGAGTGGACAGAGTGTGACAGTGTGATTGTTGCACTGCATGGCTACTACCTGGATTTTTGCAGGAGTGAATCAGTAGTGAGTAAAGAAAAAACCAAATGTAAACATGTAGAACGTGTCTGGAGAAGAACTTATGATGCGGATTCGAAAACTAATTATCGTGACTCTATCAAGATCTATCACAAATTAGTTCGGAAAGCTAGAGCTGAGTATATTGCCAATGAAATCCTGGAAAGCAAGAATCCTTCGAAGACGATTTTTTCTCTCCTTAAAGTTATGAAAGGCTCTAAGGTGAAGGCTTTTTCCCCTGTCTTATCTAATACACAATGTGACGAGTTGTCCAATTATTTTATCCACAAGGTGGATAATATCTATAACAGCTTTGCCCCTAGCACTTATTTAGCTGGAGAAGAATGCTGTGAAGACAAAAGATCCTCTAGGGGCGATAATATACTTTGCTCCTTCCCTCCACTATCGTTGACTGAAACTGAATCTCTATGTAGAAAGATTAAATCTGGTTCGGCAGCTGACCCTTTGAGACCAGCCCAGTTTCATCAAATACAGAGTGTCCTTTTACCTGTGGCACGGGAATTGATCAATCTGTCTCTGTCCTCAGCGTCTGTACCTTTGGCGTGGAAACATGCCAAAGTGATTCCTCTTTTAAAGAAACCTTCTCTTGAACCCTCTGACCCGGGCAATTACCGCCCTATTTCCCAGCTCCCTTTTTTGGCTAAGGCCACTGAATCTCATGTTAACACCATTCTCACTGAGTTGGTGGAACGCAATGATATTCTGGATGCCTCTGAAAATGGATTTAGGTCCCGTCACAGCACTGAATCTGCGCTGATGGCGGTGACTGAAGATATCCGTGACAGGCTGGATGAAGGAAGCTCAGTGGCCTTGATTCTTCTTGACTTAAGCGCCGCGTTTGATACGGTGTCACACGGAATACTTCTGCGCAGGCTGGAGGAGATTGGAATTGGGGGTCTGGCGTTGGCCTGGTTCCGCTCCTTCTTGGAAGGCAGAACCTTAAAGGTCACTGTGCCCCCGTTCCATATCAAGAATGGGGTGCCCCAGGGTTCGATCCTAAGCCCCATGCTTTTTAACATCTATGTACAACCTCTGGCAGTGGTAGCTAGGAGTAGAGGGCTGTCCTTGGTGTCTTATGCGGACGACACCCAACTAGTGATCGCCTTCTCAAAGAAGTGTGATCTTAACCTGGTGAAATTCAAGGAGGATATGCTGGCAGTATCTAATTGGATGTCAGATAACTGCCTGCAGCTTAATGCGAGCAAATCCGAAATTCTTTTGCTGGGCAAAGACAGTGACTTATGGTCTGAGCAGTGGTGGCCGGAGGAACTCAAACCAGCCCCCACGCCAAAGGAGGTGGTTAAAATCTAGGTTTCTGGATAGATAGTAGTCTGTCCTTTGACACCCAATCTAAGTCAGTCGCAGGGACCTGCTTCGTGCTCTTGAGAGGTCTCAAACCTTTGTTGGGTTTTTTAATCCCTCTATTCGACAGACCATTTTACAGGCCACGATCTTGTCCAGACTGGACTATGGAAATGCCCTATATTTAGGTGCTAATAAATCTTGTATTCAGCAACTCCAAATAATTCAAAATGCGGCTGCTCGCACTCTGCTGGCCCTCCCAAGATCCTGTTCTGTGTCTAGTTCTCTGTCCAGGCTTCACTGGCTGCCGGTGGAGAAAAGGATTCAGTTCAAGACTTTGTGTGTTGCTCATAAAATCCTGAATCATCAAGCCCCCAAGGTCTTAGCGAATTGGCTAGTGCCATATATCCCGAGGCGTACTCTTCGCTCTGCAGATAAAAGGCTAGTCTGCATCCCCCGAGTTCGTAGAGCCAGAGCAGGCGGACGCTCATTTAAGGTATTGGCAGCTAGGCTTTGGAACTCCCTTCCCTCTGGGATTAGAGGACTACAGAACCTTCTAGAGTTCCGGAGAGCCATAAAGACCTGGCTCTTTCCGGGGTAGCCTAAGGGTCTTTTTTTCCTTCTCTGCTTCATGAAAGTTTACCTGGTAGCGCTGGGACGCCCCGTCGCTGGGGCAGCTATGCGCTGTACAAATTCGGTAAATAAATAAATAGTGTGGAGGGGGTTAGGGGACTGCATAGATTGTGCACATTTGACTGTAGCACTGCGTGTCTTAATGCCTGAGTCATTGTACAAGTGCATGGATAGTGACTGGATACTTACAGTGCTGCAAATTGAGAGCAGGGTTAGTTTATAAGTGCTTGTGTTTCGGCACAGTAATTAGATAAGGACATGGTTCTGTCAGGATGATTGCAGGAGTGGACAGAGAGTGACAGTGTGATTGTTGCTCTGCATGGCTACTACCTGGGTTTTTGCAGGAGGGAATCAGTAATCTGCAGGGTGTTTGGGGACCAGATAGATTGTGCACATTTGACTGTACCACTGCGTGTCTTAATGCCTGAGTTATTGTACAAGTGCATGGATAGTGACTGGATAGTTAGAGTGCTGGTAGTTGACAGCAGGGTGAGTTTATAAGTGCTTCTATTTCAGCACAGTGATTACATAAGGACATGGTTCTGTTAGGATAATTGCAGGAGTGGACAGAGAGTGACAGTGTGATTGGGGCACTGCATGTGTACTACGTAGGTTATTGCACGAGTGAATCAGTAATCTGCAGGGGGTTAGGGGACTGGATAGATTGTGCACATTTGACTGTAGCACTGCGTGTCTTAATGCCTGACTCATTCTACAAGTACATGTATACTGACTGGATACCTAGAGTGCTGGAAGTTGACAGCAGGGTGACTTTATAAGTGCTTGTGTTTGGCACAGAGATTAGATAAGGACATGGTTCTGTCAGGATGATTACAAGAGTGGACAGAGAGTGACAGTGTGATTGGGGCACTGCATGAGTACTACCTGGATTATTGCAGGAGTGAATCAGTAGTCTGCAGGAGGTTAGGGGACTGCATAGATTGTGCACATTTGACTGTAGCACTGCGTGTCTTAATGCCTGAGTCATTGTACGAGTGCATGGATACTGACTGGATAGTTAGAGTGCTGGTAGTTGACAGCAGGGTGACTTTATAAGTGCTTGTGTTTTGGCACAGAGATTAGATAAGGACATGGTTCTGTCAGGATGATTGCAAGAGTGGACAGAGAGTGACAGTGTGATTGGGGTACTGCATGAGTACCACCTGGATTATTGCAAGAGTGAATCAGTACTCTGCAGGGGATTAGGGGACTGCATAGATTGCGAACATTTGACTGTAGCACTGCGTGTCTTAATGCCTGAGTCATTGTACAAGTGCATGGATAGTGACTGGATAGTTAGAGTGCTGGTAGTTGACAGCAGGGTGAGTTTATAAGTGCTTGTATTTCAGCAGTGATTAGATAAGGACATGGTTCTGTTAGGATAATTGCAGGAGTGGACAGAGAGTGACAGTGTGATTGGGGCACTACATGAGTACTACCTGGGTTATTGCAGGAGTGAATCAGTAGTGTGGAGGTGGTTAGGGGACTGCATAGATAGTGCACATTTGATTGTAGCACTGCATGTCATAATGCCTGAGTCATTGTACAAGTGCATGGATAGTGACTGGATAGTTAGAGTGCTGGTAGTTGACAGCAGGGTGAGTTTATAACTGCTTGTATTTCAGCACAGTGATTAGATAAGGACATGGTTCTGTTAGGATAATTGCAGGAGTGGACAGAGAGTGACAGTGTGATTGGGGCACTGCATGAGTACTACCTGGGGTATTGCAAGAGTGGATCAGTAATCTGCAGGGGGTTAGGGGACTGGATAGATTGTGCACATTTGACTGTAGCACTGCGTGTCTTAATGCCTGAGTTATTGTACAAGTGCATGGATAGTGACTGGATAGTTAGAGTGCTGGTAGTTGACAGTAGGGTGAGTTTATAAGTGCTTGTGTTTTGGCACAGAGATTAGATAAGGACATGGTTCTGTCAGGATGATTGCAAGAGTGGACAGAGAGTGACAGTGTGATAGGACACTGCATGAGTACTACCTGGATTATTGCAGGAGTGAATCAGTAGTCTGCAGGGGGTTAGGGGACTACATAGATTGTGCACATTTGACTGTAGCACTGCGTGTCTTAATGCCTGAGTCATTGTACAAGTGCATGGATAGTGACTGGATAGTTAGAGTGCTGGTAGTTGACAGCAGGGTGAGTTTATAAGTGCTTGTATTTCAGCACAGTGATTAGATAAGGACATGGTTCTGTTAGGATAATTGCAGGAGCGGACAGAGAATGACAGTGTGATTGGGGCACTGCATGAGTACTACCTGGGTTATTGCAGGAGTGAATCAGTAGTGTGGAGGTGGTTAGGGGACTGCATAGATAGTGCACATTTGATTGTAGCACTGCATGTCTTAATGCCTGAGTCATTGTACAAGTGCATGTATAGTGACTGGATAGTTAGAGTGCTGGTAGCTGACAGCAGGGTGAGTTTATAACTGCTTGTATTTCAGCACAGTGATTAGATAAGGACATGGTTCTGTTAGGATAATTGCAGGAGTGGACAGAGAGCGACAGTGTGATTGGGGCACTGCATGAGTACTACCTGAGTTATTGCAAGAGTGAATCAGTAATCTGCAGGGGGTTAGGGGACTGGATAGATTGTGCACATTTGACTGTACCCCTGCGTGTCTTAATGCCTGAGTTATTGTACAAGTGCATGGATAGTGACTGGATAGTTAGAGTGCTGGTAGTTGACAGCAGGGTGAGTTTATAAATGCTTGTATTTCAGCACAGTGATTAAATAAGGACATGGTCCTGTTAGGATAATTGCAGGAGTGGACAGAGAGTGACAGTGTGATTGGGGCACTGCATGAGTACTACCTGGGTTATTGCAGGAGTGAATCAGTAGTGTGGAGGTGGTTAGGGGACTGCATAGATAGTGCACATTTGATTGTATCACTGCATGTCTTAATGCCTGAGTCATTGTACAAGTGCATGGATAGTGACTGGATAGTTAGAGTGCTGGTAGTTGACATCAGGGTGAGTTTATAAGTGCTTGTGTTTCGGCACAGTGATTAGATAAGGTCATGGTTCTGTCAGGATGATGGCAAAAGTGGACAGAGAGTGACAGTGTGATCGGGGCTCTTCATGAGTACTACCTGGGTTATTGCAAGAGTGAATCAGTAATCTGCAGGGGGTTAGGGGACTGGATAGATTGTGCACATTTGACTGTAGCACTGCGTGTCTTAATGCCTGAGTTATTGTTCAAGTGCATGGATAGTGACTGGATAGTTAGAGTGCTGGTAGTTGACAGCAGGGTGAGTTTATAAGTGCTTGTGTTTTGGCACAGTGATTAGATAGGGACATGGTTCTGTCAGGATGATAGCAAGAGTGGACAGAAAGTGACAGTGTGATTGGGGTACTGCATGAGTACTACCTGGATTATTGCAAGAGTGAATCAGTAGTCTGCAGGGGGTTAGGGGACTGGATAGATTGTGCACATTTGACTGTAGCACTGCGTGTCTTAATGCCTGAGTTATTGTACAAGTGCATGGATAGTGACTGGATAGTTAGAGTGCTGGAAGTTGACAGGAGGGTGAGTTTATAAGTGCTTGGCTTTTGGCGCAGTGATTAGATAAGGACATGGTTCTGTCAGGATGATAGCAAGAGTGGACAGAGAGTGACAGTGTGATTGGGGCACTGCATGAGTACTACCTGGGTTATTGCAAGAGTGAATCAGTAATCTGCAGGGGGTTAGGGGACTGCATAGAATGTGCTCATTTGACTGTAGCACTGCATGTCTTAATGCCTGAGTCATTGTACAAGTGCATGGATAGTGACTGGATAGTTAGAGTGCTGGTAGTTGACAGCAGGGTGAGTTTATAAGTGCTTGTGTTTTGGCACAGAGATTAGATAAGGACATGGTTCTGTCAGGATGATTACAAGAGTGGACAGAGAGTGACAGTGTGATTAGGGCACTGCATGAGTACTACCTGGATTATTGCAGGAGTGAATCAGTAGTCTGCAGGGGGTTAGGGGACTGCATAAATTGTGCACATTTGACTGTAGCACTGCGTGTCTTAATGCCTGAGTCATTGTACAAGTGCATGGATAGTGACTGGATAGTTAGAGTGCTGGTAGTTGACAGCAGGGTGAGTTTATAAGTGCTTGTATTTCAGCACAGTGATTAGATAAGGACATGGTTCTGTTAGGATAATTGCAGGAGTGGACAGAGAGTGACAGTGTGATTGGGGCACTGCATGAGTACTACCTGGGTTATTGCAGGAGTGAATCAGTAGTGTGAAGGTGGTTAGGGGACTGCATAGATAGTGCACATTTGATTGTAGCTCTGCATGTTTTAATGCCTGAGTCATTGTACAAGTGCATGGATAGTGACTGGATAGTTAGAGTGCTGGTAGTTGACAGCAGGATGAGTTTATAAGTGCTTGTATTTCAGCACAGTGATTAGATAAGGACATGGTTCTGTTAGGATAATTGCAGGAGTGGACAGAGAGTGACAGTGTGATTGGGGCACTGCATGAGTACTACCTGGGTTATTGCAAGAGTGAATCAGTAATCTGCACGGGGTTAGGGGACTAGATAGATTGTGCACATTTGACTGTAGCACTGCGTGTCTTAATGCCTGAGTCATTGTACAAGTGCATGGATAGTGACTGGATAGTTAGATTGCTGGTAGTTGACAGCAGGGTGAGTTTATAAGTGCTTGGGTTTTGGCACAGAGATTAGATAAGGACATGGTTCTGTCAGGATGATTGCAAGAGTGGACAGAGAGTGACAGTGTGATTGGGGCACTGCATGAGTACTACCTGGATTATTGCAAGAGTGAGTGAGTACTCTCCAGGGGATTAGGGGACTGCATAGATTGTGCACATTTGACTGTAGCACTGCGTGTCTTAATACCTAACTACAAGATTGGACAATATAGAACCAGTAAATCACTTCTCATGTACTTATAAAATCACATATTCACTACCTTTGCACTCCTCTAATCTGTCAGGCACCTCTCATTAATTCAGTAAATATACATACAACTATATAAATACAATTTAAACAAATACATCAGTTATAACATACTACCTACTTAAATATGTAACTACTACATACCAGAAAGAGTAAAATGTACTGGTTTTCTTTTCAGCTACATATTGTCCATTAAAAATAGAAATATGCAACATCATCAAACTGTACCTCTCAACAGACTTAATGAAGAAGAGTAATAAACAACACCTTTTTTATGAGGATTTCTAAAACCGCACAAACTGTACAAACTAATAACAGAATCGTAATTATTAACACCTTTCATGATCATCTTGGAAACTGCACAGTTGTACCTCATTTTACCAAACTATCTATAATAATGCAATATTATTAAACTATACCTTTTTACAGAGAAGAAATAATCATGCCTAATAAACTACACCCTATATGAACATTTTAGAAAATACACATTCTTAGTGCATATTTAACCAATTAATAATAAATAAGAGGCATCATTCAACTATACCTTTCAACACACTTAAAAATATATATATATTACTGTACATACTGTTTTTTAAACAAACTTCAAATACAATATAAATTATCCCAATATACATCTGTACATTTAATAATTTAATTCAAACAACTTTGGGGCATATTAGCAAGAACCTGCGAAAATTATCGCAAACCTTGCTTAGCGCGCGTTTTTTTATCGCCGGCTATCGCTGGATATTACCGCGGGAATAACATGCTATTAGCAAAGTTTATCTCCATTGAGATAAAATATCCAGCGATAGCGGCGAAACCCTGCATTAACGCGAGAAATCCAGCGATAAAATCCTAGCGCTAAGGCTGGGGACTTAACCTTAGAATCCACCTCCCATTGACTATTATTGTTAAGTCATGTTTTTACCAGTTCTAAAAAACAAGCGCTAATCGGCGTTAGCGCGCGTTTTTTTATCGCTTCGCGGGTATTGCTAATAGGCGATAGATATGTTAGCGACTGTTTTCTGTCGCTTTTAGTTGGGAACGCCTCCTTTGCATGTCATTAGCGATAAATATCGCTGACATGCAAAGCGGCACCCAAACCAGTCGCTAACGCCTAAAAGCTGTCGCTAACACCTGTTAGCGACAGCTTGCTGATAGGGCGATAAAAATATCGCCGCTTTAGCGGGAAAAAGTCCCGCTAAAGCGGCGATAGAGCCCATGATAATATGCCCCACAGTTTCATAAAAATGTCAAATCTATTTTAAATAAACGTTAAAAATATATAACTCACCTTTGAAATAAATCTGTTGACTGAAAAATCTCACACACTCAGACAGGATTTTGTTTAACACACAGTCAATATAGAACACCACACTTTCCAAAGTCAAACCAGTATTGGCAAAGTTTCCCTCTATTTTTCCATACATATACACATAAGCCACAAATGGCATTGCTTCCCAGTGTTTTTCAAATTGAAAAGCGGATTTCCATTGGTCATAGAGAATAACACTTTTCAACTGACATCTTCACCCCTTTTGCTTAATGCCAGTTTCCATAGCAACAGCTCATACAACATTCAACTTAACTGTCAGGTCAAAAGTTCACCCCAGAATGTTGCAAATGACAACAGCAAGTATGGTTGCTTTTGCAAAGCATGCCCTTATCCTTTCTGCTGTACCTTTCCAACATTTGTTACTAACCAATAAGAAACATGCTTTCTAAACAAAGTAAAATTCACCCTATATTTGAATGTAGAATGTTCTTAAACAGCCAATCAAATCTCTACTTTCTTAAAAACAGCATCTTGTCCACCATTTTAGATAGATTTCATTCTACCACCTGCCTACCTCAGCTACAGACATCTTTTGATTACCTACAGAGATCCCTTCAAGATGCTTTCAGTGTGTATTGTTGGGCACAGCTATATTTTCTGGTGCAAAAGGTATGCTGAAAGCAGAGGTATTGACAAAGACCTAGCTTTGCAAAATGTAGACATTAAGTGGATTGGACAGAGAGGATTAAAGTGGCACCAATTGATGCCATTGGTTAAAACCTTTATGCATCTCCAATCCCCTGACCTCATGATTGTGCACTGTGGTGGCAATGACCTAGGCACATTGACTGGGGTAGGTCTGGAAATGCTTGTAGGAAGGTGGAATCTGACTATATGGTTGCCCCCACTTTTTTTATGGTGTTTTGCTGGTTTATGACTTAGTTGGACTGGGATCCTGCTATTCAGGGCCCCAGTCTATCTGCTTTCTCTGTAAAAAGGTTTCATTGTGCCTTAGGCACATCTCTGATTGGAATCTGGAGTGCCCTTATAAGTCCCTAGTATATGGTATACTATGTACCAAGGGCATAGGTACCTCAGAGGCCTACCAGGGGCTGCAGCATGTATTATGCCACCCCTGGAAGTCCATCCAAACTGACACCACAGGTCTGCTACTGCAGCCTGGGTAGGGTGGTGCATGCACCCCTTACTGTGATATAGGTTACCTATATCACTAAATACATACACACATATAAACCTATAAGTCACTCCTAAGGCAGGCCTTATCAATCCTAAAGGCAGAGTGCATGGTTCCTATGTGAGAGGGTGCCCCTGCATGAGCAGGGCCCCTCTGCAGCGTTCGGAGACCATCTCTGATGCTGTTTGTAGTGCAGCCTGACCATATACTCTTAAGCGCATTATATCCTCGCGGTAAAATGCTAACTTTGGAATGGCTGCACCTAAACATGTCGTGTTTGGTGTCAAACATCTTGGAATACTACCCCCCACCAATCCTGGTGGCGGGGGTAGCATTCCACCCTTCTAGAGGGAAAGACATGTTAACTCTGACGAGTCCGGTAACTTCTTTCCAGAGCCCTGGCATCACAAAATGGATGCTGCTGCCACAGACACGAGTCTGGCCTCCTGCTGCTGGACGAAACTCCGGCAGGGGAGGCCTGGACAATAGGTTTCCTGTCCCAGGGAGGTGTGACCACCTCCCCAGACAGGATAATGTGTATTGGGGCTGGGCGGGAGCACTTTCGGGTGCTTTGAAGTCCTGCACTGGGGGCACATTTGGTGTCCCTGTGCATACCCCAGTTCAAACCGGATCAGGGGCTTGCAGCCCCTGCTTTGGCGCGAACTGGACAAAGGGAAAGGGGTGTAGCCACCCCTCTGCCCTGACCCACCCATAGGTGGGGCCACAGAGTAGTCCAACCCCTATTTTTTGAATAAAGGTAGGAACCCAGTCCTTAGGACTTTAGATTATACCTGGACGAAACTCTGACACTGAATCCTGGACCTTCGACGCTCTACGACAAGATTAGAGGACTGAAGAATCTCCCTTGGGGTCAAGGAGTGACTCCCCTGCTTGGCAGGCACCAAAGAAGCATCTGTCCGGTTCGCATTACTGAAGCTCCCGTCGGACACCGAAGTCATCGCATCACCAGAGGTAGATTCTCAGACTTCCCCGAGGCTACCCTGAGTCCCCAGCAAAGCTGAGGCCTGTGGCTATTGTGGGTGACTTGAGACCGTGACCCCTGGACACCGAGCACATTTGCAAGTGCACCATCTTCTGGGTCTCCCAAGATGTCGTGCTTTGGGCTCCGAGTAGCCCTAGCCTCCAGCACCACCTGCACCAAAGATCACTGGCCCCCACTCCACGAGTGTCCTGCAAGCCAGCTCCACGTGCGGCGTCACGAGGCTCCTTCGCGGTCGCTAGCCCGTTGGCTAGTAGCCCTTAACGAAGGCCAATCTTTTCCTTACTTGGCATCCTGGTTGCTCCAGGACTGCCCTCACTTACCCTCGCTGGGTGAGTTCCACAGACCTTGCTGGTCTGCACCATCGACAATCATCATCTTACTCAAGACTTGCCGTTGCCAAGGTTTGTTGGGTCCAATCCGGTCGCCGACACCTCAGCACTCGACAGACATCGAGCACCAGCCGGAATCCTGCTCCTGGTTGCTGACAACACCTCCCGGACCTCGTGGCTGAAGAGTCAAGATGACCATCAACGCACCTGAAGCACTCAACATCGGTGGGCATCTGTCCATCGCCTTCCTGGTCACTGGCTAGTGACCCAGACTCTGTCCCCTCTGCTTTCAGGTTCACCAGAACTCCTATCCACTCTTGGATCCACCCGGACACTTTTCTCTTGGCCGCCAGCAGCACTTTGCAGCAGATCGCCATTCGAATCGACGACGAAACCCGACCCCGAAAGGCACCTATGCACCCGGCTTCCCTGGGTGAGGTAACACGAGTACTCCGGTGCTCCCGTGGGTAGAGACTCTTCAAAGTCCTAGATCTCAAAGGGTTTTGTCCTAGTCCTCTTTTAAGTGTCCCTTTCCTCTATTTTCCCGATCCCGACTTTCTCCATAGAAGTTAACGGCGTATCGCGGTTGTGTATTTACACTGCACGCGTCTCCCGTGGGTCCCCTGTGTCACTACCTTGGGTGGTTCCTTGTGGTCCAAGCACTTCTAGAGGCTCTAGGCCTAGTGTCTAGTTCAGTCGTGGTTCGCATACCACTTTATTGGTATATGGTTTGGTACGCCCCTAGGGCCCAAACGTGTATTTGTGCTATTACTGTGATTTAAGATCTTATAACCTATGTACTTCGAACTCTAGCCTCATAAAGAGACTAGAGGGGTGTGTTTAGTAATAAATACATATATTTTGAATATATACCTGGTGTGGTGCTCTTTCATTTGGTCACTCAAGAGATTATAGACTGGTAAAACAAGCTGCTTTACATTCCTTCAAGACTTAGCCTGAAGGCTGCTCTCCATAGCTACCACTAGGATAGCTTTCAATAAGGTTGTCTTTAACCTATCTACCATAAGAGTCGATTTGGACTGGTGCAAGGTGCCCACTATAATTAGTGGACAGCATATGCCAGGCCAACTTCTCACATTGGTGTGCAGCGTGTGGGATTCCAGCTTGCTATTGTTTTACCAGATAATCTCAATTGAATTGATCAACTGAAAACCACTAAAGGTACCTAAGGTACATATAATTTAAGCTTAGAATAACAGTAAGTTCTACTGAACTTAGAGTTGTGTGTTAAGGGATAGCACAACCCTTTCTACAACTCAAGAGAGTTTAGTAGGCCACACTAGAGTAGGTAGTGCATACACCACACCACACTAGTAATGTCTTTAAGGGCAGGATCCAAAGAATTCTTGCAGGAAGCCATTGAGCTTCCACCCTCCAAGTATGATACACTCCCATTCTTGGAATTGAGAGCTTTATGTAACTTGAGAAAAATAAGGACAGGCCAAAGCCCCACCACCCAACACCTCAAGGAGTTGTTGGTGGCTTATGACCTTAGTAAGCCTGTAGGGACTGAAGGGGTAGGAGCTGAGGGTGGGGCAGAAGAAGAGGAGGAGGCCAGGGGTACCAATACCCCCAGCCCCCCCTCTGAAACTGGCCAGGAGGGTGACAATGACCCTGACCTGGAAAACCCAATCCCTCCTGTGGATGATGATGAGGATGATCAAAATGATGCCCTCTTTGTCCACCCAGGAAGGATTAAGAGTGTGCCCAGGAAGTCTAGATCTCCTTCTCAGGAGTCTAACCACTCTGGCACCTCTATAGGGAGCTCTGTCTCCTCTCACAGGAGGGAATCCTCTCATGAGAGGAGAGCCAGGCTGGTCCGGTATGAGGAAACTCAGCTGGAAATCAGAAAAAAGCAACTGGCTTTAGATAGGGAATCCCTAGATCTCCTCAGGGAGAGAAGAAAGTTGGGACTAGAGTCCCATGGTGGCAGCAATATCCCTAGAGATAGGGACAGGTCTTATGACCATAGAAACCTAAACAAGATTGTCCCTCCCTACCAGAGTGGGGATGACATCCACAAATGGATAACTGCACTGGAGAGGGCCTGTAAAGTTCAGAAGGTCCCCCAGAGGCAGTGGGCAGCAATCTTGTGGCTCTCCTTTGCAGACAAAGGTAGAGACAAGCTCCTCACTGTAAGAGAAGAGGATGCTGACAATTACACAGTTTTGAAGAGTGCTCTGATAGATGAGTTTGGCCTAACCACTGAACAGTATAGGTTGAAGTTCAGAGACACCCAAAAAGCTCAGACTCAAGACTGGGTTGATTTTGTAGATTGTGCTACAAAGGCTCTGGAAGGTTGGATACATGGCAACAAAGTGCAGGACTTTTTAGGATTGTACAATTTGATTATGAGGGAGCAGATCCTTAATAATTGTCAAAACCAGCTTTTGCACCAGTATCTGGTGGACTCTGATCTGACCTCTCCCCAAGAATTGGGAAAGAAGGCAGACAAGTGGGTCAGAACCAGAGTAAAAACTAGAAATCAGGGTGGTGACCAGAAGAAAGATTCTACTAAGTGCCAAGAGAAAGGTGGGGATAAATCTAAGGATAAGTCCCCTACAGGGCCCCAAAATTCCTCTTCTGGGGGTGGGTCCCAAACTCCTTCCTCTCCTGAAAAGAAACCCTATTGCCATGTCTGTAAAAAGCCTGGGCACTGGAAAACTGATCCCAGTTGCCCCAGGATTGGCAATAAAGAAAATGTTCCTCCCACAACTACTACCACCCCTCCTGGTACTACCAGTAGTAATCCTCCAGTTGGGAGTAGTGCACCCAAAAAGTTAGGTGCTTTTGCAAGAGGAACAGAGGTGGGCCCTAGTTTAGACAGGGACCCCTCAACAGACTCCTCTGACTCTGATGGTGGTATAGGATTTGCCACCTTTACCATGGGTCCCATAGCATTGGGCAGGTACAGATTGGAGCCAATAATTAATGGTCAGAAAGCTGTGGCATTTAGGGACACAGGGGCTAGTGTCACCATGGTGGCAGGGAAACTAGTCCCCCTCACCAGCTTTTACCTGAGTTTAAATACCAGGTGACCAACATTGATGGTGTCAGAACAGATCACCCCATGGCCATAGTCAATCTCAGCTGGGAGGGGGTCACAGGCCCAAAGAGAGTGGCAGTGTCCCCAACCCTACCTGTAGATTGCCTGATGGGCAATGATCTGGAAATTTCAGCCTGGGCTGAAGTGGAACACCAAACCCATCTTAGGATGTTGGGCGTCCCTGTAAAGGTTAGTGGTGCTGTGATGGCCCCAGCCCAAGAATTTGGAGAGATGGAGCCTGAAAGAATGGCCCACTCTCCCCCAAAAGAGAGCACAAGGGTTGAAGAAAAGTCTTCTTCCCCCAGACAGTAGGTAAGGGTCAGCCTCCTCAGGGAACTGACCCTACCCCTAGTGAAGGAACTGCCACAGAGGTAGTCAGGCCTGGCCTGGCCACACCCCTGATGGCAGAGGACCCTTCCAAGGTGGTACCCCGTCTGGAGCTGGTAACCTGCCCCTCTCTACCCTGCCTCAGTCAGCCCAGGGCTGCAGAGGTCAGGGAGGTCAGTGGACCCCCAGGGCCCCCTGTCCAGAGGAAGCCCCCATCAGCAGATTAGGGGCACCCAGTCTAGTAGCCCTAGCCAGGTGAAAATTCCTCTACACACTGAGGGATCCCCCATACCTTTATGTAGGGACCTCCCCAGAAGGACTCTGGTAGGCAAGGGCAAACCTGGGACCAGAAGGTTCCAAACCTGCCATGTCCCTCCAGTAGTCCATCCAAAGGGACCCAACCCACAGCTGTAGGCAGCCAAAGGTTGACCCTTAGAGCAAAGTGCAACTCAGTCATGGAAAGACAGGCATACATGGTGACCAGTGATCTGAGGAAGCTGAGGCCAACATTCCTAGGGCCTCACTTCCCTACTCAGACACCTCACCAGCCTTGTACTTTACCTAAGCACACCACAGGTAGTGATTCCCCATGGTGGAGACCCTCTCATACCCTTAGGGTGAGGGATTGCTTAGTGGACCATAAGACAGGGGGCAACCATGCTAGTGCAGGTGCTTCCTTATATGACCACTTAGTCAATGAAGGCTCAACTGGCCAAGGTTAGCCTTATCTCCTTTCGTTTGGGGGGGTTATGTAGGAAGGTGGAATCTGACTATATGGTTGCCCCCACTTTTTTTATGGTGTTTTGCTGGTTTATGACTTAGTTGGACTGGGATCCTGCTATTCAGGGCCCCAGTCTATCTGCTTTCTCTGTAAAAGGTTTCCATGTGCCTTAGGCACATCTCTGATTGGAATCTGGAGTGCCCTTATAAGTCCCTAGTATATGGTATACTATGTACCAAGGGCATAGGTACCTCAGAGGCCTACCAGGGGCTGCAGCATGTATTATGCCACCCCTGGAAGGCCATCCAAACTGACACCACAGGTCTGCTACTGCAGCCTGGGTAGGGTGGTGCATGCACCCCTTACTGTGATATAGGTTACCTATATCACTAAATACATACACACATATAAACCTATAAGTCACTCCTAAGGCAGGCCTTATCAATCCTAAAGGCAGAGTGCATGGTTCCTATGTGAGAGGGTGCCCCTGCATGAGCAGGGCCCCTCTGCAGCGTTCGGAGACCATCTCTGATGCTGTTTGTAGTGCAGCCTGACCATATACTCTTAAGCGCATTATATCCTCGCGGTAAAATGCTAACTTTGGAATGGCTGCACCTAAACATGTCGTGTTTGGTGTCAAACATCTTGGAATACTACCCCCCGCCAATCCTGGCAGCGGGGGTAGCATTCCACCCTTCTAGAGGGAAAGACATGTTAACTCTGACGAGTCCGGTAACTTCTTTCCAGAGCCCTGGCATCACAAAATGGATGCTGCTGCCACAGACACGAGTCTGGCCTCCTGCTGCTGGACGAAACTCCGGCAGGGGAGGCCTGGACAATAGGTTTCCTGTCCCAGGGAGGTGTGACCACCTCCCCAGACAGGATAATGTGTATTGGGGCTGGGCGGGAGCACTTTCGGGTGCTTTGAAGTCCTGCACTGGGGGCACATTTGGTGTCCCTGTGCATACCCCAGTTCAAACCGGATCAGGGGCTTGCAGCCCCTGCTTTGGCGCGAACTGGACAAAGGGAAAGGGGTGTAGCCACCCCTCTGCCCTGACCCACCCATAGGTGGGGCCACAGAGTAGTCCAACCCCTATTTTTAGAATAAAGGTAGGAACCCAGTCCTTAGGACTTTAGATTATACCTGGACGAAACTCTGACACTGAATCCTGGACCTTCGACGCTCTACGACAAGATTAGAGGACTGAAGAATCTCCCTTGGGGTCAAGGAGTGACTCCCCTGCTTGGCAGGCACCAAAGAAGCATCTGTCTGGTTCGCATTACTGAAGCTCCCGTCGGACGCCGAAGTCATCGCATCACCAGAGGTAGATTCTCAGACTTCCCGAGGCTACCCTGAGTCCCCAGCAAAGCTGAGGCCCGTGGCTATCGTGGGTGACTTGAGACCGTGACCCCTGGACACCGAGCACATTTGCAAGTGCACCATCTTCTGGGTCTCCCAAGAAGTCGTGCTTTGGGCTCCGAGTAGCCCTAGCCTCCAGCACCACCTGCACCGAAGATCACTGGCCCCCACTCCACGAGTGTCCTGCAAGCCAGCTCCACGTGCGGCGTCACGAGGCTCCTTCGCGGTCGCTAGCCCATTGGCTAGTAGCCCTTAACGAAGGCCAATCTTTTCCTTACTTGGCATCCTGGTTGCTCCAGGCCTGCCCTCACTTACCCTTGCTGGGTGAGTTCCACAGATCTTGCTGGTCTGCACCATCGACGATCTTCATCTTACTCGAGACTTGCCGTTGCCAAGGTTTGTTGGGTCCAATCCGGTCGCCGACACCTCAGCACTCGACAGACATCGAGCACCAGCCCGAATCCTGCTCCTGGTCACCGACAACGCCTCCCGAACCTCGTGGCTGAAGAGTCAAGACAACCGTCAACGCACCTGAAGCACTCGACATCGGTGGGCATCTGTCCATCGCCTTCCTGGTCACTGGCTAGTGACCCAGACTCTGTCCCCTCTGCTTTCAGGTTCACCAGAACTCCGATCCACTCTTGGATCCACCCGGACACTTTTCTCTTGGCCGCCAGCAGCACTTTGCAGCAGATCGCCATTCGAATCGACGACGAAACCCGACCCCGAAAGGCACCTATGCACCCGGCTTCCCTGGGTGAGGTAACACGAGTACTCCGGTGCTCCCGTGGGTAGAGACTCTTCAAAGTCCTAGATCTCAAAGGGTTTTGTCCTAGTCCTCTTTTAAGTGTCCCTTTCCTCTATTTTCCCGATCCCGACTTTCTCCATAGAAGTTAACGGCGTATCGCGGTTGTGTATTTACACTGCACGCGTCTCCCGTGGGTCCCCTGTGTCACTACCTTGGGTGGTTCCTTGTGGTCCAAGCACTTCTAGAGGCTCTAGGCCTAGTGTCTAGTTCAGTCGTGGTTCGCATACCACTTTATTGGTATATGGTTTGGTACGCCCCTAGGGCCCAAACGTGTATTTGTGCTATTACTGTGATTTAAGATCTTATAACCTATGTACTTCGAACTCTAGCCTCATAAAGAGACTAGAGGGGTGTGTTTAGTAATAAATACATATATTTTGAATATATACCTGGTGTGGTGCTCTTTCATTTGGTCACTCAAGAGATTATAGACTGGTAAAACAAGCTGCTTTACATTCCTTCAAGACTTAGCCTGAAGGCTGCTCTCCATAGCTACCACTAGGATAGCTTTCAATAAGGTTGTCTTTAACCTATCTACCATAAGAGTCGATTTGGACTGGTGCAAGGTGCCCACTATAATTAGTGGACAGCATATGCCAGGCCAACTTCTCACAATGCTAATGAAGGACACCTTTGCAGAATTGATGTTGCTTTTCCCCCAAACTGCCTTTGTCTACTCTAACATATGCCAAAGACAGAAATGGAAGTGGTCCAATCAATTTTGTCCACAGATTAAGAAAGCTAGAAAAAATGTCAATAAAGCTGTTTCTGCTTATCTCAGAGACCATAGTATGGGGTCCATATACAACAACAATCTGCGTTTTGATATGGATGGCATCTACAGGAGTGATGGTGTACATTTCACAGATAAGGGAAACAGAGTCCTTCTCAACAACTTAAGACTCTGCATCGGCACTTACATGTAGCTACAAAAATCTCCCAATAAACACAAGGGCTCTTTTTAGAGCCACCCAATATCTTAACATATAACCTACGTTAATATTTAAAAAATCCTAAATATTTTTGATGGGAGTCGCGCACCCATCGTGTTCACACCAGGGGGCCGTGCTGGGAGCCGTGCACCCCTCGCGTTCACACCAGGGGCCGCGCTGGGAACCGCGCACCCCTCGCGTTCACACCAGGGGGCCGTGCTGGGAACCGCGCACCTCTCGCGTTCACACCAGGGGGCTATGCTGAGCGCTGCGCGAGGGTTGCGACTCCAAATTTTATGAAAAAAAACCCAGCCCCTACCATTAATTTATATTTGCCCCGGGGACCCCATCCCCCGGGGCCTAGCCACTTCGTTGGGGACCGTGTGGTGAGCCCCAATGTCCCCACGGTCCCACCGGCTCCCCGCGTCCTGCGGGAGCCAGCATTGCTTTTCCACATGGGGAACTGCTGACATGCAGCTCCCCGTGTGGAAAAGCAATCTGCTTTGGATTTTGGAAGAGAGAGCAGGTTTCCCTGCTCTCTCTTCCAAAATCCAAACCAGAGTTTGCTATGGTAGAGCGGGAGACGTGCTCCCGCCCTACCATAGCAAACAGCAGTGTCTCGGGGGTGGGCATCCCGGGACACTGCAGGAGCCGGCCCTGGGGGGTGGCGGTCCCCAGGGCCATAGAAGGCTCCAGGAGGGGTGCTGTAAGGCCCCCCTCCCAACTTTTGCAATGCCCCGGGGAGGTGGTAGTCCCCGGGGCTCGGGGGTCCATAATGGACCCCCACATTTACACAGTTCGTGCCCCAGGGAGATGGTGGTCCCCGGGGCATGTGGGGGAGGCTCGAGCCCCCCCACACAGGTGATTTTATTTAAAAAAGAGAGCCTCGGTGAGGTGGAGGTCCCCGGGGCCGCGGGGGCCCCTGCGGGCCCCTGCTATACATTTTTTAAATACCCCCGGGACCTGGCCCACCCGGGGGCTTAAAATTAACGAAGCGCGGAAGCCCTCGCTTCGTTTTTTTTAATTTTTCCTCTGGATTCGCACACCCAGAGCGCATACAGCCGTTTAAAAAAAAAAAATGTTTTTTTTGGCCCTGGGGTTCCTTGTGGGACCCCCTGAGTAGGCCTAGGGGGTCAGGGTGTTTCTATCCTGACTCCTTTTCTTTTTTTTCACCTTTGTTTCCCTGTTTTCTTCTGACTCGGTTCTACCGAGTCACAAGATGGCTGCCAACACTTCCTGGTTTGGAGTGTTGACAGCCAATTAGAATAAAGCTCATGGTCGGGAGGGTCCGCGGATCCACCGCGCCTCTAGATATGGAAACTTTTATTTTTTGATTTTCTCAGCAACTACTGAACAAATTTACACCATTTAAAAAAAGTGCTCTTTCTGAACCAAGGGCTACCTTTTTGCCAAATTTGGTGTAATTCCATTCAGCAGTTCGAGCTGTAGCCGTGTCTAAAGTTTCCTATGGGAAATTGATTTTCCGACCTCTTCTTTTTTTTATTTCTCAGGAACTACTGAATGGATTTACACCATTTAACAAAAAGGGCTCTTTCTGAACCAAGGGCTACCTATTTGCCAAATTTGGTGTAATTCCATTCAGCAGTTCGGGCTGTAGCCGTGTCTAAAGTTTTCTATGGAAAATAACATGGGGGAAACGCGTTTTGGGAACCCCCTTTTTTCTCGGCCCGTGCTTGGCGCATCACCCCGAAACAATCAAGATAGGAGCTGACCGGAGCGGGCCACAAGTTTTGAAAATTTCGCGAAGATTCGTCAATTGGCGCCAAAGTTATTGGGAAAATAATAAACGCTTTCCTATGGAAACTAGGTCCTAACTATAACTATCTACTGGCGACCGCCAGTAGATAATATATATATATATATATATATATATATATATATATATATATATATATATATATATATATATATATATATTACTGCTCTTCATCTGAAACTTGGGAACTAGCCCGGGTTGCCTCCTCTTTTCTTCTTTTTTAAATAATTTATGTTGCACACTAAGCCTTAAAGGGCATTTATATTATATAGACTGCCCCTTTTATGGCTCAATACATTAAAAATGTAAATATTAAATGAAGACAGCCCATGGTTTAGCTAAATGTTATATGCGTCGGTGAAGTCGACTCTACCCCATGTTTTGTGCAATAATTTATTGACATGCTAGGCACAAACTCCCTTTATAACTTACGGACTGGCTATCCAATTTTTATTTCCCTCTGTATTTCCGACCCCTTGTACTACTCTGTGGATACTGCTTTCACTATTCTGTGGATGTTGTTCTTCATGTAAAGTGTTTACTTTTTTTTACTTTATTTTCCCCCAAACTCGCGGTAGTTTCGACCTCACCGAAACTCACTGATTTTCCGCTTGCTGCCCCCTTCGTTGGCACACACCATGTGATATGTGTCACATGGCAATACACCTGCATTATCGGCGCATCGCCTCACGCCGCACACTAGCAGCTGCTCGGAGGGACATTACATCTACTAGTATACCAAACAGTTCCATAGAACCCTTCGTATGCTAAGATTGTTAATCATTTCGAAGAAACCATGGCCTACATATATGTGTAACTATATAGATATTGCACACATTAAGAACTGCTGCATTCTTTTCGTGGCTGAAGCAAAAAAATATCCTGCGGTCAGCATGTGTAGGGGAACAGAAGGCACACCATGCCTGCATCAAAGAAGCAGAAGGCGAAAAAAAACACCCACACTTTTTGCCGTAGAACATTATTTTCAACAGGGGCTTTTAATTATTTTCGATAAAGTTTTGTATTCTAAATTTCTGCCTCCATAGTGAATTGGGAGTAGGGTGTGCATTTGGTGTTTTACACACAACTCGTTCATTTTTTGCAAAATGTACTTGTGTTTCTTCTAGCTTTTGGTTGTTTGTCTTTCTGCCTGTCTTTTTCTTTATTTCTAAGAGTGTTTTTTGTAATTCGCTTCCCACCGGTCTCTCTGTTATCATCTCAGTCTGGTTTCACTCCATTTCCCTTTTATGCTAGTATCTGTCCTTCTGCCATCCACTAACTGCAAACGTTTTTCAATCTATGTATTTTTCTATTTGCCCTCCCCTCTATCTAGAAGCCTGTCTTCTGCTTTTTAAGTCTTTCAACCGACCTATCTTTCCCCCTTTTAACATCCGCTGCACATCAGTAGCTCTTGTCTTTTCGACATTTTCTATCTGCTTTTCTTGTTTTCTCTCTGTCTGCCCGACTCTCCTATGTTCAAGCTGTGCATGGCTGCCCAAATGTGTGGTTGCCATTTTCTGTCTGAGTTCCCATCCGCTTGTCATTCCATTTGTCTTTTGCCGAATTTCTTTTTTACCCTTTTGTGTCTGTGTGCCGTTTGCCCATTCTCTGTCCTACTGCTTAATGGTTGTTTTCCTTTCAGTATGTCTTTCGTCATTTTTTTATTCATCTGTCTGCCTGGTTAAACCTATTTTTTGGCTTTTTTAACGGCCTGATTTTTTTATATTATTGTATCTGTCCCTTATCCTGCCTTTCTTCATTTTCCCCTCTTGGTTTACTTGTGTGTATCCCTTCTTTAACTGTCTGCCTGCCTTGTTGTTATTCTCTGTTTGCTTTTACTTTTTCCATAGCTAGCTTTTCTCCGCCTTTTATCTGCCTTCCTGTGTCTCTTTGCTGTGTGGCACCTGTCCGTCTGAATATTCGTTCATCCTTTTGCCTTTTTTTCTATCTGCCTGCCTCTGCTTTAGCCATAGCTCACTGTAACTGTCTCTTTGTTGTGATTTAATTTTTTTTATCTGCGTGTTTCCCTTGTTACCTTTGTTTCTGTCTGTCTTTTCTCATTTTCTATCTATCTTAATCTTTTCTGCCTGCCTTTTGTGACAGTTGACCACTCTGTCTCTTTTCCCCTCCTGCCCTTCTGCCCATCTTTTCCCATTTTCTATGTGTGCATCTTCTCTGTTTTCTACTTTACTTGCCTTTTTTCAAACACTCCAACTGTCAGCCTCCTCACACCCCCTTGCCTTTTCTATATGTTCCTGTTTTATTCTCATTATATATATATTTTTTCTAATTCTCCCGCTTGTTTTGTACCTAACTCTAAACATTTGTGAAGTCATGCCATCTTGTCCCCGAGCTCTTTGGTACAATGCATGTAGATGCTTAGCAAGTGACAGTACTGCAGGACAGGCTTCTGCAATGGTTCACAATGCTCACGTCATGGGTCAGAGGGACCTGAAGACAGACCGGCATTTCACAGCGCATATGTGCCCACACAGCATACCTCTCCACTCCCTGCAGCAAGCATGCCAGTGGTAGACCCTAAGATTCTAGATAAGAAAATGGTACTGCGTGGATCAATATGTCATAAGCCTCTTTTTGCACCTCTGTTGGTTCTTTCTGCACTGCACCTCTTTTGCAAATGTCTGCATCCCTCTTGCCTATTTCTGCACCCCTCTTCCCTTTTTGTCTACCTCTCTTGCTTCTTTCTGCACTTCTCTTGCTTCTTTCTGCACTGCTCTTGCTTCTTTCTGCACCTCTCTTGCAAATTTCTGTATCCCTCCTGCCTCTTTCTGCACCCCTGCATGCCTGTTCCCTCTTTCTGCAACTTTCTTGCCTGCTTCTGCACTTGTCTTGACTCTTTCTGCACCTCTGTTGCTTCTTTCTGCACTTCTCTTGCCTCTTTCTGCACCCCTCTTGCCTCTTTCAGCACCTCTGTTGCTTCTTTCTGCACTTATTTTGCTTCTTTCTGCACCCCTCTTGCCTCTTTCTGTACCCCTCTTGCCTCTTTGTGCACCTCTCCTGCCTCATTCTGCACCTCTCTTGCCTTTTTCTGCAGTTCTCTTGCCTCTTTCTGTACCTCTTTTACTTCGTTCTGCACTTCACTTGCCTCTTTGTGTACCCCTCTTGCCTCTTTCTGCACTGCTTTTGCTTCTTTCAGCACCTCTGTCCCAAATTTCTGCATCCCTTTTGCCTCTTTCTGCACCCCTCTTCCCTCTTTATTCACCTCTCTTGCCTCAGTCTGCCCACCTGTTCCCTCTCTCTGCACCCCTTTTGCCTATTTCTGCAACTCTCTTGCCTCTTCCTGCAGTTCTCTTGCCTCCTTCTGCACCTCACTTGCCTCTTTCTGCACCTCTGTTGGTTCTTTTGCACTGCTCTTGCTTCTTTCTGCACCTCTCTTGCAAATTTCTGCGCCCGGCTTGCCTCTTTCTGCACCCCTCTTATCTCTTTCTGCACCTCTCTTGCCTCTATCTGCACCCCTGTTCCCTCTTTCTGTACCTCTTTTGCCTGTTTCTGCAAGTCTCTTGCCTCTTTCTGCAGTTCTCTTGCCTCCTTCTGCATCTCTGTTGCTTCTTTTTGCACTTCTCTTGCCTCTTTCTGCACCCCCGTTGCTTCATTCTGCATTTCTCATGCTTCTTTCTGCACCTGTCTTGCTTCTTTCTGCACCCCTGTTGTCTCTTTCTGCACTTGTCTTCCCTCTTTCTGCACCTCTCTTGCCTCTTTCTGCACCTCACTTGCCTCTTTCTGCACTTCTCTTGCTTCTTTCTACACCTCTTTTGCTTCTTTCAGCAATTCTCTTGCCTCTTTCTGCACTTCTCTTGCCTATTATTGCACCTCGCTTGCCTCTTTCTGTACCTCTCCTACCTCTTTCTGCACCTCACTTGCTTCTTTCTGCACCCCTCTTGCCTTTTTCTGCACCCCTCTTCCCTCTTTGTACAAGTCTTTTGCCTCTTTCCACACCTCTCTTCCCTCTTTCTGCACCACTCTTGCCTCTTTATGTACCTCTGTTGCTTCTTTCTGCACTTCTCTTGCCTCTTTCTGTACCCTTCGTACCTCTTTCAGCACCTCTGTTGCTTCTTTCTTCACTTCTCTTCCTTCATTCTGCATCCCTCCTGCCTCTTTCTGTATCCCGCTTGCCTCTTTTTGCACCTCTGTTGGTTCTTTCTGCACTTCTCTTGCTTCTTTCTGCACCTCTGTTCCAAATTTCTGGATCCCTCTTGCTTCTTTCTGCACCCCTCTTTCTGCACCTCTCTTGCCTCAGTCTGTCCACCTGTTCCCTGTTTCTGTACCTTTTGCCTGCTTCTGCAACTCTCTTCCCTCTTTCTGCAGTTATGTTCCCTCTTTCTGCACCTCTGTTGCTTCTTTCTGCACCTCTCTTGCAAATTTTGGCACCCCTCTTGCCTCTTTCTGTACCCCTCTTGCCTCCTTCTGCACCTCTGTTGGTTCTTTCTGCACTGCTCTTGCTTCTTTCTGCACCGCTTTTGCCTGTTTCTGTACTTCTCTTGCCTCCTTCTGTACTCAAATGGGAAGTGCAAGCTGTCAAGTTTAAAGGTCTGCGTGCTCTCGTGACTGAGGTATATGTCTACTTGTATATGTATTCTTACATGTGTTATGCATCTGAAGATGGTAGCTTAAAAAGCGGGTAACTTCTCCTATAGGTGGTCAAATCTTCTCAGTTCTGCTCTGTCATTCGGTTGCACAGGCAGACATGTCTTTTTGTATATATGTGTTATAGAGCCCCTCAAATATACTATTGAATACCCATGTGCCCTGTTTTGTGAGCAGAAAGAAATGCATACAGCTTCTTTTACACAAATTTACAGAGTATGCTGTTTGAAACACAGGTATTCAAGTGTTTGTATGTTTATTTTAATTTAACATGTCACTAGGTAAAAGCATAGACACGCATGCATACCTTCACAAACTTGGTCAGACTTACAACAGTGATATGCTTAGGATTGCTGTTTTATATTTGGTAGGCCTAACATTCTGAGCAGTTGATTAATAGTGAACATTCAAGAGAAAAGTGAGGTTTAAGACATCTTTGGAGAAGGATTAGTGATTAGGGTACTTTGTATGAGTCTGTTGTAAGGTACAGTCAAAGTAGGCCTCTTTCTGCACATCTCTTGGTTCCCTCTGGACCTTTCTTCCTCTTTCTGGACTTGAGTTGCCTCTTTCTGCGCTTCTCTTGCTTCTTTCTGCGCCTTTCAACATCTTTCTGCACATGTCCTACCTATGTAGGCATATTTAGAAATTAGCATTTAAAAACCTTACAAATTCACTGAAAAAACCAGAGGTTTCATGGACGTTATAGTTAGGAATTAGCAGTTAAAAAACCTTTGAAATTCACTGAAAAAACCAGAGGTTTCAGGGACATTATAGTTAGAAATTAGCATTTAAAAAACCTCAGAAATTCACTGAAAAAACCACAGGTTTCAGGGAAGTTATAGTTAGTTGGACATTTCACTCGTACAAAACCAGAGAAAATCGGCTGAAATAGTTAGTTGAGCTAACTATAACTCGCACCCCGCAATGCACTGCTGATGACGTCACATATTACATCACTCATGACATGGTCAGTGACATCTTTGATGACATCACTGATGACATCTCAACTGACATCACTGATGACATCACTAATGACATCATCCACGTGATCATCTGATGCACCTCCTCACACCCTAATATAACCTGTGATTCACCCCCTCTAAAATACAGACTGCCAGTCTCGAAACCATAGACACACCAATATCAGTTAGTACATACCCACTCACTGATTCATAGGTCTACACACACATCCACTCACCCATACAGTCACTCATACACGCAGTCACTCATCAATATAGCCACTGAAATATGCACTCATACACCTATACAGATACTCATACAACGCCACTCACCGATAGAGTTACTCACACACCTAGTCAGTCATGCAAAGAATCAATCACACTCCCATTTACTCACCTATACAGTTATACACACAACACCTCACTTATTCATACAGATACTAACACATACTTACTCTCTTATACATTCACTGACACAAGCACACACTCATCCATACAGCCACTCTCACAATCACTCACTCTCACATATAGTCATTTCTATAGTCCAACACTCACATATACTGCCTTTCAAATATGTAGTTACTCACTCATGGACCACTGAGATATCCATTAACTCACCAACACACCCATACACACACTCACCCACCCATATAGCCCTTCATGGATACACTCTTGAACCCGTACACCCAGTGAATCACCCACTCACACATCTATGCACAGAGTCACACACCCCCACCCACCCACACAGACACTGAGGCACCCATACAGAAAACCAATCAATAACCCATATAGACAATCATGTAGCTACTAACCAACCCGTGCAGCCGCTTACACACCAACTGACAGACTTATACAGACATTCACACAGTTTAGTCACTAACCCATGCATTCAGCAAGACAGGTTTAGTTACTCACTTATACAGTCAGTCACGCACCTACTAAATCATCCATTCAGACACTCATACACCCACTCAATATTCAATACACCTTGGCATATTATCTACTGGCGGTCGCCAGTACATAGTTATAGTTAGGACCTATTTTCCATAGGAAATCAGCAACATTCTATTTGAAATAACTCTTGCGCTGGTTGACGAATCTTTGCGAAAGCTTCCAACTTGTTGGGGCGCTCCGCTCCTACCCTGAAAGTCTCGGGTTGATTCGTCAAGCGGGGGCCGAGAAAAAAGGGGGGTCCCAAAACGCGTTTTCCCCATTCATTTTTCCATAGGATCCTTTCATCGCGGCTACAGCCTGAACTGCTGAACAGAATTACACCAAATTTGGCAAAGAGGTAGCCCTTGGTTCAGAGTTGTGCCTTTTGCTTAAATGGTGTAAATCCGTTCAGTAGTTTCTGAGAAAATCACAAATAAAATCACATATATATCTATGGCCGAGTAGGGTCCGCGTACCCTCCCGATCACGAGCTGCATGCCAATTGGCTGTCAACACTCCAAATCAGGAAGTGTTGGCAGCCATTGTGTCCCTCGGTAGAACCGAGGGACAGAAACAAGTGCGCAAAGCGCAAAAAGGGGGCAGGATAGAAACACCCTGACCCCCTAGGTCTGCTCAGGGTGTCCCACAAGGACCCCCTGGGAAGAAAAAAGCATTTTTTTTTTTTAAATATCGGCGGGATGCGCTTAGGGTGCGCGAATCCCGCCGAGAGAAAAAATCGCAAGTGTGCAAACGCACAAAGGGGGCAGGTTAGAAACACCCCTCCAGGCTCCAGCCCCCCCCACATGCCCCAGGGACCGCCACCTCCCCGGGGCACTAAAGATGTTAAAATGGGGGTCTGTTTCGGACCCCCGAAGCCCCGGGGACCACCACCTCCCCGGGGCTTTGCAGAAGTGGGGAGGGGGGCCGCGTGGCCCCCTCCTGGAGCCAGTGATGGCCCTGGGGACCGCCACCCCCCAGGTCCGGCTCCTGCAGTGTCCCGGGGTGCCTACCCCCGGGACACTGTAGTTTGCTATGACAGGACGGGAGCCTCGCGGCTCCTGTCCTGTCATAGCAAACTGCTTTGAATTTTGGAAGCGAGAGCAGGGAAACCTGCTCTCGCTTCCAAAATTCAAAGCAGATTGCTTTTCCACATGGGGAGCTAGCCCACCAGGTACGTCCAGAAAGCGCCACAGAGCTGCATTGCAGAGAGGTACAAAAAGGGGCGTGGCCTCTGAACACCTCTCTGCAACGCAGCTCCCTGGAGCATACTGGAGGTACAGAGTGGGCTAGTTGGACCCCAGGGACCCTCATGATTCAAGGGGACTTAATCCCCCAACTTAAAATGCGCCACGGGGCGCGTTTGCACAGATGTCACGTCAGGCCCCGCCCCTCCCTTCACCATTGTGCAAATATTCCTCTAAAATCAGCCGAACTACGAATTCCGATTTACTCACCTGTTATCAGGAGAGACCTCAGTGCTGCATCTTTGAGCCCAGTACTGATACTGAAAAGTAATTTTAACCGTACTTACCAGTAACTTGAATTTCCTTCCATAGGCTAACATTGACTGGTTTCACTTGGAAACTCTTCTAAGTGTGGAGTTTTGGAAATTTATAATATTCCTCTAAAATCTGCCGAACTACGAATTCCGATTTACTCACCTGTTATCAGGAGAGACCTCAGTGCTGCATCTTTCAGCCCAGTACTGATCCTGAAAAGTAATTTTAACCGCACTTATCAGTAACTTGAATTTCCTTCCATAGGATATCATTGCCTGTTTTTTGCTGAAAAAGTTTCTAAGTGTCGATTTTTGAAACATACAAATATTCCTCTAAAATCAGCAGAACTACGAATTCCGATTTACTCACCTGTTATCAGGAGAGACCTCAGTGCTGCATCTTTGAGCCCAGTACTGATCCTGAAAAGTAAATTTAACCGTACTTACCAGTCACTTGAATTTCCTTCCATAGGCTAACATTGACTGGTTTCACTTAGAAATTCTTCTAAGTGTGGAGTTTTGGAACTTTATAATATTCCTCTAAAATCAGCCGAAATACGAATTCCAATTTACTCACCTGTTATCAGGAGAGACCTCAGTGCTGCTTCTTTCAGCCCAGTACTGATCGTGAAAAGTAATTTTAACCATACTTACCAGTAACTTGAATTTCCTTCCATAGGCTAACATTGACTGGTTTCACTTGGAAATTCTTCTAAGTGTGGAGTTTTGGAACTTTATAATATTCCTCTAAAATCAACCGAAATACGAATTCCGATTTACTCACCTGTTATCAGGAGAGACCTCAGTGCTAAATCTTTCAGCCCAGTACTGATCCTGAAAAGTAATTTTAACCGTACTTACCAGTAACTTGAATTTCCTTCCATAGGCTAACATTGACTGGTTTCACTTGGAAATTCTTCTAAGTGTCGATTTTTGAAACTTACAAATATTCCTCTAAAATCAGCCGAAATACGAATTCCGATTTACTCACCTGTTATCAGGAGAGACCTCAGTGCTGCATCTTTCAGCCCAGTACTGATCCTGAAAAGTTATTTTAACCGTACTTACCAGTAACTTGAATTTCCTTCCATAGGCTAACATTGACTGTTTTCACTTGGAGTAAGAAAAAGTAACGATAACACTACTTACCTGCTAAGTGAATTTCCTCCCATAGGATAACATTGGTGATTCTATGTGAAGAAGTTTCTAAGTGTCAACTTTTAAAAGACAATAATATTCCTTAAAAATCACTACTGTAACCAAACCGCTTTTACTCAACTGTTTAAAGGAGATGTCCCAGGACTGAATCTAGGATCCAGTCCTGTGGTTAGAAAAGTAATCCATAAAGTAACTAATTGCATTTAACTAGAAATTCGCATTGAGCTCAATGTTGCATTGTGTTTGAAATTGTGTTGCCCAATGCAACAACTGTAACTACTGTACTTAAAAGTCTATTGCCTATTTGCAAAGTATTTAAACTAAAGTAATTCATTCTGAGAAAGTATATTTTGTAATGTAATGTATAATGTAATTACAATATAATTAAAAAAATAAAATATCTAAAAATAAATAGTTTAAAAAAATGTAGTAAATCAGTATCAAAAAAATAAATATAACAATTAATACTTTTAAAAATTGTCATTTACAAAACCTTTGAAATTCACTGAAAAAAACCATAGGTTTCAGACATGTTATAGTTAGGAATTAGCATTTAAAAAACCTTTGAAATTCACTGAAAAAACCATAGGTTTCAGGCACGTTATAGTTAGAAATTAGCATTTAAAAAACCTTACAAATTCACTGAAAAAACCATAGGTTTTAGGGACAGTTATAGTTAGTTGGACATTGCACTCGTACAAAACCCGTGAAATTCCCCCGTTATAGTTAGTTCGGCGAACTATAACTCGCGCCCCCGCAATGCACTGCTGATGACGTCACATATTACATCACTCATGACATGGTCAGTGAAGCCTTTTGCTTAAATGGTGTAAATCCGTTCAGTAGTTCCTGAGAAAATCAAAAGTAAAGTCACATATATATCTATGGCCGAGTAGGGTCCGCGTACCCTCCCGATCACGAGCTGCATGCTAATTGGTTGTCAACTCTCCAAATCAGGAAGTATCGGCAGCCATTTTGTCCCTCGGTAGAACCCCCGAAGCCCCGTAGACCACCACCTTTGCAGAAGTGGGGAGGGGGGCCAGTGATGGCCCTGGGGACCGCCACCCCCCAGGGCCGGCTCCTGCAGTGTCCCGGGGTGCCTACCCCTGGGACACTGTAGTTTGCTATGACAGAACGGGAGCCTTGCGGCATAAAATCACAGCACGCCGCCCAATGCTCTTGGACTGTATTAAAGGAATTGAAAGCAGCTTGGGTGTGCCGCCTATTGTCTCCCGGGGTTTCGTGGGAGGCACTTGGACAATAAATTTCGCGGCGCAACCCAGCGCCGGCAGAGGCGTGCACCACCACTAAAAAAGACTCCTGGCCGCCCGCTGATTCAAATACGGGCGATCAGGGCCATCGTGGATTGCCACGTTCGAGGGCCTGGCTGGGCCATCAAAATTAGGGCCTAAGACGGGACGAGCTGCTCTCCTGTGATTGTGGCGTGTTCCTGAGCCTTCTTTCACATATAATATACCCAATGGTGGGTCGGATTGATTTCTTGGACTACTGCTACCAGGAGGTATTGCGCGATGACGTAATTTGAAAATCTATCTAATCATCTTACCTGTGTGTTGCAGCAGCCATTGAATGCCATGCCCGTGAACAAGACGTAATGTCGAAACGCGTTGGGCGGCGTGCTGTGATTTTATGCTCTTGGACTGTATTAAAGGAATTGAAAGCAGCTTGGGTGTGCCGCCTATTGTCTCCCGGGGTTTCGTGGGAGGCACTTGGACAATAAATTTCGCGGCGCAACCCAGCGCCGGCAGAGGCGTGCACCACCACTAAAAAGGACTCCTGGCCGCCCGCTGATTCAAATACGGGCGATCAGGGCCATCGTGGATTGCCACGTTCGAGGGCCTGGCTGGGCCATCAAAATTAGGGCCTAAGACGGGACGAGCTGCTCTCCTGTGATTGTGGCGTGTTCCTGAGCCTTCTTTCACATATAATATACCCAATGGTGGGTCGGATTGATTTCTTGGACTACTGCTACCAGGAGGTATTGCGCGATGACGTAATTTGAAAATCTATCTAATCATCTTACCTGTGTGTTGCAGCAGCCATTGAATGCCATGCCCGTGAACAAGACGTAATGTCGAAACGCGTTTGGCGGCGTGCTGTGATTTTATGCTCTTGGACTGTATTAAAGGAATTGAAAGCAGCTTGGGTGTGCCGCCTATTGTCTCCCGGGGTTTCGTGGGAGGCACTTGGACAATAAATTTCGCGGCGCAACCCAGCGCCGGCAGAGGCGTGCACCACCACTAAAAAGGACTCCTGGCCGCCCGCTGATTCAAATACGGGCGATCAGGACCATCGTGGATTGCCACGTTCGAGGGCCTGGCTGGGCCATCAAAATTAGGGCCTAAGACGGGACGAGCTGCTCTCCTGTGATTGTGGCATGTTCCTGAGCCTTCTTTCACATATAATATACCCAATGGTGGGTCGGATTGATTTCTTGGACTACTGCTACCAGGAGGTATTGCGCGATGACGTAATTTGAAAATCTATCTAATCATCTTACCTGTGTGTTGCAGCAGCCATTGAATGCCATGCCCGTGAACAAGACGTAATGTCGAAACGCGTTGGGCGGCGTGCTGTGATTTTATGCTCTTGGACTGTATTAAAGGAATTGAAAACAGCTTGGGTGTGCCGCCTATTGTCTCCCGGGGTTTCGTGGGAGGCACCTGGACAATAAATTTTGCGGCGCAACCCAGCGCCGGCAGAGGCGTGCACCACCACTAAAAAGGACTCCTGGCCGCCCGCTGATTCAAATACGGGCGATCAGGGCCATCGTGGATTGCCATGTTCGAGGGCCTGGCTGGGCCATCAAAATTAGGGCCTAAGACGGGACGCGCTGCTCTCCTGTGATTGTGGCGTGTTCCTGAGCCTTCTTTCACATATAATATACCCAATGGTGGGTCGGATTGATTTCTTGGACTACTGCTACCAGGAGGTATTGCGCGATGACGTAATTTGAAAATCTATCTAATCATCTTACCTGTGTGTTGCAGCAGCCATTGAATGCCATGCCCGTGAACAAGACGTAATGTCGAAACGCGTTGGGCGGCGTGCTGTGATTTTATGCTCTTGGACTGTATTAAAGGAATTGAAAGCAGCTTGGGTGTGCCGCCTATTGTCTCCCGGGGTTTCGTGGGAGGCACTTGGACAATATATATATATATATATACATATGTGGTATACTGCCTGACTTGCCCATGCAACCTCAGGTACGTGGGGAGCACTATAAACCAGGTGAAAATGAGGGTCCTGGAACATCAAAGGGCCATCGCCAGCAATGATACGAACTATCCGGTGGCGCAGCATTTTGCCAGCCACCACATGAGGGACAGATCCTTGTTGCAGTTTCACTGCCTTGACCACGTCCCCAGAGATGTTAGAGGAGGGGACAGGGAGAAGAGACTCAGGAGGCTCGAATCTAGATTCATTATAGACCTCCAATGTAAATTTCCAGGAGGCTTAAATAGTGGGGAAGAACTCGCTGTACATTTGGGGACGTAAATGCTCCTTTAGATTAGTTGGGCCAAACATGAACTTATTGAAGGGACTGCAGTAAGCAGACATCCTGTGTGTAAACAGTGGCCCAATCAGGGTGATATAACAACTAAGTACGACATGGTATCAAATAGGAGAGGGAGTGTAAGATTAACTACTGTTCACAGATGGATCTTATTAATTTTGTTGTGATTTGTCCTTTATAAGCCCATTCAGGGCGATATGTAGATTTGTGATCCACCTGTAGAATATGAGGATTTGCATTCAGCATTAGAAATATAATGAACTGAACAGTCCCCACAATGAATTACTGTGTAAATATGTACATAGCAATATTGCAGTGAATGTATATAGTGTAAATGAAGTACATAGGATGCGCTTGAATTTTTTTTTAATTTTTAAATTTATACTCTCTGATTTTGATTGCATTTAGGATATGAGTTGTGTAATGAAATCTAATTTTGAATGAATTATGAAATTTCGGAGAGTCTAACACTGTGTCCCCAAACACGTTCTAAGATGGCGCCCATAGATTGGTATCATGAATTGTCCGTTTTCTAATCATTGTTAGAATCATGTGTTTAAATGTTGCGATGACGATGGGGCCGCCGACATTGACGAAGGCAGGATTGCCGAAACGCGTTTGTTGTGTTTATTTCTTTTCATAAAATAAATCTACAATAGATTTATAGTAACGCGAGTGCTGGTCATTTCTACTTTGCGGGGAGCTGAAATATATTTATATATATTTTTATATATGTATATATATATATTTATATATATATATATGTTATGAGTGATGCAATATGAGAGGTCATAAGCAGTGTATTGCGGGGGCATAAATTATAGTTATCTCAGGTAACTATAACTGCTGAATTTCACTGGTTTTGTATGAGTAAAATATAAGCCTAGCTATAACGTCCCTGTAACCTTTGTTTTTTTCAGTGAGATTATTAAGATTTTTTAAATTCTATTTCCTAATTATAATGTCCCTGTTACCTTTGTTTTTTCAGTGAATTTGTAAGGTTTATAAAAACAAATCCGAATTGAAACATTTATAATTTGAGAATGGGTGTGTTAGTGGCTGTAATTATCAATCACTGGCTGTACCTATATGCCTCTGTGAGTGGCTCTACAAGTGGGTTTATAGGTCTATCTGTGCATCTGTGAGAGGCACTATGGGTTTGTGAGTGGGTGTGTCAGTGAGTGAGCATGTATGTGAGTGGGTGGTGGAGTACTACTATGGGTCTGTGGGTGAGTGTGTACATGCTGCTATGGGTCTGTGAGTACGTGTGTTTAAGTAGTCGAATAGTTTTTGCTCATTTTCATAGTTAGGATTCTTAAAATGGCAAAAGTATGCATTCTGAACTTACAAGGTCACATCAATAAAGAAACCACTAATCACAGTCTTGTAAACTGAGATTGTACTCCAATAGATTAACAATGTAATCTCTTCTGTTAAAGTTTACAGATCATTTTCCAATGTACAATAGTCAAAGGAACATATTTGCTTTGCATTTGTCAAACCAAAGAACTTAGGATAGTTTCAATTACACCAAACTGGAGTTTCACCTCGAGCATCTGCCATGTTTGTTTTTGTAAATGCTTTACGTTCATGTTTCATTAATCTGAAATAAGTAACAGTGCTATAATGAAACATCCTTTTTTTGAGGAAGAGTACACTTTTGGAATAAGATGTGTAATGTAGTGAAGTACTTTCACTATTAAATAATAAATTATTTCTCTTTGTGTAAATCCCTAATTTTTATGGGTGTGTAATGGACCGCTTGCTTACGTATTGCTCTGTGTCTCTCCTTGCGATTTGTTTCAATGGGTAAATGACTATGGGCCTGATTCACAAAGGGCCTCCGCACTCGTGGCGGAGGCCCCACAGTCATGTGAGAGAATCCGCACTAGGGGCAGAATCTCCACAATGAGAATTCTCATTATAGAGATTCTTTTCCAAGTGCTGAGACTCCCCCACGAATGCAGGGCCTCTGCCACAAGTGCAGAGGCCCTTTGTGAATCAGGCCCACAGTTTTTTTGTAAAGTTTTTTTTATCACAAATTCGTAGGGACGACGTCGGTAAATTGCCGCAACATAATCATAAATATGTTCCAGCTTCACGAAGATTGTGTTTTTTTAATAAAGGGTAAAACACATATATACACATTATGTATTTATTGTTGAGAACAGCTATTTACCAGTATAGTGTTTTAGCTTGTATTTCTGCTATTAATATCAATGTATACTGCTTTTAAATTGTATTTTGTGTTATCGTGACAACGCCGGTATTCGCGATGACCACCATGTGACCTGAAAAGAAAGAGATATAATTGGAGGAAACACTTTTCATTAACCTGGATAGGAAGTTCCCACCTATTTCTTCTCTCTTGAAGCTTCCAGCGGGTTTTTACTTGTTCATTGGCTTTGTGTTTTACTGCTAGTGCAGAGTTTTCCTGCAACCGTTTTTTTGTGCTTTTCAAAAAACAAAATTGCAACAGGAGGAATTGAGGAAGACCAGATGCCACAGCAAGTAAAGGAGCAGAACACGGCGCTTCATGGAGAAGACTCTGAAGATAATGCACCACCAGCCAAAAAACAAAGCATTGCATGGGACTCCTTTACTATGCCATCAGCGGAGTCCAAAACAGTGGCAAAATTCATCAAGTGCAGCCTCTGTGAGAAGACCCTTTCAAGGGGCACAGCTAAAAAAGTTCATGCGATACAACTAGTATGTTATACCATCTGACAGCTTATCATTGGTAGGCCTGGGAGGTGAATCCCGCTCCATACACAGAGTTTTTCACACTCCCTGCTCCATGGATTTTGCAGAGTTCTGAAAAACTTGCGGAGTTCTAAAAAACTCAGTAGGTTTGTGAGCACGAGAGAGGAAAAGCCAACCTGAGCTGTCGCGGATGGTCACTACAGCTCTTGTTGAGAAACCTTCCGTTCGCATTGGCGAAGCTGCTACTCAAGTAGAATTTCTACTCGAGTGGCAGAAAGAAGCTGCACCCTCTTGCGCTGTGCATGATGCAATTTGCACTGATTTTACAGTGTGGGACAAACAACCGGTGCTAACAATCAGCGTGAACAGTGCAAGTTAATGTACTCCGCCGCTCGTGGACCTCTGTGCAGCTTGGCAGAGTTTGTTTTTATTTCACGGAGTTCTGCTTTGTGGAACTCCATGGAGTTCCGAAAAACTCTGTAACTTGACAAGTGCGAGCGAGGAAAATCCTATATGGCCGATCACGGTTGGTCGCTACCGCTCATGTTGAGAAAACTTAAGTTTGCATTGAGAAAGCTGTGACTCAATGTAAAAATTCTACTCGAGTGGCAGAAAGAAACTGAGTGCTCTTGCACTGTGCACAATGCCATTTGCACTGATTTTACAGAATGAGACAAACAACTGGCGCTAAAAATCAGCATGAATGGTGTGAGGTAACGCACTCCTCTGCTTTCGGAACTCCACATAGCTTGGTGGAGTTTTTTTGTCACTTTGCGGAGTTTACTGCAGTATATGCTCAGTTTTTCTGCTTCTGTTTTTCTCCCCTCATTGCTATTTTGTTTAAAGAAAAATTCAAAAAAATACAAATGTTAGGAGATCAGAAAAAAATACGAAACACTGGCCAGAAAAAAAAAAGAAAACAAAAAGGGTGTTTGTAAGAACCGCCTTTCATGGTAAAAAAAAAAGATAAGCTGTATGTCTGTATATAAATAGTAATGGTTGTATAAAAGGGTGACTGAGTGAGTTATTGGCTATGTGGATGACTGATTGGGTATGTAAGTGTCTATATAGGTTAGTGATTGGCTCTATCAGTGAGTGACTGTCTGGATGAGTGCCTATATTAGTGTGTAAGTTACTGTATGAGTAAGTGAGTGAGTAAGTGTATGAGTGGTTCAGGAGTGAGCGAGTGAGTATATGAATAGCTGTATGAGTGACATAGTGTGTATGTGTGCAAGTGGTACTATGAGTGTGTGAATTAGTGTGTGAATATTTGTATAAGTGAGTTAGAGGGTGCTTGTAACAATGTATCGGTGAGCGAGTGTATAATGCATGACTGCCTATGTGGGTGAGTGATTGACTGTGTGAGTGGCTGTATGTGTGAGTGAGAGGGTGAATGAGGGCTTGTATGGATGAGTGACTCAGTGTGTTAATGGGTGTATGAGTGAGTGATTGACAGGGTGTGTAAGGGGTTCAGTGGGTGAGTGAATGGGTGTTTTGAGTGGTTGTTTGGTTAAGTCAATTGAGGTGTGTGTAGCTGTATTGGAGAGTGAGTGTTTGTGTGAATGGCTGTATAGGTGTATAAATGAATGTTACTCACACATGTACCACTGGGACATACATTAACTCACTAACACACTCTTACACACACTTACTCACACATCTATGCACAGAGTCGCACACACCCCACCCACACAAACACTCAGGCACCCATACAGATACTCAGACAACCAATCAATAACTCATATAGACGCTCATGTAGCTATTCACAAACCCATGCAGCCACTTACACAGAGGCACCCATACAGAAAACCAATCAATAACCCATATAGACAATCATGTAGCTACTAACCAACCCGTGCAGCCACTTACACAGCAACAGACAGACGGATACAGACATTCACCCAGTTTAGTCACTAACCCATGCATTCAGTAAGATACGTTTAATCACTCACTTATAGAGTTAGTCACGCACCTACTAAATCATCCAAACAGACACTTATACACCCACTCATTCTTCAATACGCCTTTCCCTATATATATTAAACATATTTAAACTTTACAGAAACACACAGTCATCAGTGATGTCATCAGTGATGTCATTTGAGATGTCATCAGTGATGTCATCAGTGATGTCACTGACCATGTCATGAGTGATGTAATATGTGACGTCATCAGCAGTGAATTGCGGGGGCGCGAGTTATAGTTTGCCGAACTAACTATAACGGGGGAATTTCACGGGTTTTGTACGAGTGCAATGTCCAACTAACTATAACTGTCCCTAAAACGTATGGTTTTTCAGTGAATATATATATATATATATATTCACCGAAAAACCACAGGTTTCAGGGACGTTATAGTTAGTTGGACATTTCACTCGTGCAAAACCAGAGAAATTCGGCCGTTATAGTTTGTTGAGCAAACTATAACTCGCGCCCCCCGCAATGCACTGCTGATGACCCCCAGGGACCCTCAGGATTGAAGGGGATTTAATTCCCCATCTTAAAACGTGCCACGGGGCCTGTTTGCACACATGTCACCTTAAGCCCCGCCCCCTCCCTTCACCACTGTGCAAACGTGCCCCGTGGCGCGTTTTAAGTTGGGGGATTAAGTCCCCTTGAATCCTGAGGGTCCCTGGAGTCCAACTAGCCCACCAAGTACCTCCAAAAGCACCACAGAGCTGCGTTGCAGAGAGGTGTAAAAGGGGCGTGGCCTCTGTACACCTCTCTGCAACGCAGCCCCTGGTGCATACTGGAAGGTTCCTGGTGGGCTAGTTGGCCCCCAGGGACCCCCAGTATTCAAGGGGAATTCGTTCCCCATCTGCAAACACGCCAGGGGCGCGTTTGCAGAGTGCTGACAAGGAGGGGCGTGGCCTCCGGCGCGATGCTGGATTTTTTTTTGTTAATTTTTTTTTAAAAGGGGGCTGTGTGGCCCCCCTTTTTTGTAAGTTTTTTGAGCCCTGGGGACCCCATCCCCCAGGGCCTGACCCCCTTTTATTTATTTTTTTAAAAAGGACCGGGAAGGGGACCGGGGCCCCCCTCCCGTGGCTAATTTCGACCCGGGGACCCCATCCCCCGTGCCATTGCCACCTTATTTTTTTTTTTAATTTTCATGGAGGGGGCTTTGTGGCCCCCTCCTAAGGCCTCCTTAGGCCCCGGGACCCCATCCCCGGGGCCGGCCTTTATTTATTTATTTTTTAAAATTATTTTTGGGGAGGGGCCGCGTGGCCTCCTCCCGGGCCACTACTTGCCCCAGGGACCCCATCCCCCGGGGCTGGCCCTATCCTTTGGGGTCCGTGGGGGACCCCAACTCCCCACGGACCATGCCGGCTCCCCACGTCCTGCGGGAGCCGGCATTGCTTCCACATGGGGAGCTGCTAACATGCAGCTCCCCATGTGGAAAAGCAATCTGCTGAATTTTGAGGCGAGAGCAGGTTTCCCTTCTCTCGCTTCCAAAATTCAAAGCAGTTTGCTATGACAGGACGGAGCCGCGAGGCTCCGTCCTGTCATAGCAAACTACAGTGTCCCGGGGGTAGGCACCCCGTGACACTGCAGGAGCCGGCACTGGGGGGTGGCGGTCCCCAGGGCCATCACTGGCTCCAGGAGGGGGGCCGCGCGGCCCCCCTCCCCACTTCTGCAAAGCCCTGGGGAGGTGGTGGTCTACGGGGCTTCGGGGGTCCGAAACAGACACCCATTTTAAAATTTTTAGTGCCCCGGGGAGGTGGCGGTCCCCGGGCGTGTGGGGGGGGCTGGAGCCCCCCCACACAGGTATTTAAAATTTAAAAAATGAAGCCCAGGGGGTGGCGGTCCCGGGGCTGCGGGAGGGCTCAGAGCCCTCCCGCACCATTTTTATTAGAAAGCCCCGGGGGTGGCGGTCCCCGGGGCTTAGGGGACCTTAGAGGCCCCCATTAACTATAAACCCACCCCCCGCATGCCCCCGGGACTTGGCCCACCCGGGGGCAAATTAGCATCGAAGCGCGGGAGACCGCGCTTCGATTTTTTGTTTTTTACGGCGGGATCCGCGCACCCTAAGCGCATCCCGCCGATTTTTTTATTTTTTTTTTAAATGCTTTTTTCTGCCCATGGGGTCCTTGTGGGACCCCCTGAGCAGACCTAGGGGGTCAGGGTGTTTCTACCCTGCCCCCTTTGTGCGTTGGCACTCTTGCGATTTTTTTTTTTTCTCGGCGGGATTCGCGCACCCTAAGCGCATCCCGCCGATTTAAAAAAATGCTTTTTCTGCCCAGGGGTCCTTGTGGGACCCCTGAGCAGGCCTAGGGAGTCAGTGTGTTTCTACCCTGCCCCCTTTTGCGCTTTGCGCACTTGTTTCTGTCCCTCGGTTCTACCGAGGGACAAAATGGCTGCCAGCACTTCCTGATTTGGAGTGTTGACAACCAATTAGCATGCAGCTCGTGATCGGGAGGGTACGCGGACACTACTCGGCCATAGATATATATGTGACTTTACTTTTGATTTTCTCAGGAACTACTGAACGGATTTACACCATTTAAGCAAAAGGCTTCACTGACCATGTCATGAGTGATGTAATATGTGACGTCATCAGCAGTGCATTGCGGGGCGCGAGTTATAGTTAGCTGAACTAACTATAACGGGGGAATTTCACGGGTTTTGTACGAGTGAAATGTCCAACTAACTATAACTGTCCCTAAAACCTATGGTTTTTTCAGTGAATTTCAAAGGTTTTTAAATGCTAATTTCTAACTATAACGCCCCTAAAACCTATGGTTTTTTCAGTGAATTTCAAAGGTTTTGTAAATGACAATTTTTAAATGTATTAATTGTTATATTTATTTTTTTGATACTGATTTACTACATTTTTTAAAACTATTTATTTTTAGATATTTTATTTTTTAAATTACATTGTAATTACATTATACATTACATTACAAAATATACTTTCTCAGAATGAATTACTTTAGTTTAAATACTTTGCAAATAGGCAATAGAGTTTTAAGTACCGTAGTTACAGTTGTTGCAATGGGCAACACAATTTCAAACACAATGCAACATTGAGCTCAATGTGAATTTCTAGTTAAATGCAATTAGTTACTTTATGGATTACTTTTGTAACCACAGGACTGGATCCTAGATTCAGTCCTGGGACATCTCCTGTAAACAGTTGAGTAAAAGCGTTTTGGTTACAGTAGTGATTTTTAAGGAATATTATTGTATTTTAAAAGTTGACATTTAGAAACTTTTTCACATAGAATCACCAATGTTATCCTATGGGAGAAAATTCACTTAGCAGGTAAGTAGTGTTATCGTTACTTTTTCTTACTCAGTGGTGGATCCTGGATCCAGCACTGGTGCATCTCCTGTAAACAGTTGAAAGAATGCGTTTAAGTCATACAGGCGATTTTTAATGAATATTTGTAGTTTGTGAAAATCGACACTTTGAAACTCTTCTGCTGAAAACCAGACAATGGATTCCTATGGAAGGAAATACAAGTTACTGGTAAGTACGGTTAGAATTACTTTTCAGGGTCATTGCTGGGCTCAAAGATGCAGCACTGAGGTCTCTCCTGATAACAGGTGAGTAAATCGTAATTCGTAGTTCGTCTGATTTTAGAGGAATATTATAAAGTTCCAAAACTCCACACTTAGAAGAATTTCCAAGTGAAACCAGTCAATGTTATCCTATGGAAGGAAATTCAAGTTACTGGTAAGTACGGTAAGAATTACTTTTCAGGATCAGTACTGGGCTCAAAGATGCAGCACTGAGGTCTCTCCTGATAACAGGTGAGTATATCGGAATTCGTAGTTCTGCTGATTTTAGAGGAATATTTGTATGTTTCAAAAATCGACACTTAGAAACTTTTTCAGCAAAAAGCAGGCAATGCTATCCTATGGAAGGAAATTCAAGTTACTGGTAAGTACGGTTAAAATTACTTTTCAGGATCAGTACTGGGCTGAAAGATGCAGCACTGAGGTCTCTCCTGATAACAGGTGAGTAAATCGGAATTCGTAGTTCGGCAGATTTTAGAGGAATATTATAAATTTCCAAAACTCCACACTTAGAAGAATTTCCAAGTGAAACCAGTCAATGTTAGCCTATGGAAGGAAATTCAAGTTACTGGTAAGTACGGTTAAAATGACTTTTGAGGATCAGTACTGGGCTCAAAGATGCAGCACTGAGGTCTCTCCTGATAACAGGTGAGTAAATCGGAATTCGTAGTTCGGCTGATTTTAGAGGAATATTTGTATGTTACAAAAATCGACACTTAGAAACTTTTTCAGCAAAAAGCAGGCAATGATATCCTATGGAAGGAAATTCAAGTTACTGGTAAGTATGGTTAAAATTACTTTTCAGGATCAGTACTGGGCTCAAAGATGCAGCACTGAGGTCTCTCCTGATAACAGGTGAGTAAATCGGAATTTGTAGTTCGGCTGATTTTAGAGGAATATTTGCACAATGGTGAAGGAAGGGGGTGGGGCCTGAGGTGACATGTCTGCAAACACGCCCTGTGGCGCGTTTTAAGTTGGAGAATTAATTCCTCCTCAATCCCGAGGGTCCCTAGGGGCCAAGTAGCCCACCAGATACCTCCAGTATGCGCCAGAGAGCTGCGTTGCAGAGAGGTGTTCAGAGGCCACGCCCCTTTTTGCACCTCTCTGAAACGCAGCTCTGTGGCGCTTTCTGGACGTACCTGGTGGGCTAGTTGGCCCCCAGGAACCCTCAGGATTGAAGGGGATTTAATTCCCCATCTTAAAACGCGCCACAGGGCCTGTTTGCACACATGTCACCTGAAGCCCCGCCCCCTCCCTTCACCACTGTACAAACGCGCCCCGTGGCGTGTTTTAAGTTGGGGGATTAAGTCCCCTTGAATCCTGAGGGTCCCTAGAGTCCAACTAGCCCACCATGTACCTCCAAAAAGCGCCACAGAGCTGCGTTGCAGAGAGGTGTAAAAAGGGGCGTGGCCTCTGTACAACTCTCTGCAACGCAGCCTCCTGGTGCATACTGGAGGTTCCTGGTGGGCTAGTTGGCCCCCAGGGACCCCCAGTATTCAAGGGGAATTCGTTCCCCCTCTGCACCAGGGGGCGCGTTTTGCAGAGTGCTGCAAGAAGGGGGCGTGGCCTCCGGCGCGATGACGGTCTTTTTTTTTTTTTTCGTTTTAAGAAGGGGGGCTGTGTGGCCCCCCTTCTTTTCCTAATATTTAGGCCCTGGAGACCCCATCCCCCAGGGCCTGACCCCTTTTAAAAAAAATAAACTATTAGTTTTGAAGGGGGCCGCGTGGCCCCCCTCCCGAGGCCATAATTGGCCCCGGGGACCCCATCCCCCAGGGCCTGGCCTTTTTTTTATTTTTTATTTTACTTTTAGGAGGGGGGCTGCTTTGCCTTCCTCCTTAGGCCATTTATGGCCCCGGGGACCCCATCCCCCGTGGCCGGCCTTTTTTTTTTTCCTTTATTTATTTCTGAGGAGGGGGCCGCGTGGCCCCCTCCCGGGCCACTGTAGCCCCGGGGACCCCATCCCCGGGGCTGGCCCCTCCGTTGGGGACCGTGGGGGGTCCCCAATCCCCCACGATCCCTGCTGGCTCCCCGCGTCCTGCGGTAGCCGGCATTGCTTTTCCATAAGGGGAGCTGCTGACATGCAGCTCCCCTTATGGAAAAGCAATTCTGCTTTGCTTCATTGAAGCAAGAGTAGGTTTCCCTGCGAGCCTGCGAGGCTCCCGTCCTGCCATTGCAAACAGCAGTGTCCCGGGGGTAGGCACCCCGGGACACTGCAGGAGCCGGCCCTGGGGGGTGGCGGTCCCCAGGGCCACCACAGGCTCCAGGAGGGGGGCTGCTCCGGCCCCCCTCCAATGTCTTTAAAGCCCCGGGGAGGTGGTCGTCCCCGGGGCTCCGTAACGGACCCCCAAATTTACATTTTTAGTGCCCCGGGGAGGTGGTGGTCCCCGGGGCGTGTGTGGGGCTCTAGCCCCCCCACACAGGTTCATTAAATTAAATTAAAAGAAGCCCCGGGGGGTGGCGGTCCCCGGGGCTGCGGGAGGGCCAAGTGCCCGTCCGCACCATTTTGAAATAAAAGCCCCGGGGGGTGGCAGTCCCCGGGGCTTGGGGGGGCCTTAGAGGCCCCCCAAGCATTTTTATTAACCCCTGCATGCCCCCGGGACTTGGCCCACCCGGGGGCCAATTAACAACGAAGCGCGGGAGACCGCGCTTCGTTTTTTTTTTTATCGGCAGGATCCGCGCACCCAGCTTGTTTTTTGCCGATTTAAAAAAAAAATTTACAACATTTTTAAAAAGGGTGCTTTCTGAACCAAGCACTACCTTTTTGCCAATTTTGGTGTAATTCCGTTCAGCAGTTTTTGCTTTAGCCTTGCATAAAGTTTCCTATGGGAAATTGATTTTTTCACTCTTATTTTTTGAATTTCTCCGCAACTACTGAACGGATTTACACCATTTAAAAAAGGTCGCTTTCTGAACCAAGCGCTACCTTTTTGCAAAATTTGGTGTAATTCCGTTCAGCAGTTCGGGCTGTAGCCGTGGCTAAAATTTCCTATGGGAATTAACATGGAGAAAACACGTTTTGGGACCCCCTTTTTTCTCGGCCCCCGCTTGATGAAACACCCCGAAACTTTCAAGACAGGAGCGGACCGGAGTGCCCCACTAGGTTTGAAAATGTCGCGATGATTCGTCAAACGACGCCAAAGTTATTGGGAATAGAATGATACGGATTTCCTATGGATAATAGGTCCTAACTATAACTATCTACTGGCGACCGCCAGTAGATAATATATATATATATATATATACATATGTGGTATACTGCCTGACTTGCCCATGCAACCTCAGGTACGTGGGGAGCACTATAAACCAGGTGAAAATGAGGGTCCTGGAACATCAAAGGGCCATCGCCAGCAATGATACGAACTATCCGGTGGCGCAGCATTTTGCCAGCCACCACATGAGGGACAGATCCTTGTTGCAGTTTCACTGCCTTGACCACGTCCCCAGAGATGTTAGAGGAGGGGACAGAGAGAAGAGACTCAGGAGGCTCGAATCTAGATTCATTATAGACCTCCAATGTAAATTTCCATGAGGCTTAAATAGTGGGGAAGAACTCGCTGTACATTTGGGGACGTAAATGCTCCTTTAGATTAGTTGGGCCAAACATGAACTTATTGAAGGGACTGCAGTAAGCAGACATCCTGTGTGTAAACAGTGGCACAATCAGGGTGATATAACAACTAAGTACGACATGGTATCAAATAGGAGAGGGGAGTGTAAGATTAACTACTGTTCACAGATGGATCTTATTAATTTTGTTGTGATTTGTCATTTATAAGCCCATTCAGGGCGATATGTAGATTTGTGATCCACCTGTAGAATATGAGGATTTGCATTCAGCATTAGAAATATAATGAACTGAACAGTCCCTACAATTAATTACTGTGTAAATATGTACATAGCAATATTGCAGTGAATGTATATAGTGTAAATGAAGCACATAGGATGCGCTTGAATTTCTTTTTAATTTTTAAATTTATACTCTCTGATTTTGATTGCATTTAGGATATGAGTTGTGTAATGAAATCTAATTTTGAATGAATTATGACATTTCGGAGAGTCTAACACTGTGTCCCCAAACACGTTCTAAGATGGCGCCCATAGATTGGTATCATGAATTGTCCGTTTTCTAATCATTGTTAGAATCATGTGTTTAAATGTTGCGATGACGATGGGGCTGCCGACATTGACGAAGGCAGGATTGCCGAAACGCGTTTGTTGTGTTTATTTCTTTTCATCCAATAAATCTACAATAGATTTATAGTAACGCGAGTGCTGGTCATTTCTACTTTGCGGGGAGCTGAAATATATTTATATATATTTTTATATATGTATATATATATTAATATATATATATGTTATGAGTGATGCAATATGAGAGGTCATAAGCAGTGTATTGCCGGGGCATAAATTATAGTTATCTCAGGTAACTATAACTGCTGAATTTCACTGGTTTTGTATGAGTAAAATATAAGCCTAGCTATAACGTCCCTGTAACCTTTGTTTTTTTCAGTGAGATTATTAAGATTTTTTAAATTCTATTTCCTAATTATAATGTCCCTGTTACCTTTGTTTTTCAGTGAATTTGTAAGGTTTATAAAAACAAATCCGAATTGAAACATTTATAATTTGAGAATGGGTGTGTTAGTGGCTGTAATTATCAATCACTGTCTGTACCTATATGCCTCTGTGAGTGGCTCTACAAGTGGGTTTATAGGTCTATCTGTGCATCTGTGAGAGGCACTATGGGTTTGTGAGTGGGTGTGTCAGTGAGTGAGCATGTATGTGAGTGGGTGGTTGAGTACTACTATGGGTCTGTGGGTGAGTGTGTACATGCTGCTATGGGTCTGTGAGTACGTGTGTTTAAGTAGTCGAATAGTTTTTGCACATTTTCATAGTTAGGATTCTTAAAATGGCAAAAGTATGCATTCTGAACTTACAAGGTCACATCAATAAAGAAACCACTAATCACAGTCTTGTAAACTGAGATTGTACTCCAATAGATTAACAATGTAATCTCTTCTGTTAAAGTTTACAGATCATTTTCCAATGTACAATAGTCGAAGGAACATATTTGCTTTGCATTTGTCAAACCAAAGAACTTAGGATAGTTTCAATTACACCAAACTGGAGTTTCACCTCGAGCATCTGCCATGTTTGTTTTTGTAAATGCTTTACGTTCATGTTTCATTAATCTGAAATAAGTAACAGTGCTATAATGAAACATCATTTTTTTGAAGAAGAGTACACTTTTGGAATAAGATGTGTAATGTAGTGAAGTACTTTCACTATTAAATAATAAATTATTTCTCTGTGTGTAAATCCCTAATTTTTATGGGTGTGTAATGGACCGCTTGCTTACGTATTGCTCTGTGTCTCTCCTTGCCATTTGTTTCAATGGGTAAATGACTATGGGCCTGATTCACAAAGGGCCTCCGCACTCGTGGCGGAGGCCCCACAGTCATGTGAGAGAATCCGCACTTGGGGCAGAATCTCCACAATGAGAATTCTCATTATAGAGATTCTTTTCCAAGTGCTGAGACTCCCCCACGAATGCAGGGCCTCTGCCACAAGTGCAGAGGCCCTTTGTGAATCAGGCCCACAGTTTTTTTGTAAAGTTTTTTTTATCACAAATTCGTAGGGACGACGTCGCTAAATTGCCGCAACATAATCATGAATATGTTCCAGCTTCACGAAGATTGTGTTTTTTTAATAAAGGGTAAAACACATATATACACATTATGTATTTATTATTGAGAACAGCTATTTACCAGTATAGTGTTTTAGCTTGTATTTCTGCTATTAAAATCAATGTATACTGCTTTTAAATTGTATTTTGTGTTATTGTGACAACGCCGGTATTCGCGATGACCACCATGTGACCTGAAAAGAAAGAGATATAATTGGAGGAAACACTTTTCATTAACCTGGATAGGAAGTTCCCACCTATTTCTTCTCTCTTGAAGCTTCCAGCGGGTTTTTACTTGTTCATTGGCTTTGTGTTTTACTGCTAGTGCAGAGTTTTCCTGAAACCGTTTTTTGTGCTTTTCAAAAAACAAAATTGCAACAGGAGGAATTGAGGAAGACCAGATGCCACAGCAAGTAAGGGAGCAGAACACGGCGCTTCATGGAGAAGACTCTGAAGATAATGCACCACCAGCCAAAAAACAAAGCATTGCATGGGACTCCTTTACTATGCCATCAGCGGAGTCCAAAACAGTGGCAAAATTCATCAAGTGCAGCCTCTGTGAGAAGACCCTTTCAAGGGGCACAGCTAAAAAAGTTCATGCGATACAACTAGTATGTTATACCATCTGACAGCTTATCATTGGTAGGCCTGGGAGGTGAATCCCGCTCCATACACAGAGTTTTTCACACTCCCTGCTCCACGGATTTTGCAGAGTTCTGAAAAACTTGCGGAGTTCTAAAAAACTCAGTAGGTTTGTGAGCACGAGAGAGGAAAAGCCAACCTGAGCTGTCGCGGATGGTCACTACAGTTCTTGTTGAGAAACCTTCCGTTCGCATTGGCGAAGCTGCTACTCAAGTAGAATTTCTACTCGAGTGGCAGAAAGAAGCTGCACCCTCTTGCGCTGTGCATGATGCAATTTGCACTGATTTTACAGTGTGGGACAAACAACCGGTGCTAACAATCAGCGTGAACAGTGCAAGGTAATGTACTCCGCCGCTCGTAGACCTCTGTGCAGCTTGGCAGAGTTTTTTTTTTACTTCACAGAGTTCTGCTTTGTGGAACTCCATGGAGTTCCGAAAAACTCTGTAACTTGACAAGTGCGAGCGAGGAAAATCCTATATGGCCGATCACGGTTGGTCGCTACCGCTCACGTTGAGAAAACTTAAGTTTGCATTGAGAAAGCTGTGACTCAATGTAAAACTTCTACTCGAGTGGCAGAAAGAAACTGAGTGCTCTTGCACTGTGCACAATGCCATTTGCACTGATTTTACAGAATGAGACAAACAACTGGTGCTAAAAATGAGCATGAATGGCGTGAGGTAACGCACTCCTCTGCTTTCGGAACTCCACATAGCTTGGTGGAGTTTTTTGTCACTTTGCGGAGTTTACTGCAGTATATGCTCAGTTTTTCTGCTTCTGTTTTTCTCCCCTCATTGCTATTTTGTTTAAAGAAAAATTCAAAAAAATACAAATGTTAGGAGATCAGAAAAAAATACGAAACACAGGCCAGAAAAAAAAAAGAAAACAAAAAGGGTGTTTGTAAGAACCGACTTTCATGGTAAAAAAAAAGATAAGCTGTATGTCTGTATATAAATAGTAATGGTTGTATAAAAGGGTGACTGAGTGAGTTATTGGCTATGTGGATGACTGATTGGTATGTAAGTGTCTATATAGGTTAGTGATTGGCTCTATCAGTGAGTGACTGTCTGGATGAGTGCCTATATTAGTGTGTAAGTTACTGTATGAGTAAGTGAGTGAGTAAGTGTATGAGTGGTTCAGGAGTGAGCGAGTGAGTGTATGAGTAGCTGTATGAGTGACATAGTGTGTATGTGTGCAAGTGGTACTATGAGTGTGTGAATTAGTGTGTGAATGTTTGTATAAGTGAGTTAGAGGGTGCTTGTGACAATGTATCGGTGAGCGAGTGTATAATGCATGACTGCCTATGTGGGTGAGTGATTGACTGTGTGAGTGGCTGTATGTGTGAGTGAGAGGGTGAATGAGGGCTTGTATGGATGAGTGACTCAGTGTGTTAATGGGTGTATGAGTGAGTGATTGACAGGGTGTGTAAGGGGTTCAGTGGGTGAGTGAATGGGTGTTTTGAGTGGTTGTTTGGTTAAGTCAATTGAGGTGTGTGTAGCTGTATTGGAGAGTGAGTGTTTGTGTGAATGGCTGTATAGGTGTATAAATGAATGTGTAAGTGTTTCTTTGGATGCATGAATGGGTATGTAAGTGGTTGTGTGGGTGACTGAGTGGATGTGTGAGTAGTTGAATAAGTGAGGGAGTGAGTGACTGTTCAGAGACTGTATGGGTGAGTGAGTAGGTGTTTAAGAGGATGCGTGGTGAATAAGTGGATATATGAGTTGCTGTATGGGTGAGTAAGTGACAGTGTAGATTGGGTGTATCATTGGCTGTATGGGTGAGTTAGTGGGTTTATGAGTGCTGTATGGGTGAGTGAGTTTGTGTGTGAGTGGCTATATGGGTGAATGAGTGGGTATATAACTAGCAGTATATCTGACTGAATGGGTGTGTGAGTGGTTGTCTGAATGACTAAGAGGGTGGATGAGTTGGACCATGAGTGAGTGAGTGGATATGTGATTGGTATCTGGGTGAGTGAGTTAGTGTGTGAGTAGCTGAATAGGTGAACAAGTGGGAGTGGAAGAGGCTGTATGGGTGAGTGACTGCTATTACCAGTACCTGTATGAGTGAATGAGTGGGTGAGTGAGTGGCTGTATAAGTGAGTGACTATATGGGCGAATGAGTGCTAGTGTGACTGGCTGTATGGGTTAATGAGTACCAGTGTGAGTGGCTGTGTGGGTGACTGACCTCTACTGTAAGTGGCTGTACAGGTCACGCACTGGTACTGTGAGTTGGTGTATGGGTTAGTGAGTTAGTGAGAGGGAGTATGGGTAGCTGTATGGGTAAGTTAATGTTACTGTTAGTAGCTGAAAGGGTAAGTGAATAGGTGTGAGAGAGGCAGTATGAGTAAATACATGGACAAGTGAGGAGCTGTATGAGTGAGTGAGTGTTTGTGTGAGTGACTGTCTGGTGAGTGAGTAGCTGTGTGAGTTGCCGTATGTATGAGTGATCGCTTTTTGTTAGTGGCTGTTGTATGGGTGAGTGTCTGTGTTTGTCACTCTATGGGTTAGTGAGAAGGTGTGCGAGTAGCTGCTTGTTTGAGCAAGTGGTAGCATAAAATGTATATATGGATGAGTGAGCTATGTGAGTAGGTGTATTAGAGAGTGAGTAGATGTGTGACTGGTTATATGGTTAAGTGAAAGTGTGTGTTAGTGACTGTTTTAATCAATGGGTAGTAGTGTGTTTTTCTCTATGAGTGAAATAATAGGTATGTGAATACCTGTATGGTTAAGTGACTGCTTGTATGGGCGGCTGCATGGGTAAGTTACTGGTTGTGTAAGTATGTGCACAAATAAATGCCAGGATGATTGTGTGAGTTGCTACGTGACTAACTATAAATAAGACTTATTACTCTAAAAGTTATACTTTAGAAATACGCAAAACAAACTAATAGGAAGTTAACTCAAAAGCACTTTTAATTTAAAAACACTTTTCATGGGTATGTGCAAGCAATATGTCTGTGGTAGTAAAAGTGTTTGGAGACAGCTAATGATGTTCAACAGCACATGCTATGGAAAAAGGAAAAGAACATAAAGATATGTTAGTATTTGTTCTTCATTATTACTGAATCACACTAACATATATTACTTATACTGTAACATTCTATTACAAAGTAATGAAAATATCAGTTTCCCTTTATTGCAGTTCTCAGCTTTCAAAATTCTTCACCGTAAACAGTGGTCTGTATAAAGCATCATCTTCAAACAGCTGGGAAAAAAACAATCAATTGATTGGAAAAAAACATACATGCACAGTACAACACTATAATTAAGTGAAGCTATGTATTACACTCACTACAATTCTTTCATTAACTGGTTTTTCTACAAAAACTTCAGTAGTATAAACAAACCTAAATTAAAAATATTTCTAAAATTATTATATCTGGTACAATATACAAATAAATCCAAAGTACTGATCCATTTTAGAGATCCTTTTGAAAACATCACCCCTGGTAGGTCAAATGATGTTTAAGTAATTGTGATCCATATAAACAACATCCCATACTGTAGTTTTAATTCCACAAATAGTACGTAGACGTTTGGCTGTTGAAACAAAAGGGGTTATTTTTTAGTTACAAAGGCAGTTTTTACTTTCAACTTAAAGCTGCTGTAATTGAATTGGACTATGTCCATTCAGATTCTGGCTTCAATTAGACAGTGTAGTATTAAGTTGTGGTATTAACTCCTTTCTGGTAGATAAAACAACTGTTGAATTTTGAATAAGACATTACCCCCAATAGGCTGATTAATATCTAAAAGACTGATGAACCATCTAGATGAAAATCTGTGCACCACTTTTTTATCCACAATTCCTCCTTAGAACTTTGGTTGAAGGAAGACAAGATAAAAGTTTGGCAATTTGGAAGGAAGTCTTGATTTGAATCTTAGGTTGATATCATTGCATTCTGTCCATCCAGTTTCACTCTTTAAATAGACAGTGTAGTGTCCAGAGGTTGTATTAATTCCTTCATGAAAGATGATAGCTGAAGCAGTAAAGTTCTTCCCAAAATTGATATTTGTACAGCTTTGAAGTTTGTAATTTTAGTTTCCAATTTAGAACCATCTGTTCTGCATTGTTGTAGCATTACTATAATGTATTTTCCAGTTCTTGTTAGGATTAACGTAGAGATAACATCTGATCTGCAGGTTGGACAGGTCACATTTTGTAAGCATTCTTTAACAATTTGTCAAAAGGCACAGTTTTGGAATCTTGTAATGTTAAATAAAGAAAACGCCCACAATTTCATTTAGTGGGAGATGGATAATCACAATCTTCACAGTGATGGTTCCATGTGTAACTCAATTCAAATAAATCATCAATATTTACATCTTCTCTTAAAACTCCAAGGATGACCATAATAAATTCTTGTGCGTCTTGCTGACTGTTGATAGTAAACATTAATGATCGACTACATATATATAAAAGGTCTCGAATACCTGAAGAAGAATGAGTCACAGTTCTGTCAGTCATCAAACAATGGAGCAAGTGTTACAGTGCAGCACACAATCTCTTATCTGGTTTTTGTTCAATTTGGTTTACTAGATGTGGTAAATGAAAAAGTACATTGAGAACAACATTTGCATAGAAATTGGCACCTGAACTATTTTCCAACTGGTAACCTACAATATCTACATAATTTTCCAGTTTTCTCTTCTTGGCAGCTTCTACTTAGGGGCCAAAACCGATTCGGGCCGGAAAAAATACCGACCGACTCGGTACGGGAATTTAGTCCGACCGACTCGGACCGGCGCCGTACGACCCAGGTAGTACGATGAAATGCATGTGAAATCCGACCGACTTGGACGGAATACAAAACGACCGACGGAGCCGGACGGAAACAAGCCATCCGGCCAGGAAATCACGCGAAACGAACCGCGAACTCCGACCGCACTCGGATTGAACCCAAATGAAACGTACCCGCGAACTCCGACCCGCGTAGTACGATGCTGTGTGTGCAAAACACGACCGACTCGCCCGGAGCACAAGCCGTACGACCGACACGCATACAAAACCCAGCCGAAGCAACCCAATACTACGCGACCGACTCGTACGCCGCATATGAAACCCAGCTGACACACAGCGGGAACGAGTCGGACAAGATCACACCAGACAACTGCAGCGTCCTACTGCGAACGACTCCTACATGCACCAAAAACACCAACGAAAAATTAGAAAAAAAAGGGCCAAACAAGCAACCACTAAGCCAATAAATACAGGGAGGGAAAAAAAAATGGAACAAGGACACACCTCCAACTCCACCTACATAAAGGCCACAAATCCCTACCATGATCCTTTGCAAATTCCACTGACCTGCCAGACAGAACACCATCACACAGCAACCACAGACACAAACACAGCTCATACATCACACAAGCCACACACCATTACCATACCTACAAATAGCACCCTCACACACACCCAGCTAAACCTACACTCACACCCCCCCACTTGCACACACACACACATCAATCACCACCACCACCCAACACCATGCCCCCAAAGAAGAACTAGAAGTTCCTAGATTGTGAATTGGAAGTCCTGGTAGACGAGATCCTGAGGGTAGAGCCACAGTTGTTTGGTACATTGGTACAACAGACCCCCATGTCGCAGAAAACCGAGATGTGGGCGAGGATTGTCGACAGGGTGAACGCACAATCACCATGTTTGCGCACAAAGGAAGACATCCAGAACAGGTGGTATGATGTGCGCAGGAGGGTCCGGGACCTACTCAAAAGGACTACCTCCTCAGCCAGCACACCGGCAGTGGCCCTCCTGCAAAACCAGTATACCTCAGGCCCTGGGAGGAGAAGGTGCGGGCCATCCTACCACCAGTGAGCGTATACGGACTAACAGACATCCCAGAGCCTGGTGAGTACACAACTAATATACACAATATGGTGTGACAACACACACACATCACAGTCAAGGGGATAGGCAAACCATGCACACTTAGCAAATACACACCAACCAAAAGATATTCATCCCAAAATGTGAATGCTAGTCAGACAAACACAATACCTGCCATCTCATAGTGATATGTAATTGTGTCATTACATCTACAAACCTAACAACAAATACAGCAAGGCAGTGGCACAAATAGAACCAACAAACACTCCCAGATAATTACCCACCACTAGAACACCACCTCACAGGGAAGCTCACTCAAAGGAAGGAATTCTGTGTATGCTGGTCAAGTCAGTGTAGCCAATAGCATGATGGGAGTGGTAGTCACAGATATTGGTCACACCCACAATTGGCCCATCAACACCACTCTGAACCATGCCCACATCACAGGGAGTGGAAAACAACTGACAAGATGGCTGACACTGGGTACTGCTGGGGGGAGCACAAGGCCCTGCTGGGAACTGTGCAACAACCAACAGCAGGACACCACTGGCTGACATCCTGAAAGACAACTTGCACCCCCTGCAATGGAAGCACGTTCCATGGTGGGATATCTGGCTGGGTGGGTAGGAGGACTCACAGCACTGACCATAGTTACAAGCACCTCCCCTCACACACCCCCTCAGCACTAACTCCACATAACCCACCTGGGAGAATGCAATGCCTCACATCCTAACTGAAGATCCCACAAAGAACCACCACCCTGGGTTATGCTGTGTGAAGCACAGGGACACTCTTGTGACTTGTAGCCAAACAACTGCCAGGACAACACTCCCAGCCATCCTGTCAGCACAGGCACCTCACCCCACACGGAAGCAGAGTCATAAGGAAGGAAGGATGGGCATGCTGGGAAGGGGGGTGGAGGCAATAGCATGATGGGAGTTGTAGGCACACATATTGCTCACCCTCACAAATGGCCCATCAACACCACCCTGAACCATGCTCACATCACAGGGAGTGGAAAAGGACTCACAAGATGGCTGACACTGGGTACTGCTGGGGGGATCACAAGGCCCTGCTGGGAACTGTGCAACAACCAACAGCAGGACACCACTGACTGACATCCTGAAAGACAACTTGCACTCCCTGCAATGGAAGCACGCTTCATGGTGGGATAACTGGGCTGGGGGGAGAAGGAGGCCTGGATGGCAACCAAATACCACCAATGCTGGTCATGCACACACCTCAACATTCACATTGACATGCCACAGGTTGGCAGGACAATGTGCTACACCAATATCACTCTCTAACTGTCACAATTTAGGAGAATGCAATGTCCTGGCCCACATCCAGAGATACAGTCACAACTGTCAGGTGTTTGAACAATTGATGCCAGTAGAAACATAAGATACAATCTGTGTCTCTCCCCAAAACAGGTGATGATGGGGACACAGCAGCAGACGAGGAGGAGTCCCTGTCCCAGGCTCAGGGGAACACTGAGCTCACTGGTGTTGATCAGCCTCTGCACTCCTCGGATGGCGAAGAGCAAGCTGGACCCTCCGGTGCGAGTCATCATGCAGCACCAGCAGGACCAACATCTGCACCCCCTGCACCCACCCCTCCAACAACTGCCAACACACAGGCCAACACGGACACACCAAGGACCACAGATGACAACAGCGCAGGGACCCTGGCCCAAACTGGAGCTGGTGACAACGAGCCCAGGAACAACACCCAAGTGGGCCCACGGTCACCTGTGCGTGCCACTGCAGGTCCTGCACGTGTCGCCAGGGGTGGTGGGAGGGGTGGGAGACATAAGTCACTCCTTGCAGAGGGGTCTGGACTGCATGATGACCCACAACTGGCACGCATCATGGATGCGTACCAGACTAGCACCGGAGAGGTCAGCCAGGTAGTGGGGATCCTCAAGGACATACAACAGCAGCAGGCTGCCCATCATGCCCACTTGGACTCCCACATGTCCCATGTCGAGACACACATGTCACGTGTTGAGACACACATGTCTGGCATGGAGTCCAAGTGGGACACATTGGAACAACTGACAGCGGTGCATAGGGACATACTGACATGCCTCCGCCAGATCAGCACCAACAGGGCCTCACCTCCCTGTGTGCCCACAACATCTGCTGCTGAAACAACTGCAAATGCCACAGGGAGGGAGGAGGAGTCTGGCAGAGAGTCCCCTGCACCGCCGCAGCCTGCACCTGAGGGTCCCCCCCAAGAAGAGGGGCCGTCCGAGGAGGCCAAACTGAGAGGCCGATGGCCATCTACATCCCCCAGGAAGCTAACACCTGTTCTGGAACTTTTCCTCTGTGTGCAAACTGCACGCCCTGTCGAAGCCAACCCAACTCTCCCACATGACATGGGGAGCTCTAGTTGACCAAATGTATCAGGTGACTGTGGACTTTACACTGGACATTTCAGCTACCAAGACTTCCAATTCACATGGGAACTTTGGATTCCAATTTCTATGTACAGCACCCACCATCCTGTGCACCATCCTCACACCTGTATGTAAATAAACTCACCAATACACCATATCTGCCTCTGTTGTGATTCCAACGTGGTCTTTGTCATGTAGATGGTGATCTGCTAAATGACACTGTGCATGCTAACTGCTACAGCAAGTCCAACACTGTCATGTCAGTCATGGCGACGTGACACATATGAGGGAGACACACCACTAGGGCCACACAACACATACACACCAGGGCCATCAGACTCATCACCTATACTGATGTTGCAACGAAATACAGTGGAATGCACAGACACGCCACCTATTCACAGTCACTGTCAACTAGACTACAGGTGCAGTAAGCAAATGTCAGTCAGATGTGTGACTACAGACAACGCACATCCCAAAGTGAAGCACAGGTTTATTACACATTTGCAACATGTTGTTTCCACTACAAATGCAAGCTAATCCAACCTGGCTGTGGCCACAAAGTCAAAAAGTGCAGAAGATAGAAAGTCCAGGGGTGTGTGGCACATCACCTGTAGGGAAACAACTGCTTCCACCTTGGAAGTTGAATCATGGATTCGGGGGATCCAAGTTGATCAGACAACTCAGGCAGCACCCTGTGAAGGACAGACATGACACACAGTCAAAACCACTGAAGAACAGCACAGAACGCCAATACTCATGTCTAATACATGTCACAAGATAACTACACAAAACCAAGTTAGCATGTCAACACTGTTGGGCAGTACAGACCACCTGCAAGGACACATCGCTGCATGCATCCAGTCAAGTAGCACATGGCCACACTCAAACAGCACCAGAGCACCACACACACATATCATGCAAACTCAAATCATTGACATTACAACCCTCTGGAGACTCACATTCAGCTGAAGAAGTTGGTGATGAGCTATGTGCGGACATCACCATCATCATCATCATCTTCACTGGCATCGTGACCCAGGCCAGGATCTTCCACAGGTGGGGGACGTTGGTCATCGTCATCCAGGATGAGAGGCAACTCCTTCCGCACTGCCAGGTTGTGTAGCATGCAGCAGACGATGACAATCTTGCACACCTTTGCTGGGGCATATGGGAGGGCCCCTCCTGTCTTTTCCAGGCAGCGGAAGCGGCTCTTCAGGAGACCAAAGGTCCGCTCGATCACCCTCCTCGTCCGACCATGTGCCTCATTGTAGCGCATCTGGGCTGGTGTCACAGGGTTCCTGAGGGGTGTTAGCAACCATGGCATGTTGGGGTATCCCGAGTCACCTACAGACAGACAATTGCACATTAGCCGATTTGAAAATGTGTGCGGAAAACAACATAGCAGAACACACACAATGGTACAAAGTCAGTACACCCCAACAAGCCAGGCACGCTGGTTTGGCATCTGTGACATCATCCTCGGGATCCGACTACTCATCACGTAGGCATCGTGTGCTGAACCGGGGAAACAGGCACACACATGTGTGATGGTCATATCTGCAAGACATACCACCAGAGTATTGATCGAATGGTAATGTTTACGGTTCCGGTATGCCTGCTCATGTGCCTGTGGTGGTATCAAAGCCACATGTGTCCCATCAATGGAGCCAATTACATGTGGCATCCTCCCCAGGGCATAGAAGTCACTCTTGACGTCAGTGAGTCGTTGACGTGTTGGGAAATAGATGTACTGGCTCAGGTATCTCAACATTGCCCCCAATACATCGCGTAGCACAAGGCTGAACATAGTCTGTGACATCCCACCAGTAGTTGCCACAGTGTGTTGAAAGGTACCGGTGGCAAAGAAGTGTAGGGCTGCCATCACCTTCACCTTGGGGGCCAGCGCTGTAGGATACGGCCGGCCAGGCTGCAAATGTGGGTCCAACCGCACTGCCAAATCCTCAATCAGCTGCCTGGTGAAGCGGTACCGTCGGATGCTGTCACGTTCCACCATCGTTGCCAGGTCTGGGAATGGTCGATGGACAGCAGGAGCCCTGCAGTGCATAGGTGAAGAAAGCAAGATTGTCAGTCACACCACCTATGTGCCGTTCACCATACTCAATTTCACATGATACATCATTAACAAACACAAGTACTTGATGTGTGTGTCGTTCCGTTTGGACATATATGGCACCTACATGGACATCATCTAACATCTCTGTTCAACAGGTGTTGACAACAGGTTCCAGGGTGTGCTATGTGAAACCATTAGGCTGTGTCACAGTACCCATTTACTGCTCTCACGTTCCACACACATACCACAGTGACATGTCTGGACAGATGCTCCACAGGCATCACAGCTCATTCACAGGTAGATTCCCAGGGACCCTGTCTTGCCACATGGACACTGGCATGACATGGCGTATCATGTACACGTCAGAAAAACAAACATGACACCCACAGGTGGTGGCCCCTGTAGCCTCTGCAGGACAGACATGGACGTCTGTGACACACACACACACAACATCAAAGTTCATGCACAAACCACGTGGATGTGGAGACTGTCTCCCATTGTGCACATGGAGTCAGAGACATGTGATACACAACATGCACACAGATTGTGGAGGGACATCACTATTGTTGGAATGGGCCACCCTGTGACGTACATGCCTTCCCACATGTGAGCCTGGGGGTATGTGACATGTCATACACATACACAACCTGGAAATGTGACCATGACACATGCTCAGAAATGAAAAGTTGCACACCACCGTGGTCAGGTGCACAACACACAAAGGACCCTGTCCCCATGAACATGTGCACAGCCTGGGTGTGTCTGCCCCCAAGTGCCACCCCAAAACAACATGTTCACCCCCATACACAGATAAGGTAATGCTGCCACACATGCCTTAGATACAGTGTGGACTGGGTGTGGTGTTGTAGGTGTGCCCCTGAGTCCATGGAAAGTAAATGTGGCTGGCATAGGTTCACCAGTGACCAGCATGGTGACATATGCGTGTGACCTGTCCAGGGACGCGTTGTAGAGCAATGGACCGATCTGTGTGCCCGGCTGGCCCATTGCACTGTATGTGAGCGGGTACGCGTTGTAGAGCAATGGACCGATCGGTGTGCCCGGCCGGCCCATTGCAAAGTATGTGAGCGGGTACGCGTTGTACAGCAATGGACCGATCGGTGTGCCCGGCCGGCCCATTGCATTGTATGTGAGCGGGTACGCGTTGTATCCCGGGTACACGTTGTACAGCAATGGACCGATCGGTGTGCCCGGCCAGCCCATTGCATTGTATGTGAGCGGGTACGCGTTGTAGAGCAATGGACCGATTGGTGTGCCCAGCCGGCCCATTGCATTCTATGTGAGCGGATACGCGTTGTAGAGCAATGGACCGATCGGTGTGCCCGGCCGGCCCATTGCATTGTATGTGAGCGGGTACGCGTTGTATCCTGGGTACGCGTTGTACAGCAATGGACCGATCGGTGTGCCCGGCCGGCCCATTGCATTGTATGTGAGCGGGTACGCGTTGTAGAGCAATGGACCGATCGGTGTGCCCGGCCGGCCCATTGCATTGTATATGAGCGGGTACGCATTGTACAGCAATGGACCGATCGGTGTGCCCGGCCGGCCCATTGCATTGTATGTGAGCGGGTACGCGTTGTACAGCAATGGACCGATCGGTGTGCCCGGCCGGCCCATTGCATTGTATGTGAGCGGGTACGCGTTGTATCCCGGGAATGCGTTGTACAGCAATGGACCGATCGGTGTGCACACATTGGCTGGGGCCTGGCATGGCAACGGACGGCGTTTCGAAGCTCCAACGAGTCTGATGCAGTGAATTCAGTTGGCCAGCCACAACAATGTTGCAAAATCATGGGTGTCATGAAGTTGAAGATTTGAAGGATGCTGTGGGCGTGTATTAGTGCTGCTATTCCATGGATTGGTCAGATTCAGAAGATGCAAACGACTTGGACCTATCACTTTGGACACATGGGACAGTATCTGCCTCTGCAGCACACATATAATGCTGGCTGTTCCCCTGAGAGCTCACTTGCCTGCACTACATGCTCCAGGACGACATCTGCCAACAACACTGCTGCTGTCTCTGCATCCTCTGGCTACTGCAATGGCACGTACTGTGGAGAGAGCCCCAGCCTTCACCCTTGAGGAGAACCAGGCCCTGCTGGACAGCCTCCTTCCACAGTACAGCAAGCTGTATGGGAAACCAGGGGAGCAGGTGAGTGTGCTGTCCACTGCCTTACCAATTGTGCATGTTGTCTGACTAGCAGGACTTACAGTGTGCACACCACTGACTAGCATGCTCACTGTGTAGTTGTCACACCCCAAAGTGTGTAGTTACATGCACTGAACAGGTACAGTGCAGTAACAGTGCATTCCAACAAGGTTTACTCCCCATGCAATGATACCATGTAGTGACTGCTAGCAAACTGTTCATAGCCATTGTTGCACTGCCTATGTACATCAAATGCCCCTGTGATTGAGACATGTATATCAAACTGTGTGATGCACGGATATGTTGCTTGTGTAGTAATGGCCTTTTCACTTTCTCATCCTCACAGGTTGATGCCCACCAGAAGCAGGACATCTGGCTGACCATCGCCCGGGAAGTAAGATCCGTGGGGGTCTACAGGCGCAGGATCCGCAACTGCCAGAAGAGGTGGCAGGACCTTCGGGGCTGGTCCCGGAGGATCGCAAGGGTCCAGCTGAAGCTGTCGCCTCCTCGCAGGAGGGGCGGACACCGGACCCTGACCCCCCACATGCTCCAGATCCTGGAGGTGGTCTTCCCTGACCTGGATGGGCAGCTGAAGGCCAGACAGCAGCAAGGAGGGGGTGAGTCCATGACTGCACTGTGCACTTTGTCTGACATGCTATGTGCCCTCCTCTGGCCTGGTTAAACTTCCACAGTACATCAGTCATGTGGTCCAGGACCCATGTCACTCATTTGTGACATGCCCACTTCTCCTCTGATACACATATGTGTGGCCCTTACAGTCAGGAAATTGTGTCACTTGGGGACTGTGTCATTGCATTTAGCTTTGCTCAAGGTGGGGGACAGCATTTGTTCCCGTGACTATGTTGTGGGATTCATGTGTGGGTCAATTGCTTACACAATGCCTATGTTCTGACATGTAATCTGGGTGTAACTTTGATATGTGGTCCACTTGCTGATCTGAATCACCACATGTCCCTGGGGAATTTGGCACACACCCATGCTGAAGGTGGGAACAATGTTTGGGCCTCAGGAGTATGTGTATCAAGTGTGTCACACGTGCTCAGCCACCTGCCTACTGTCCAGGACTCATCCCTCTTACAGGTGGAGCTGGACAGTCATGCCTACTCCAGGGCATACAATTCACTCTGTACTCCCACTCCCGTGTACCATCTGGCATGTTGTGATCAGTGAAATGTTCCCTCAGGTGTCTGCCTCTGTGTCATTGTGCTGTGTCCTCGTTGTCAGGACTACTGGTATGTTTATCGGTTAGGGCTCAGCATGCCAGCGGAGATGTGACCATGATAGACGATACTTCTGTGATTCATAGGTGTCTGATCACTTGACTGTGCACGCAGGTGTATGCGACTGTGACTTTCAGGCAGCTGTTTCTCATTCACAGCACACTGTGAGGTGCTCATGTTCAGAGAGTTGTGTTTATGTCCCCCATATGTCCAATTGGTATGACGTGGACAAATAGTTGTTCTGATGATCTTGTTTTTGGGGGATGGACATGTGCACTTGTCAGTTACATAACTTGCATTCCCCATGTCCTAGGATTGTGACACAGTGCAGACTGTTGTTGGCTGGCTGCCATGGCCATGTAACTGGAGACAGTGATGTATGACTTTGCACGCATGCCTGTGTCATGGCATCAAACTTCCTAAGACTGATCCTGCAGGGGAGTGACATGTGCAACATGCACCCCATAGTGGCATTGACTATCCGGACATGGGTGCATCATGGTGTGTGGTGCTGGTATGCATCACATGCATTTCTATTTCGACTCTGGCCATCCCTTCATCCGGACACCTGCACTGACTCAGTGGCAAGAGATGTGTTGTGTGCATGTTCACATACTTCACCGTGTTCCCTGCAATGTCCAACAACTGTGTAGGTGGTGCATGTGTCCACACTGGGGTCTTACCATCAGACAGGCACCAGACAGATGGGTGCAAGGGCAGGAGGGGTGTGAGTCCCATGGTTGACCATCAGACAGACAATTGGCTTCCCCAAATCTGTGTGAGGACTCTAGGCAATGTTCAACTAAGGATGCCAGGGCTTGCTCTGTGATGTGCTGTGCTTACTGTGGTGTGTGCAGTAGGGTGCAGGTGACTGATGTTTGTCTGTTTCCCTTATTGTTTGCAGATACATCCACGGCCACAGGAGGGGACAGCTCCACGGACCAGGAGGAGCAGCGGAGCCAGACTGGGTCAGCGTCCGACGAGTGGTCAGAGGGACCCAGTGGCACGGAGGGCGAGGGAGCCACACCGAGGAGTCCTCAGCACCATCCACCTCAGCTGAGGACCACAGCAGCTCGGAGGATGACTCCCTTGTGGAGGCGGGTGTCAGCAGCCTTCACACCCCAGCTAGTCTGTCTGGCCCCGCCACTACCACCACCACCACCACCCTCCCATTGGCTCCCATTCCTGAGGTCCGTGGAGGCTCCCATGCTCGGGAGCATGTCTCCTTCGTGCCAGGCACCGCACCCCCTGCCCCTGTGTCCCCTGCTGCCCTGAGTGAGGAGTCTGTGTACCTCCTTCGGCAGCTCCATGTAGGGCAGACAGCAATGCTGACTGTCCTCCATGCACACACCACTCTGTTGACACAGCTGGTGTCGTTCATGGAGGGCATCTCAATGGGTATGTCTGCCCTACAGAGGAGCAATAGGTCCATGGACTCCTCCCTGACGGCAGCAGTGTCCCTCCTCCAACAGTCCCTCACCCCTCCCACCTCTGCCCCATCTACACTTCCTGCCACTCTACCTGTCCAAAGCACATGCACACCTGCACAGTCACCCAAACACACAGACACGAGCAGCACAGACACACCCAAGAGAAAGGCAAGATGTGCACACAAGCATCCTCAGGGGACTGATACCACAGACACAGGGGATGGGGAACACACACACACAGGCATCCAAAGTCACTCCGCAGTCCTCCAAATCCTCTCCCTCCAAGACCCCTTCCCTTGCCTCACCTGCTACCCCACCTACACAGCAGCTCTTCCTGTGTGACTTCGGCCTCTTCCCCTCCAATCCTGCTGATCTAGCATACCGGGGGAAGAGGAAGTCCACCCACACAGAGGGAGTGCCCCTCGCCCCCGGACACCCTCCCCAGGCACAGGCAGAGTGAGCCCCCACCCGCAAGTCCCCCGGTCCCGGAAGAGCAAGACCCCGCCACCGCCCTGCAAGTCAACCACCCAGTCTCTCACCTCCATCCCCCAGGCCACCACTCCACAGGTTCCACCACCACACCCTGCCCCAGGTTCCCCCACACACCGATACCGCATCCCCAAACTGCTTAGGCCCTCCCCCTGCCACTTGCTCTTCCACCCCCAAACCAGACGCTCTGCCTGTTTGTGCCACTGGTGTGGAGACCGTGTCCCCCCTCTGTCCTGCCCAGCTCTTCTGCCCCCCTTCCACTACCTTGGAGTCATGCACTGCGGTGGAGTCCACAACCACCCCGTCTTACTCGGGCACTGCATTGGACACGCCTTCACGACGCCGGAATCCAAGAGAAGGCCCTGGACTGGACCACATCCTTCATCTCCGGCAGAACACAAAGCGTCCGCCTCGCCCCCTTCCGATCCAAGGCCACCAAGATCATCTGCGGCGTACCCCAAGGCTCCTCCCTCAGCCCAACGCTGTTCAACATCTACATGGCACCCCTCGCCCACGTCGCCCGACAGCACAACCTCAACATCATCTCCTACGCCGACGACACCCAGCTGATCCTCTCCCTCACCAAAGACCCTCACACCGCCAAAGCCCACCTCCACGAAGGAATGAAGGCCGTCGCCAAATGGATGAGGACCAGCCGCCTGAAGCTGAACTCGGACAAGACGGAGGTCCTCATCCTTGGTTCCAACCCTTCAGCCTGGGACGACTCCTGGTGGCCGACATCACTGGGAACAGCCCCGACACCCACCGACCACGCACGCAACCTAGGGGTCATCCTCGACCCCACCCTCTCCATGACTAAGCAGGTCAACGCCGTTTCCTCATCCTGCTTCAACACCCTCCGAATGCTCCGCAGGATCTTCAAGTGGATCCCCACCGAAACAAGAAAAACAGTCACCCAGGCCCTCGTCACCAGCAGGCTGGATTACGGAAATGCCCTCTACGCAGGAACGACGGCTAAGCTCCTGAGGCGGCTGCAACGCATCCAGAACGCCTCTGCACGTCTTATCCTCGACATCCCCCGACGCAGCCACATCACACCCCACCTGAGAGACCTGCACTGGCTCCCTGTCAACAAGAGGATAACCTTCAAGCTCCTCACCCACGCACACAAAGCACTCCACAACTCCGGACCAGCCTACCTCAACAGACGACTCAGCTTCTACACCCCCACCCGCCAGCTCCGCTCCACCAGCCTCGCCCTCGCCACAGTCCCCCGCATCCGGAAAATGACCGGCGGCGGCAGATCCTTCTCCCACCTCGCCGCCAAGACCTCGAACACCCTCCCCACCAACCTTCGGCAGACCCAAGACCTACTGGCCTTCAGAAGACTCCTCAAGACCTGGCTCTTCGATCAGTAGCAGCACCACCCCCCTCTTCCCCCAGCGCCTTGAGACCCTCGCGGGTATGTAGTGCGCTTTATAAGTGACATGATTGATTGATTGATTGATTGATTGATTGGGGACCCAGTCCACTGCATCTGACCAGCCCACTGCAGTGGTTGCAGCACCAACACCATCTAACTTGAGCCCTGCGGTGGTGCCAGCCCCCCCTGAGTCAGACACCTCCACTGCAGTTGCCGGTGACACTCCTGCACCCACCTCCCCTTCACTGTCTCCTTCTGGCATCCCCTGATCCTGTCCCTGCGGTGCCTGGCCTGCCCCTCGTATGCCCGTCCAAGGGGATGTCCCCTGTCCGTACCTGTGCAGGCAAGCAATTGTTGACAAGTTGTCACACATCACCCTGTTGGGACTGTATATTTGGACTGGCCATTGGCCTTAGTTTATTTTGGACTTTTGATTTGAGTTGCACACTTGCTGAATAAAGCCTCTTTTTGTTTACTTGTGGTTAATGTTTGGAGGTACATGATGTAGATGTGTAGAATCATGCATTTGCTGTTGTAATAGTGTTCAGATCAGGTAAATGAAGTTTTGCTGTGATGGGCTCCATGTGGTCCATGGGATATGTGTCCTAATCTAGTCTGGATCTATAGCATCCTTTGCTGCAGTCTGAGGGTGTAATGTTCAGCATTTGACACAGGGATGTACGTTTAGCATTTGTAGATTACCATCTTTGTCCTACACTGATGCACATCTGGTGGGCTTACCACTGTCCAATGTTCCTAGTACCATGACTGTGTGCCCGTCTCCAATGGACATGCAGTTTAGCACATCAAATTTGGAGGACTCATCTGTGTACACAGTGCAAGTTGCTTGACACGTGTCTTGGGTGTATGCAGATGACTGACGTGACAATCCCGTGCCCAGGCTGATATGAGCAGAGCCTTCAGTGTGTTGTAGTTGTTGACTCACTGACCGAGTGTTCTGCTGACATGTTTGAGTCGTGCACAGACAAGGTTTGGCACAGCTGACCTTCCACAGGAGTGGAGTGCCCTCATGGCAGTGCGTGATTCCGTGATATAGACTGTGCCCGTGTTGTGTGTTGTGTAGGCATGTCTGTGCGTGTTCCCTTCTCCTTTTCCTACACAGGCTGTGTCCCTACGGATGTTCCTGTTTGTGATGCTTGCTGAGTTGTTCTGTGTTCATCCAGCATCTTGGACCTGGTTTCTCCAGGATGTGGGTGCATGGCAAACTAATGTTCATGAGGTTGTCATCCCTAGTTGTCTTTGTTGTCAGGGCTGGGGATGTGGGCAAACGCAGATGGGACACAGTCAGGATTCCTCTTGGCACTTGTTGGTTACACGAGTAATGTGATTTTCTGTTTGTGTATGCTTTCAGTGATTGTGGCACGTTGTGTGTGTGACTGCTGCCACTCCTCAGGGTCAGGGCTGCAATGTTGGAAGTTGTCTATGTGTGTCCTTTGTGGGTCAGCTTGGCTTCATCATTGGTGTGTGACTATGGCCAGGATCCCATTGTTTGGGGTGGATTTCACGTCATGCCAATGTACGGCATACTGTGCAGTGTGTCAGACATTCACAGGGATTGTTGACTGGCCATGTGTGATGGGTTTCTGCATCTTATTTCCCCCACCACCCCTGGGATTGTCATGGGTGCATGTGCAATGTCAGCAGTCCATGTGAGCTTCACTGCTGCACATTGGTGGAGTTCAAGGTGTGTGGCGTTGAGTGTGTGCAAATGTGAGTTGTTGCACGGCTGGGGCACTATGTCCATATTGTCCTTAGCTGGCAGGCCATGCTGAGTGCTTTGTACTTGTATGGGTGTGATGGTAGTTTGTTGCTCAGGTCACATGGCTGTGGTTCACAGTGTGGATGACATCTACCTTTGTCATCACAGTGTGATTGTCATGCAGGCTAGTGTCACCACAATGTGGGGTCCCTGGGGGGAGTGTTGTGGTGGTTCTGTCTCTCACTGTGTTTGTTGCTGTTCCTACAAGCTTGTGTGACATGTGTAATTTGGGCTCCCTCTCATCTCACAATGCCTGTTTGCCCACATAGGGGAATACTATCCATGAGTTACTTTTGTATGTGACTGTGTTGACATCTGTGTATTAGTGAATCTGGCCTCCTCATGTGTTGTGTGTTTGCCTGGGGACACTGGCACACAACCCCCCTCACCTGTTGTGTATGATATGCAGTGTGGGTCTGCCTGTTTGTGTTTGTGCATTTGCACCACTGCATTGGCATATCTTTAGTTTGCCATTGGCTGTATGTTGTTTGTTGGCTTTCCCCTGCTGGCCCTGGGACTGCTAGGTCACCAGTCAGCACATTGATCATGGCTCATCACCCTCCGCCTGGGACGACTCCTGGTGGCCCCCGGCCCTGGGCACCGCACCCAAGCCAACGGACCACGCACGCAACCTGGGCTTCATCCTGGACTCCTCCCTATCAATGACCAAACAAGTCAACGCCGTCTCATCTTCATGCTTCAACACCCTGCGCATGCTCCGCAAGATCTTCAGATGGATCCCCACTGAAACCAGGAAGACCGTCACCCAGGCACTCGTCACCAGCCGACTGGACTATGGGAACACCCTCTACGCCGGAACCACAGCCAAACTTCAAAAGAGACTCCAGCGCATCCAGAACGCCTCCGCACGACTCATCCTGGACATCCCCCGACACAGCCACATCACCGTACACCTGAAAGACCTGCACTGGCTCCCCGTCAGCAAGAGAATCACATTCAGACTCCTCACCCACGCACACAAGGCCCTCCACGACCTGGGCCCAAAGTACCTCAACGACCGCATGTCCTTCTACACGCCCACACGCCAGCTACGATCAACCAGCCACGCCCTCGCCACCGTACCACGCATCCGCAGAACCACCGCCGGAGGAAGATCCTTCTCCTACCTGGCGGCCAAGACCTGGAACTCCCTCCCCACTCACCTTCGGCGAACCCAGGACCATCTCGCCTTCAGGAAGCAGCTCAAGACCTGGCTGTTCGAGCAGTAACTTACCCCCTCCCCCAGCGCCTTGAGACCCTCCCGGGTGAGTAGCGCGCTCTATAAATGCCGTGATTGATTGATTGATTAGTATGTCCCATTGCTGCCATGGTATGGTATTTGTTCACATGACATCTACAGTCTCCACAGGATATCTACATTTGTGTGTCCATTGCTGCAGATATGTGGGTCTGCATTATGATGCTCACTTCTGTCATTGTGTTATTTGTGAATGTAGACAATGTGGGCCCCCATGGCTGATGTTTGTGTGCACATGGCTAGAACGATGTGTCATTGGCACTGCACTGCTTGCCTCACACAATCTATGTTGCTATGGGACACAAGCACTACAATGCCACTGTAGTGTTTGGTGTTGTGTGGCCAGGTATTATCCCTGCATTTTTGGTTTAGCAGCTTTTACCAGGACTACATTCAAAATGTGCTTCAGCTATGGTGCACACACTTACCTTTTGGGCACTGTGGTGATGGGGCTTAGGGCCCCATTGCCACACTGTTCAAAATGTGCTTCAGCTATGGAGCACACACTTACCTTTTGGGCACTGTGGTGATGGGGCTTAGGGCCCCATTGCCACACTGTTCAAAATGTGCTTCAGCTATGGAGCACGCACTTACCTTTTGGGCACTGTGGTGATGGGGCTTAGGGCCCCATTGCCACACTGTTCAAAATGTGCTTCAGCTATGGTGCACACACTTACCTTTTGGGCACTGTGGTGATGGTGCTTAGGGCCCCATTGCCACACTGTTCAAAATGTGCTTCAGCTATGGTGCACACACTTACCTTTTGGGCACTGTGGTGATGGTGCTTAGGGCCCCATTGCCACACTGTTCAAAATGTGCTTCAGCTATGGAGCACACACTTACCTTTTGGGCACTGTGGTGATGGGGCTTAGGGCCCCATTGCCACACTGTTCAAAATGTGCTTCAGCTATGGTGCACACACTTACCTTTTGGGCACTGTGGTGATGGGGCTTAGGGCCCCATTGCCACAGTGGTCATGGTCTGATTGCATTGTGTAGGCCACACACACAATTATGTGTGACACATGTGTTAGGGGGTCACATTGTATGTTCAATGTCATGTTCAGTGTTGTATGCATTTGACACAGACCACACATGCTTGTCATGGTGTTGGGGGTGGGATGTAATTTGCAGACAGTCCTTATGTGGGAGTATGCTAGTTGTGTCATGCATTACCCGTCCTATGAGTAGGGGTGGTAGTAGTGGTAGGCATCCAGCCCCCTATGGGTGGGGATGGCAGTAGTGGTAGGTATCCATCCCCCTATGGGTGGGGATGGCAGTAGTGGCAGGCATCCAGCCCTCCATGAGTGGGGGTGGTGTTAGTGGTAGGCATCCAGCCCCCCATGAGTGGGGATGGTAGTAGTGGTAGGCATCCAGCACCCCATGAGTGGGGATGGTAGTAGTGGTAGGCATCAAGCCCCCCATGAGTGGGGATGGTAGTAGTGGTAGGCATCCAGCCCCCCATGAGTGTGGATGGTAGTAGTGGCAGGCATCCAGCCCCCCATGAGTGGGGATGGTAGTAGTGGCAGGCATCCAGCCCCCATGAGTGGGGATGGTAGTAGTGACAGGCATCCAGCCCCCATGAGTAGGGATGGCAGTAGTGACAGGCATCCATCCCCCATGAGTGGGGATGGCAGTAGTGACAGGCATCCAGCCCCCATGAGTGGGGGTGGTGTTAGTGGTAGGCATCCAGCCCCCATGAGTGGGGATGGTAGTAGTGGTAGGCATCCAGCCCCCCATGAGTGGGGATGGTAGTAGTGGTAGGCATCCAGCCCCCCATGAGTGGGGATGGCAGTAGTGGCAGGCATCCAGCCCCCCATGAGTGGGGATGGCAGTAGTGACAGGCATCCATCCCCCCATGAGTGGGGATGGCAGTAGTGACAGGCATCCAGCACCCCATGAGTGGGGATGGTAGTAGTGGTAGGCATCCAGCCCCCCATGAGTGGGGATGGTAGTAGTGGTAGGCATCCTGCCCCCCATGAGTGGGGATGGTAGTAGTGGCAGGCATCCAGCACCTCATGAGTGGGGATGGTAGTAGTGACAGGCATCCAGCCCCCCATGAGTGGGGATGGCAGTAGTGACAGGCATCCATCCCCCCATAAGTGGGGATTTCAGTAGTGACAGGCATCCAGCCCCCCATGAGTGGGGGTGGTGTTAGTGGTAGGCATCCATCCCCCCATGAGTGGGGATGGTAGTAGTGGTAAGCATCCAGCACCCCATGAGTGGGGATGGTAGTAGTGGTAGGCATCCAGCCCCCCATGAGTGGGGATGGTAGTAGTGGTAGATATCCAGCCCCCCATGAGTGGGGATGGTAGTAGTGGCAGGCATCCAGCCCCCATGAGTGGGGTTGGCAGTAGTGACAGGCATCCATCCCCCATGAGTGGGGATGGCAGTAGTGACAGGCATCCAGCCCCCATGAGTGGGGGTGGTGTTAGTGGTAGGCATCCAGCCCCCAAGAGTGGGGATGGTAGTAGTGGTAGGCATCCAGCCCCCTATGAGTGGGGATGGTAGTAGTGGTAGGCATCCAGCCCCCCATGAGTGGGGATGGTATGAGTGGCAGGCATCCAGCCCCCCATGAGTGGGGATGGTAGTAGTGACAGGCATCCAGCCCCCATGAGTGGGGATGGTAGTAGTGGCAGGCATCCAGCCCCCCATGAGTGGGGATGGTAGTAGTGACAGGCATCCAGCCCCCATGAGTGGGGATGGCAGTAGTGACAGGCATCCAGCCCCCATGAGTGGGGATGGTAGTAGTGACAGGCATCCAGCCCCCATGAGTGGGGATGGCAGTAGTGACAGGCATCCAGCCCCCCATGAGTGGGGATGGTAGTAGTGGTAGGCATCCAGCCTCCCATGAGTGGGGATGGTAGTAGTGGTAGGCATCCAGCCCCCCATGAGTGGGGATGGTAGTAGTGACAGGCATCCAGCCCCCATGAGTGGGGGTGGTGTTAGTGGTAGGCATCCAGCCCCCCATGAGTGTGGATGGTAGTAGTGACAGGCATCCAGCCCCCCATGAGTGGGGGTGGTGTTGGTGGTAGGCATCCATCCCCCTATGGGTGTGTATGGCATTGGTGTTGGCCATCCCACCCCTATGGTTCTGCTGTTGCTTGTGTACGTCATTTGTGCATCCCTATGTGTGTGTGACATATTTCGGGTATGTGTCGTTTGTTTGTGTTGTGGGTGTTTGACTTACCGTCTGCGCCGTACGCGTCCGTACCCGTCCCGGTAATAGATGTAGAGTATTGGTAGGACCTGCGCGATGGGATTCATGGTTGGGTCGTCTCGTTCGGGTTTTGTCGTGTCTTCGACTCGTACTCGTCGCTGGCTTGTTCGTCTCGTCGCCGTGGATCGTCCTTGTGGGGCGAATCGGAGCTTATGTGCAGCTCTCCCGGATGCTCAAACGTGCCGGACGTAGCGACGAGTTCGGCGCGTACGGAGGACGCATCCTACTAGTCCGGCCGGAAGGTGCTGTGTATTTGGTTCCGTGCGACTCGATTCGGCGTTTACGGATCCGGCTCGGGCGGGGAACAGGAGCTGGAATGGGTGAGTACTGCTCGGTCGGAATCTGGGCTGATATACGCATCGTACTTGTTCGTTCGGTAGAGTGTTCGAGTCGGTCGGAAAACACGCGTTCGGCTCGTATTTTTTCCGGACGAATACTGTTAGGTGCGCTTCCGCCCGACATCGGAATCGACCCCTTAGTCCTTTCTTTATTTCAGCATCTGTACACTCTTTTGTAATCTTCCATTTTGACAGATTATCCGTTTCTCATAAAGAAGGTATTGGCCTAAATGAGGAGCATACACACTTCTTAACAGTTGTAATCTCTTACACAGCTTGTATCAGCACTAATTTCCTTTTTATCAAAATCAATCTAAAACAAACCAGACAATGTTCTACCTTGCAACAATGCTGCATAAAACATTCCTTCTTTAAATACAATGGGGCATATCTACAAGGCCCGGAGATAAAATTAACGCCGCTTTAGCGTCCGTTTTCGGACGAAAAGCGGCGATAATTTTATCTCCTAATCAGCAGGTCACGCTATCGCGTGAATCCTTGCATTATCGCCCTTTCCCCCAACGCCCATCTTTGCATCTCTAATGAGATGCAAAGTGGGTGTTCCGTGCTAAAATAACTGGAGAAATGTCGCTAACCGACATTTCTCCAATTATCAAGCTGCACGCAAACAAGCAGAGCGATAAGAAAAGTAGCGATAACCACAGTTATCGCTACTTTCCTTACGCCTGCTTCAAGACTGACTTAGCCATGATAGCCTATGTAAGGTGGATATCATGGCTAAGTATGTCTTGCCCTATCAGCAAGCTATCGCCAAACCTTGTGCCATTATCGCTGTATTTCCAGCGATAATCGCACAATTGGCAGCTTGCGCTCTGAATCTTATCGCATTGGAGATAAGCGTTGCTGATAGCACGCTATCTCCGCGATAAAATTCAGAGTTCTCCGGCGATAATTATCCTCGCGCTAAGAGCGCTGAGCGATAATTATCGCATGACCTTGTTGATATGCCCCAATACTTCCAATATTAACAAAAGCTGTATCTACACTTAAACCTTGTGATTTATGGACAGTTACAGCATACGCTAGAGACAGTGGGAACTACTGGCGGCATACATGTAGTCTTCCACTAGCAAAAAACACACAACACAACAGCCAATCTGCTTCAGACCATCAATTTGATCAAATTTTATAGTCAAGTATTCAACCTCATCTCTGATTGGGAAATTAGTAAAATCAATTACGTTGTTCATTGCACCATTAGCCAACCCTTTCTCTACATTTCCATTATGGTGCAAAAGTACTCGACAGCTTTTGCTGACATGTAAAATCTTTTCTAGTCCTGCAGTTTTAGAGACAGGCTTTTCCAAAGAATCCAATTTTGCTTGTAGTTTATCTGTGAGTAGTATTGTGACTCCCTTATGTTCCATTTTATCAAGAGCTGTAATTTCCAAAATATCTTCTTTCTCCAGTTATAGTATTTTTTCATTAAACTTGGAGCACTCTTGCAGTGTTGGTATTAAACAAACTATAGACTTCTGTTCTTCAATGAATGTGTGCAGCTGCTGTATTATTAGATGAAATCGTTTCTTGATAAGATGACTTTCCAAAACACGTTCACCCTCTTTTGTTAGAACTCCTTTTCTAATGTCCTTAAGTTTATCTGCATAATTTATATCAGATGCTGCCCCATATTTTTCACTAATTCCTCCTATTAAAAGTGTAACCTAATATTTGCATTGACAATACTGCCCAGAGAATTTCTTGTTTCATTATGAACAAGTGTTTTGAAAACAGGTTGTCCTTTTATGTGGGTGAGTTGCAGTAGGTTACCAAATACTATTAAATAGTATCCTCCAAAGAGCACATCATAGTTTGGTCTTAAAATCAGCTGCATTCTTAAGTGTATGAAAGCAAGCATTAAGTTTGATACCATGCTGACCTCATCAATGATTAAAAGCTTCAGTTTCTTCAATACGTTTGATACCTCATCGCAAGCTTCACCAGGTAGTTTCTGGTATTTAAGTTTATTGTCATATTCAACAGGTAGCATTAGTAGGCAATAGATAAACCTGTTGGTGCTGTTACTACACAGGACAAATTTGATTCTGTAGATAACTAGTGAGAACTTTAATTAGGAAGCTCTTTCCAGTGCCAGCTTGACCACAGATGTATAGTAATATTGGTTTATACAAAGAACAATCATACTGTTTCCTCTTGTGGAGAAATCCATGCTCTATTTTATCTTTAACTATGTTGTAAATTTCTTTTTGCTCATTGTTCAGTTGTTCTACTAAGTATTCGAAATCCACAGTTTTCTCTCCTACTTGCTGCATTGCAGTCTCCACCTCATTCATAGCTATAGTTGCTTCATTTTAAATAAGTTGTTTTCCAAGGGGATCTTGACTTGCTGGTACAGAATGTTGGCTGCTTTGTGAACTCTCCTTGGCTATGTCAGCAGCTATGGTTTCTTTCTGTTCAATCTAATCTTTCAATATTTGCAGGTTGATTGGAAAGACTGAGCATTCAATGGTGTCTTTCATAGTGTTGAAAGAGTCTTTGTAACAGTCATAGTGTCCAAGTAATTCTGTTTCTGCATGCCATGGCTTGAACAACTGCAAAAGTGCCAAGTAGAAAAACTCTCTTCTCTCTGGTGTTTGACAATTAAGCTTTCGGTGGTTAATTTCCTTTGTTGTGTCTGGTCAAACAATGTCACATCCAAGTACTCCATATCTTCCTTCTTCTATATTTTCAGTTACACTACTTCTATATGTGTAGGGCTCAAACATTTCATAGAGACACATATTTTGAAGATGAGGACTCCTTCTTGGATAGTATGTATCCAGCATGTTAGTTTTCAGACTATCTCTACTTTCTGGTTCAGACTCTGCGAGATACTGTATTTCTGAGAAATACTTTAGTACTCTATTTCGACTGCTTGCAAAGCTTATCCACACAATTCCTCTTGACTTGAAGAACAAGCTAGACAAGCTCAACCTGTCTGAGCATTAATAAGAACCTATTTCTCTGTGGGAAAGCATTTTTGAGCTGAAGCTGTACAATTTCTTGGTAAGACTCTTTTCTGCAGAAATCTCCTCCCACATCTCTTTCATCTCTGTCTTTTCTGATTTTGTTATATATAAGAAGTCACATCACAAGCAACAGTGATGGAGTTGTCTGCAACAAATTGAAGATCCATATTTTCATTCCACATCTTTAGAATCACAGGGTTGTAGTGATTGATATAATTGGAAGCGTCTGTACTTCTCAGGTTGTATGGATTTTTGGTGATTTCCCTGTCAGGGTATGTCTGACTGCAGACAAAAAGCTGTTGACTCTTCCTTCTGAGATGACAAGTCATGGGAATCCAAAAACGACAATGAGTGTAAAATATTTCTTTGCTTCTGTATTTTTGACAACATTACTTTCCACATCTATGTGCTTAAAACCGTAGAATTTGCTGTGTCAAGCCCTTGTCTGCACCATCTTTTGGGATGGCACATGTTACATAGTGTTGTATGAAAGACAAGACAGATTCATCAGTGTCTGTTCCAAATTTTGGGACATCTTTTTCCCATAACAACATGTGAATATGTGAAGCACCTCTAGCTTGGTACTCTCTGTGCCAAAAGAAATCAGTTACTTGGCCAAGAGGAGGATTAGAGTTGTTACAGATGATAGCCATCATCGCTTGAAACCTGTGTTAAAATATATTCAAACGTTTGCAGTATCCATCAAGCAAAGTGCTACTGGTGTCTTCAGATTGATGTCTTTTATGTTTGAGTTTGCTTCGCACATAAATTCAAGCAGGTCAATCCATGAGTACTCAGCACAACTGAGTGTTAGGAACCAAGTCGGTGCTCATAGCTTTCTCAACATACATTCAGCCCACCGTGACAATGCTACCAATATTAATTGGTGCCACTTTGGCATGCCATCAAATTAATCAAGTTGTATTCCAGGTTATCATTTTTTCCCTCAACTTTGTCCATGAATTCCGTTGCAGTGATATTTTGCAGATTCACTCCTGTCTTGAGAATATGGTTTATTGCATAAGATAGGCCTGTCAAGTCGCTCTCAAATAAAAGGTGAAAAATATAAGAGGGAATACACTGGCGAAATCTAGGATCCTCTGAGCATAGTCCAGTTGATCTGTACTCAGCTGCTGGTATCCGTACAGGCTGGTCATCATACCTACCACCCATTCCTGTGGGGAAGAGATGCGGAAAACATCGAGCTTCTAAACATTTCTCCCCTACACTCAAGGGAGGTCCTCTTGCTTCTTTCATTTGAAAGAGATCAATTGCATCACCAATAATCTCTTTAGAATGCAGAGGGTGGATATGATAGTGTTCATACATTTCTTCTGATTGGGATTGATCTACCTTTTCAATCTAACCTCTGGAGGTTGATGTGCCATCCTCCATATGTGCTACATTTTGAAGAACATCTACAGCTTGATAATAAATATTATTTTGTACCAAATATATGTTGCTTTTTTTACTTTACTAACATCTACTAGCTCTTGCTATATTGTTTTGCTCTTCATAGGGACACCATTGACTAGAATAACAAGTGCTTCTTCCAAATCTTTCTGCACCTCTACAGTTTCAATATTATGCTTGAAATCTAGTAGCAAGTACACAACTCTACCTTTAAGAACTTTCTGTAACTCTGTTGTAGGTATCTTCCCTGGCTTTGGCTCCATACAGACTATAGCTTAGAATGGATGTTTAGACTGTATTAGAACTTACTCATAAACATTTAAATCTTGTAGTTCTTAAGGGATTGGAACTAATTCTAACTTGTTGTGCACTGCTCTTGCTGGCATTTTATTGCCCTCCATCTTATTGTAACGGTACTTACATACAATTTGTTGTGTGGAATAATCAAAGCGTTCCTCTGCAAATAAATAAGCTGCAAATTCTCACCGCTTATCTCTGTTGTCTTGTTCAGTTTTTGTTGGCACAGTAACATAACGAGTTTGACTTTTGTAATGAGTTCATCAACAACCTATACAAACACAGTCTGGTTTCTCTGAAGAGACTGCGTTAAACTTTCTAACCTCTTCTTGAAAGTTATCAACAGTAATACCTGTCTCCTGCTCGACAATACCTGCAGATATCAAGTATTCATTTTCCCTACACTCCCATTCAGGACCAAAGAAACAAAACTGCACATCATCACAAATTGTTTCTACCTCTAATACTGTACCACACAAATGAGCTCTTTTTTTCATTGCTCCTAAACATATGGCAGGAGTTATGACATATTAAAGCCTCCTAACTAATGTTTGCATTTGCTAGTGGTGTACAGCTAACATTCTGAAATGATGAAAGCTGCTTTGGCAAACTTTCTTTGATAGACATGTTAGAGGATGTCCCTGTAAATTTGTATAATTTTTTATCTTGCATGGATCTAATCCTTGCAAAGTCACAATTTTCAGTTTTAGACTTCCGTTTGGAAACTTTCGTAGGAAAGATCTCAATATATCAATAAATTCCTGCTGAACACTGCAAATACTGCTAAAACCCCATTTGTATATAGGGGCCTGTCTATGCCTTTTCTGTACCTCTTCAGCTATCACTTCCCTTACATTTCTTGCTGCCATTACCTCTTTTGGAATAGGGTAACATTCTTGATCTCATAGCATCGCCAAGATTACTCAACAGCATGCACTAACGTGTTCTGTTGGAAATAGATTTCTTCATTAAAGAAATGCTCAGTACTAGAGGTATTTCTCCATTCACCACTGAATACTTTGCAAAAGTTACTTATATTGATAAGTCTTTTCTTTTGGCTTCTTCTCCTCATACTCAACACTATTTTATCCAGTGTCTTCATCCTGTTTACAATCAAAATAAATAGCTTCCTCTTCAGAGCAAATGCTTTATCAACTACACCCTCAACACGATCCTTTTGTCTTACAGCTTCACTTCTTATTTTATATTTTTTTCATAGTTATTATTAGATTGTGAATTACTCTAGTAAGAAACACTCTAAATAAGATTTCCTTAAACTGGGTCTGCCTTCTGGTTAAACACTGTGCTTTTTTGTACGACTTTTTACTGTTCATATGTTCATATCATTGACGTTTTCACTTTTTTTAATTGGTCGTAAGCTTTGCTTTTTATTTACTTAATTTTCCACTCTTTCTAGTTGTGCAGATACAATTTTAAGACATTTCTTTGTTCTCTTACCAGCACCTCTTTTCTCTTTTACCACTTTGTAGCATTTGCCTCTTTTGTTTCTCAGTTGTGAGGAGATAGAGAGGCCTATTATCAAGGCCAGTATTGCCACTTTAGCGGCACTTTTTGCCGCTAAAGCGGCAATATTTTTATCGCCCTATTAGCAAGCTGGCGCTAACAGCTGTTAGCGCCAGCTTTATGGCAAAAGCGGACGTTTTCTTGCCGCTTTGCATGTCAGCGATAATTATCGCTAATGACATGCAAAGTAGGCGTTCCCAACTAAAAGCGACTGAAAACAGTCGCAAACACAACTTCCCCCTATTAGCAATGCCAGCGAAGCGATAAAATAATTTGCGCTATCCGCGATTATCGCTGGAATCTAACACCTCTTTAAAACTTGACTTAACCATTCTAGTCAATGGGAGGTGGATTGTAAGGTTAAGTCCTCACCTGCCTATTAGCAAGCTTTTCATTAGCGTGTGGAATTTATCGCTGGATTTCGAGCGCTATTGCTGGGTTTCGCCGCTATTGCTGGATTTTCTATCGCTTTGGAGATAAGAGTTGATAATAACGCGGTATCTCCGCGATGTAATCCAGCGATAGCCGGCGATAAAAAAAACAGTGCTAAGTGCGCTTTGCGATAATTATCGCACATCCTTGGTAATATGCCCCAGTATCTTTGATACTGATTTTTCTTGTCTCATTTTTTGATGGCATTGTAACTGTTTGTACTTAAGTAGAAATTGATGCTTGAGAAGGGGGTAAAATAACTACATTTAGCTTTTCATTCTGTGCTATCAGATTCCATTGCTTCATATGAAATTGCACACACAAGGTGTGGGTTAGTATGAATCACCCATGTTTGAAGGACTATTTCTCTGCATTGATGAGAAGGTTGTGTCACTGCTTGCTAACATATATGAGTGAGTGTAGGGGTACACTAGTATCAATGCCATGAGATGTTTAAGTAAATGTGCTGGTATGTGACTGTTTGTTTTACTACCTCTATGGCTCTCTATATGTGTATGTCAGTGGGTTTGACACTTGAGAAACACCTATTTCATGCCAAGTGAACCTTTCAGTGAAAGTGCACAGACAGGGTCTGCTCTACCACATATTACCCATGTTTGAAGGACTATTTTTCTGGACAGATGATAAAGTTGTATCAGTACTTGTCTACATACCTGACAGAGTGTAGCAGTACACTTACAGCAATACCATGTCATGTTTAAGTAAATGTGCCGGCATGTCACTGTCTGTTTTAGGGTAACTAAATCTGTATGTAAGTGGCTGAACAAATACCTCAGGGCCTGTGTTAGGAAAAACAGAGCTATGTAGGTGTGACTGCAACTACCTTTGAATCTGCTGCATGCATAACTACTATCTGGTAAGTGACTGAATGTATAAGTGGTTCCGTAGCTGTCTCAGTAGGTGAGAGAGAGGCTCTATGGTTTTGTTAACATTGTATGTCAGTTGCTTTACTCTATGTAGTACTTGACATAGGTGCCTGCAAGTGCACTAGTAACCTAATGAACTCAAAAGGACATCTCTCAACGTTTAAACACAAATCACTATACTTTATGGCATACCTACAGCATATCTCAGAGGTGAGTTATGTGTACTAAAACATGGGTTTGATACTTGAGAAGAACCTATTACATGCCAAATGAAGCTTACAGTGAGACTGCACATACAGGACATGCAGTAGTAGGTATCACTCATGTTTGAAGGATGGAAGAGAAGGTTGTATCATCACTTGCCTACATATCTGAGTGAGTGTAGGAATAGCAGTGCCATGAAATGTTTAACTAAATGTGCCAGTATGAGACTATCTGTTTTACTACCATCATGGCTCTCTACATTTATATGTAAGTGGCTCAAGAAATACCTCAGTGCCTGTGTTAGGGAATAGAGGGCTATGTAGGTGTGTCTGCACCTGCCTTTGAGTCTCCTGCATACATACGTAGTTTTTGCTAAGTGACTAATTTTATATGTGCTTCTGTAGCTGCCTGGGTAGGTGAGAGGGAGACTGCATGGTTTTGTGAATATGTATTCCAGTTGCTTTAGGGGTGGAATACTCTATGTAATGCTTGGCATAGTGCACAAGTAACTTAATAAACTCAAAAGAACATCTCTCATGTTTTAAACACAAAGAACCAGGATTATGGCCTACTTACAGCATATCTCAGAGGTATGTTATGTGTACTAAAACGTGGGCTTGACACTTGAGAAACAGCTATTAGTTGCCAAGTGATGCTTGCAGTGAGACTGTACAAACAAGGACTGCACTAGTAGGTATCACTCATGTATGAGTGACCATCTGTCTGCATGGATGAGAAGGTTGTGTCAGCACTTGCCTACATATCTGAGTGAATGTAGGAGTACACTTGTAGCAGTGCCATGAGTTGTTTAAATAAATCTGCCAGTATGAGACTGTCTGTCTTACTACCATTATGGCTCTCTAAATATATATGTAAGTGGATGAACAAATACCTCAGTGCCTCTGTTAGGGAAGAGAGGGCTATATAGGTGTGTCTGCATGTGTTGTTGAGTCTCCTGCATACATAACTAGTTTCTGCCTAGTGACTGAATGGATATGTGCTTCTATAGCTGCCTGACTAGGTGAGAGAGAGACTCTATGCTTTTGTGAACATGTATGTTAGTTGCTTTAGGGGTAGAATACTCTATGTAGTTCCTGGCATTGGGCCTGCAAGTGCACATGTAACTAAATGAACTCAAAATAACATCTTTCATCTTTTAACCACAAAGCACCTTGCTTTATGGCCTACCTACAGCATATCGTAGAGGTGTGTTACGTCTACTAAAACATGGGTTTGACACTTGAGAAACAGCAATTACATGCCAAGTGAAGCTTGCGGTGAAACTGCACAGACAGTGTCTGCACCAGTAGGTATCAGTCATATTTGAAGGACTACCTGTCCACATGGAAGAGAAGGTTCTGTCAGCACTTGCTTACATATATGAGTGAGTATGGGAGTACACTTATAGCCGTTCCATGAGTTGGTTACGTAAATGTGCCAGTATGTAACTGTCTGTTTTACTACCTTTACGGCTCTCTAAATATATATGTAAGTGGCTGAACAAATACATCAATGACTGTGTTAGGCACTAGAGGGCTATTTAGGCATGTTTGTACCTCCTTTTTAGTCTCCTGCATACATAAATACATAAATAGTTTCTACTAAGTGACTAAATGTATATGTGCTTCTGTAGCTGCCTGAGCAGGCAAGAGAGAGACTGTATGGTTTCTCAAACATGTATGCCAGTTGCTTTGGGGGTGGGATACTCTATGTAGTACTTGGTACAGGCAACACAAAAAGAGGATGGACGGAATGCTGAACATTGTCAAACATCCACCCCCAGTCACAGATCTGGGTTCAATCTATCATTATTTTGCTCGCCACGCCATTCCAGTTTGGACCCAGCCATATGCAAATAAGCCTTGACCCTTTTCCCCATGGGAACAGCCCAGCCCGAACTGCCAGGCCAGGTCCTCCATGGACCAGAAAACAAGCATCCTAGCACCGGTTTCGAGGTATCATCCCTCATCACCCAGCCTAGCTTGAAGCAGGTGGTGCAGCGAGCAAGGGACGCACGTCTGGGCATACCCTTCCCATTAGGGCAAAAATCCAACACAAAAAGATGATGGACGAAATGCTGAACATTGTCAAACATTCACCCCGAGTCACAGATCTGGGTTCGGGCTGGAATGTTCCAATGAGGGTGGTTTCAAACTGGGGTGGCATAGTGCGCAAAAGAACAATTGATTAAACCCAAATCTCTTGACTAGGAGTGAGTGGTTGAAAAGTTTCAGCCCTCCATCCACCATCTTGTTGTGTTTGCTATGTTCAACCTAAGCGGTCAAGGGCATGCCCAGACGTGGGTCTTGCTTGCTGTGCCACTGGATTCAAGCTAGCCTGGCTGATTAGGGGTGATGCCCTGACAACGGTCCCAGGATGCTTTTTTCCGGTCCAGGGAGGACCTGGCCTGGCAGTTCAGGCTGGACTGCTCCTATGAGGAACAGGATCAAGACTATTTGTATATGGCTGGGTCCAAACTGGGGTGGCATAGTGGGCAAAAGTACGATGGATTAAACCAAGATCTCTTGACTGGGGGTGAGTGGTTGAAAAGTTTCAGCACTCCGGCCATCATCTTGTTGTGGTAGTACTTGGTATAGGCCTGCAAGTGAACAAGCAATTAAATCAACTCAAAAGAACATCTCTTATCTTTTAAACTCAAAGCACTGTGCATTATGGCGTGCCTACAGCATACTCAGAGGTGTGTTCTGTGTACTAAAACGTGGGTTTGACACTTGAGAAACTGCTATTTGCATGCCAAGTGTAGCTTGCAGTGAGACTGCACAGACAGGGTCTTCACTAGTAGGTATCACACATGTTTGAAGGGCTATCTCTCTGCATGGATCAGAAGGTTGATTCATCACTTGCCTACATATCTGAGTGAGTGCAGAAGTACACTTCCAGCAGTGCCATGAGATGTTTAAGTGAATGTGCCTAGTATGAGACTGTCTGCTTTCCTACCTTCATGGCTCTCTAAATGTATATGTAAGTGGCTCAAGAAATATCTCAGAGCCTGTGTTATGGCGTAGAGGGCCATGTTGGTGTGTCTGCATCTGCCATTGAGTCTCCTGCTGACATATGTAGCTTCTGCTAAGTGACTACATTTTTATGTCCCTCTGTAGCTGCCTGAGGAGGTGAGAGAGAGACTGTTGGTTTTGTGAACATGTATTCCAGTTGCTTTAGGGGTGGGATACTCTATGTAGTACTTGGCATAGGGCCTGCAAGTGCAAAAGTAACTTAATAAACTCAAAAGAATATCTCTCATGTTTTAAACATAAAGCACCAGTCTTATAGCCTACCTGCAGCATATCTCAAAGGTGTGTTATGTATAGTAAAATGTGGGAAGCTTGCATTGAGACTGCACAAACAAGGTGTGCACTAGTAGGTTTCACTCATGTTCAAATGACTATCTGCCTGAATGGATGAGAAGGGTATGTCAGGACTTGCTTACATATCTGAGTGAATGTAGAAGTACACTTGTAGCAGTGCCATGAGATGTTTAAGTAAATGTGCCAGTGTGTGACTGTCTGTTTTACTACCTTTATGATCCTGTAAATGTATATGTAAGTTGTTGAAGAAATCTCCCTACCTAAGTTAAAAAAACAGTCCCTGATATATTTAAATCAGGGAATGTAAAGAGAATGATCTAGAGCCAGGCAGTCCTTGATAATCTCTTTGCTCAGTTGGATGCCGGGCCTGGTCCAGATATTTATCTACAGGGAGAGTGGCCTAGAGGCAGTGAAATCGGTTAGATAAGCCACTCCCAATTCTTCATGCACTGAGAAAGTTGGGGTACTTTACGAGACACACAGAAAATGTATCAAAAAGTGTTTTTGACAATTTACAAAACCCTTCTAAATTGCTGTGTTCCCAGATTTCAATCCCATAAACTGCTTTAGAGATTGACTTAGCCCCATAAATCTGTAGGAGAGCACTAGTGGTCTAATGCCTAGTCGTGTAGCAAAATTGAATAAAGCGGCGTTCGCCCTGACAAGGTCCTCTTTTTTCATGTTAACCAGGAGACGCTAGCTCAGGGAGGAGTCGAACAACAAACGCAGATAGGAAAACTCCCTGGTCTTTGACACTGGAGAATACCCAACGTTATAAGTAATCGATTTGGTGGATTGGGGGTCTACAGGCATTACGAAAGATTTGTTATCGTTCACCGATAAATCCTACTCCTCCATTAAATAAACAAATGAGTCCAGTAAGGACTGCAGGCCCCTGGTGGTTCTGGCCATAAGTACTGCACCGTCTGCGTATAATAACATCGGCAGACCCCGGGGCCCTACCTGGGGACAGTCTAGTTTTGAATCAGATAGGACCTGCTCCAAATTATTAATGTATAAGTTAAAAATGAATGGGTCCAAAATACAGCCCTGCCGCATCACTCTTTGAATTTTAAAATGGCGGGTGACCTTTAGATCTTTTGAATAGTGTGCCGCTGCCACCGTGTACCTGTGGAGGTCCCTCAAAAATAAAACAATGTCCCGATCTACCACCATGGATGACATAATCTGCCAGAGTTTGGATCTATTTACTCGGTCAAATATGGATGATAGGTCCATAAATGCCAGATGTATAGGCCTTGCAACAGTATATTTACTTAATACTAGATATAAGTTCAGGCATTATTCCACAGTGGACCTCCCGGACTGGAAGCAATACTGTGCCTCTGACAAAACGTTGTTAGTCTCTGCCCATTCAGAGAGCCTGTTCAAGAGAATGCGCCCCACCACCTTAACCACTGAGACAAGCAGTGATATGGGCCTGTAGCAATGGGTACTGTCCCTGTCACCCTTTTAAAAAACCGGTACAATAATTGACTTTGCCCATGACTCTGGGAGGCCAGCCTCCATAGTGGCGTTAATAAGAGAGGTCAGGAAGGGGACCCAAACCTACACATCCCGTGCATAATAGTCGGGGGAATCCCATCAGGGCCCGGGGCCTTGTTCTTAGATAACCCCAATATGCCTTTCTTGACCTCCTCTGATGAAACGTTTAAGGCAGCATTCCCTACTAAATCAGTCAAATTTGAATGACTGTCTGTCTGCATGGGTGAGAAGGTTCTGTCAGCACTTGCCTACATATCTGAGTGAGTGTAGGAGTAAACTTGTAGCAGTGCCATGAAATGTTTAAGAAAATGTGCCAGTATGAGACTGTCTGTTTTACTACATTTATGGCCCTGTAAATGTATATGTAAGTGGCTGAAGAAATAACTCAGTGCCTGTTTTAGGGAATAGAGAGCTATGTAGGTGTGCCTGCATCTGACTTTGAGTTTTCTACATACATAAGTAGTTTTTGCTAAGCAACTAAAAGTATATTTGCTCCTGTAGCTGCCTGACTCGGCGAGAGACAGAGTCTATGGTTTTGTGAACATGTATGTCAGTTGCTATAAGAGTGGTGCACTCTATGTGGTACTTGGGATGGGGGCTTGTAAGTGTAGAAGTAACTTCAAGAACTCAGAAGGACATCTCTCATCTTTTAAACACAAAGCAACAGGCTTTATGGCCTGCCTACAGCATATATCAGAGGCCTGTTATCTGGAAACGAGAGATTGACACTTGAGAAACAGCTATTACATGCCGAGTGAAGCTTGTAGTGAGACTACACAGATGGGGACTGCACTAGTAGGTATCACACATTTTTGAAGGACTATCTGTCTTCATGGATGAGAAGGTTGTGTCAGCACTTGCCTACATATCTGAGTGAGCGTAGGAGTACACTTTTAGCAGTGCCAGGAATTGTTTAAGTAAATCTGCAAGTATTTGACTGTCTGTTTTACTACCTTTATGACTCTGAATCTATATGTAAGTGGCTGAACAAATTCCTCAGTGCCTGTGATAGGGAATACAGGGCTATGTAGGTGTGTCTGCAGCTGCCTTTGACTCTCCTGCATGCATAACTAGTTTTTGCTAAGTGACTAAATGCATATATACTTCTGTAGCTGTGCTAGGTGACAGAGAGACTCTATCCTTTTGTGAAAATGTATGTCAGTTGCTTTAGGGGTGACATACAGTATATAGTACTTGGCATAGGGGCCTCCCCAAGTGCACAAGTAACTTATTGAACTCAACAAGACGTCTCATCTTTTAAACACAATGCATCATACTTTATGCCATACCTACAGCACATCACAGAAGTGACTTGAGTGTACTAGAACATGGGTTAGAGGCCTGTGAACCAGCTTTTACTGTCTTTTAAATCTCACATACACATAGAATTTGTTTTCTCCAAAATAAATTTAATTCACGTTTCTGAAAATTGAGTTTGTCAATCAAATATTTGTCTTTGCTGTTATCGGATAGATTCAATACTCTCAGGAAATGTGAATAGTAAGCATAAGAATGGCACACCACTCTCATACAATGCACCCATTAATGGCAACCTGTTTAACTTTACATTCTCTGATAGTGCAGAAGGCAGCAAATAAAAACAAGCCTTTCATATTGTACTTTTCTAAGTCCACTTCTGAATGGTTACTATGTGTTAACCCTTTCATCCACTTTCATTCCACGTGCGGACTCACGAGTGAGCGAGGTACTCTGAAACTGCACTCTGAACTGCTTTTAAAAGCTATTTTTTAAAGGATCTTAACATTAAATTTCAACTGTTATTTTATCATTGACCGCACTTGCACTTTGTTTCTCACCTGCTTTCCTTCATTCCGGCCGCATCCTACCGCCCCGCTCCCCGGTCCACCATGGGCTGTACTGATTGCGTGGAGGGAGCAGGTGGCAATTAGGAGCTTCATTTCCGGGTAGGAGGCAGGGGGGCGGAGTTTACGGTCAGCAGTCTAGCTGCTGGACATTTTAAGTCAATGTCAATCACGAAGCGCAGCGGACGCACGATTGAGCGAGGTACTCTGAAACTGCACTCTGAACTGCTTTTAAAAGCTATTTTTTTAAAGAATCTTAAGATTAAATTTCAACTGTTATTTTATCATTGACCGCACTTGCACTTGCACTTTGTTTCTCACCTGCTTTCCTTCATTCCGGCCGCGTCCTACCGCCCTGCTCCCCGGTCCACCACGGGCTGTACTGATTGCGTGGAGGGAGCAGGTGGCAATTAGGAGCTTCATTTCTGGGTAGGAGGCAGGGGGGCGGAGTTTACGGTCAGCAGTCTAGCTGCTGGACCTATTTAAGTCAATGTCAATTGCGAAGCGCAGCGGACGCACGATTGAGCGAGGTACTCTGAAACTGCACTCTGAACTGCTTTTAAAAGCTATTTTTTAAAGGATCTTAACATTAAATTTCAACTGTTATTTTATAATTGACCGCACTTGCCCTTGCACTTTGTTTCTCATCTGCTTTCCTTCATTCCGGCCGCATACTACCGCTCCGTTCCCTGGTCCACCACGGGCTGCACCGATTGCATGGAGGGAGCAGGTGGCAATTAGGAGTTTCATTTCCGGGTAGGAGGCAGGGGGCGGAGTTTACGGTCAGCAGTCTAGCTGCTGGACCTATTTAAGTCAATGTCAATAGCGATGCGCAGCGGATGCATGATTGAGCGAGGTACTCTGAAACTGCACTCTGAACTGCTTTTAAAAGCTATTTTTTAAAGGATTAACATTAAATTTCAACTGTTATTTTATCATTCACCGCACTTGCACTTTGTTTCTCACCTGCTTTCCTTCATTCCGGCCGCATACTACCGCCCGCTCCCTGGTCCACCACGGGCTGTTCCGATTGCGTGGAGGGAGCAGGTGGCAATTAGGAGCTTCATTTCCGGGTAGGAGGCAGGGGGCGGAGTTTACGGTCAGCACTCTAGCTGCTGGACCTATTCAAGTCAATGTCAATCGCGACGCGCAGCGGACACACGCAGCGGGCGTGCCGCTGGCACGCCGAAGGCACGCCAAAGGCAAGCACGTCTGCGCCCGTCCACGTTCGAACGGGGCCAGGGGCCATAGCCCATGTCCGTCTTCCCACAGGTAAACGCGTTTATGCCCCTGATTACCTTCATTGCCTAAGAGGGACTGTAAATGAAAGCTGTCTTCATTCCTTATCTCTATCTAAGAATAAACCCACCTGTCCACACTGTCCTTTTACATTCCGCCCATCTCTAAAAGCCCAGTCTTCTGGTAAGGAACATGCATCCTACAAAATGTTGCTATTAAACTGTAGGTCTTTACCCAAACATGCCGCTGAAATTTTTATGTTATTAGACGATGCGCTCCCTGATGCTTTATTCCTAACCGAAACCTGGCTCAATAATGAGTCTGATCCAGTCCTCGTACAAACTCTTCCTCCTGGCTACCTCATCCAGTGGTTAGACCACAAAAGCGGCAAAGGTGGAGGGATCGCTATTATATATAATGACCTGTTCAAATGCCGCATCACAGCTGACCCTTTACCTGGCTGTGAGAATATTGCTTTTTCAATAAGTTTTTCGCCTATTCACACGTTCTCAGGCTTACTGATCTATCATCCTCCTGGAGCGCCAGGACAATTTCTTAAAGCATTTCCCGAAACTGTTGCTAATGTAGCCAGCTCCCCTTCCAATTTTACGGTATTAGTAGACCTTAACCTGCATTTAGATGACCCCACTACTCTGCCGCCTCCGAGTTAGTCAGGAATCTTTTAGCACTCCAGCTTAGTCAAAAAGTTTCTGGAGCGACCCATGTTAAGTCTCTTCTACTTGACCCTATCTTCACTAACATTGAGGAACTCAGTAGGGGCTCCTACACCACTCCCATGGTCAGACCACTTCTTGATCCCCTTGTCATGGGACATCTCGGGTCCTCTGTCCTTATTTAGTATGGTTAGTAGACAGGAACGTACATGGTCTAAGCTTTCCCTCGAACAGTGGGTCGCAGCTGTTGATGTCAATAGGCCTTCCAGTGAGACGAACCCTATTGTGGCCAATGATACATTTAACAAGTGGACTGATCTCTCTTTAGACCGTGCTCTCCCTAAAAAATCAGTTCGCAAAAAGTCAGGTCTAAGATCTCCCATGGTATTCTCCTAAGCTCCACAAACTTAAACAAATTTGTAAAAAGTTAGAAAGAAAATGGAGAAGGGACTATGCAGCCTCTAGTAAACAAAAATATAGGGAGGCTATTAAAATCTACCAAGCTGAAGTTAAATCCGTACAAGCGGTTTATTATGTGGAAAAAATTAGCCTCGCCTCCAACTCTCCGCGTGAAATCTTCTGCATTGCTAAAACCCTCATCAAACCTCCCCCCCACAAGCTACCGCTGATGGCGCCCTCGCCCGCTGCAACAATCTGGCAGAATTCTTCTATAAGAAAATTCACCACATATATCTTACCTTCCCTCTTGCAGCCACTCTTAAGGACCTGTCCCCCACGGTTATCTCTCCTTCTGGCTCTCAAGCGAGGTTGGAACACATCCCTCTTCTTGACCTCAAATCTCTAGAATCCATCTTGGCTCGTGTAAGATCAGGCTCGTCTAGGGACCCCGCCCCTCCTCATGTTCTGAATTTAGCGACACGTACAATTCTCCCAGTGATTTGCGAACTGATTAACTCCTCTATCTCTTCAGGAGTGGTTCCTCCGCCCTGGAAATTAGCCATGGTGAAAGCACTGCTCAAGAAACCCAATCTTGACCCGGAGCACTTGGGGAATTATCGTCCTATCTCCCTCCTCCCAGTTATGAGTAAAACTTTGGAGAGGCATGTTAATTCAGTGCTATACGCATTCTTAGAGTCTAACAACTCGCTTCACCCATCACAGATGGGCTTCCGGCCCCAACATGGGGTGGAGACAGCTCTCTTAGCGGTAGCTGAAGAGTCCAGGAAGATCTTGGACCAGGGTGGCGTAGCAGCTATTATTCTCCTGGACCTCAGCGCCGCATTCGACACCGTCAATTATAACATCTTGACCCTTAGACTCAGGAGTCTTGGAGTGTCTGGGGGTATTATCACCTGGTTGCAGCCCTTCTTAGAAGACAGATCCTTTCAGGTCTTTGAAGGAGATACCGTTTCTAAGCGTATGTCTCTTAGATGCGGTGTGCCTCAGGGATCCTCCTTGAGCCCTACGTTATTTAATGTATACACGAGGCCGCTGGCCGAGATAGTTCGTCCATTTGGCATAAAAATAGTTACATACGCCGACGACACACAACTTGTTGTTGCCTTAAACCACCCGGAAAATTCATCCTCTAGCTTAGGCCCCTGTCTGAAGAAGGTAGCTGAATGGATGGAGGTCTCCTGCCTAAAATTTAATGGAGATAATACAGAGCTTATGCTCCTAGGCAATACTCCAATTCTTAATTCAGCATTGCTGTGGCCAAACTGTCTTGGCCCTGCTCCAGCACCTAAGAATCAGATCAAAAGCCTGGGCATGTGGCTTGATCGCTCCCTGACTTTTGACCATCAAGCAGCGAAACTGTCCTCCACATGCTATGGCATCTTAAGGATGCTTCGCAAAATTCTTCCTCTTCTCCCACTCCTTGCGAGAAGGATAATGTCCCAGGCTTTGATTCTGTCATGCCTCGACTACGGGAATGCACTCTATCTGGGATCGCCCCATGCCATTACCACTAAACTACTGATCATTCAAAATTGTGCAGCCCGCCTGCTTCTAGAGATCCCTTATTGGCAATCTGCCAAGCCCGCGCTGAAGACTCTTCATTGGCTGCCAATATTGGAGAGAATCAAATTTAAGGCACTTTGTATCACCCACAAGTCTTTCTGAAGGAAAGGACCGACGATTAATCAATCTATCGTCACTCCTTATCACCCTGACAGAAGTCTCCGCTCGGCAAACCTCTTGCTCACTATTGTTCCAAAAATAAAGAGAGCAAGAAGCGGTGGCCGCTCTTTCTCTTATATTGCTGCTAGGCTTTGGAACGCCCTTCCTCCCTACATACATCAGGAATCCAACAATTTGCCTTTTCGAAAACTCCTTAAAACTTCGCTTTTCAAAGTCACTGCCCAGTACAGATGTTTTCTCGGTCCGCTGCCGCATATAGCGCTGGGATGCCTTAGGGCTATGTGCTTTATAAATGTTTCTTTCATTCATTCATTTCTTTCATTCATTCATTTCATTTCATTTCATAAAGAAGCCCAATATGGTAGGGTATTTATGCATATTCGTGAATTATTCACGATCGTTGTGACGAATTTGCAAAAACATATTTATCTTGGTAGGTTTATGGCTTTAAGAGTACTGCACACTGTATTAGCACACCCTCACTAGGAAATCAAACCCTTCTTACACAACATACAGTCTAAAGACATCTAATTTCTTAAAACAGACAACTCGCTCTTTAATACCCCTTCCCCAATACACTCTTAGTACAGTCTCCATGGCAACCCACTAGAATCAGTAGGTCACAAATTTGCTGTACATTGTAGAAGGGCCATACTAGTTACAAAATGAGCTGCAGCAGGTGCTGTTTACTGTACAGAGTGAAAACCATATCCAAGTCTGCATTACACTTTTTATTTTTTCTTGCAGCCAATGATAGATCTAGTTACTTATACTTTCAAGCTACCTAATTGTATTCACCTCCATATTCACAGCATAAAATGAAATAAGTTTTTTAAACTAGGAGCACACCTTCATTTTAACTGCCTTTTGTTTCGAAAACTGTGTCATTCAGCTCCAGTCTTCTCTTGTGCGCTACTGCTGCTTCACTTCAAAATGGTTAGAGTTTGAATTGTGGGCAACAGCTATGTATTTTGTGTCAGAGAGTCTGCTAGAAAGAGTGGTATTGACCAGGACATTGGTTTGCCTAATGTGGACATTACTAGAGTTGGAAAGAGAGGGTAGAAGTGACATCAATTGCTGCCTTTGGTTAAAAGCCTTGTGGATTCCCAACCCTCTCATCTCTTGATTGTGCAGTGTGGTGGCAATGACCCAGGCACTCTGACTGGGATAGGACTGGAAATCCTAATGAAGGATACCTTTGCACAATCAATGACACCTCACCCTCATACTGGCTTGGTGTATTCCAATATATGCCAAAGGCAGAAATGGAAGTGGTCTAATCAGTTCTGACCACAAATTGACAAAGCCAGGAAACATGTTCATACAACTGTTTCTGCATTTCTCAGAGACCATAGCATGGGCTCTATCTACAACAATAACCTGCTTTTATACATTCATGGAATCTATAGACGTGATGGAGTTCACTTTACAGATTAAGGTAACAGGGTGTTTCTCAGCAACCTGAAACTTTGCATCTGGTCTTATGTATAGCTGTTATATACACAGAATGAACACAAAGGCTCTTTTTAGAGCCACGTTAGTACCCAAAATATTGTTCATTTCTTTTATAAATAACTTTTTTTTAAATTTGAGATATTCACGACGAAGTCACGATATTCGTACATATGTTGTATAATAGCAAAACAAAAGCAGATATTCAATTATTACCAGCACATTCAAAATTGTTCACTATAGAATTGATCCTAACCATCACACTAGACACATCATTATCAAAATTTACTATAAAAACATATATGAGTCTCTAAATGTGTCTGTGACAGCGTGTATTTGTGTTTCAGTGGTACCTGTGACTCGGTGCGTGAGTATGTCGGTGAGTCTCTGAGTGGGTGTATGGGTATCTGAGTGGGTCAGTGAGTAAGTATGTAACGGTCTGAGTGGGTCTGTGAGTGGATGTGTAAGTATCTGAGTGGGACTGTGAGTGGGTGTATCAGTCTCTGAATGGGTCTGTGAATGGGTGCATGAGTGTCTGTGTGGGTCTGTGAGTAGGAGTATGAGTCTCTGAGTGGGTACATAAAAGTCAAAGAAGATCTGTGTGTGGGAATGTGAGTCTCTGAGTGTGTCTTTGTGTGTGTGCATATGTTTCTGAATGGGTCTCTGAGTGTCTGAGTGGGTGCATGAGTCTCTGAGTAGGTCTGTGAGTGAGTGCATGAGTGGTCTGTGAGTGCATTCTTGACTATCTGAGTGCATCTATAAGTGGGAGCACCAGTCTTGGAGTGGGTGGCTCAGTGGGTGTGTGAGTACCTAGATGAAACTGAGGGTGGGTGTATAGACATATTTATTTATTTTTGCATTTTATTAGGTGATATTCGCAAATTTGTCGCAATGTATATTTGCAAATTCGTTGCAACTTTACGTGGGCTGGCCGTGCTGATGGTCATGGTGAATTCATTAATATCTCTAGTGGGAAAAAAAATTCTTTCCTAGGACATATTCTACTTATAAGGGGTTTCTCAAGCACCCCTATATCCCTCTCATAAGGTCAGGGCACATGCAACCTCAAGGAGCCCGTCGGGGCGGCCTTCGGACACTGATCCCTACAATGGAGGTGGTGCCTGTACAGGCACCGCCATAGGGATAGGATGTCCATGTCCATTTCACACAGCCTTTTCATGGTGGTCCCACTGCCATGAAAAGGCTGTCGGAAAGGGACTTTCTGGGCCCTAAGCAGGACCCCCGTGGGCCACTGCTAAGTGTGGTGCCCCCCAAACATCCAAGCACCATGTGCCAGGCACCATTTGGTGCCTGGCCCACAGTGCATGGATATTTGGAAAGTGCCTGTTTGTACTGCAGCTTGCACTGCATCCCTTTTCCTGGGCTGTAGCTCAGTACTAAAAGGCACATTCTGACTGCCTTGCTGGCGGTCCAATCCTAATCGGGCTAACTCATTGTTGGACAGGCACCTGCACGCGGCAATGGCGGTCGGACCATCATAATGAGCCTAAGCTTTAACCCTTGTTTTTTTTCATTGAATGTATATATATATATATATATATATATATATATATATATATATATTCACTGAAAAAACCATAGGTTTCAGGCAAGTTATAGTTAGAAATTAGCATTTAAAAAACCTTAGAAATTCCCTGAAAAAACCGTAGGTTTCAGGGGCGTTATAGTTAGTTGGACATTTCACTCCTACAAAACCATAGAAATTCCCCGTTATAGTTAGTTCAGCTAACTATAACTCGCACGCCTCAATGCACTGCTGATGACGTCACATATTACATCACTCATGACATGGTCAGTGACATCACTCATGACATCACTGATGACATCTCGTGCCTGAAACCTATGGTTTTTTCAGTGAATTTCTAAGGTTTTTAAATGCTAATTTCTAACTATAACGTGCCTGAAACCTATGGTTTTTCAGTGAATATATATATGTTTATTATACTATGTATACATGTGAAAATGTCTCGGTCCCCTGTTTGCCTCGGTGGCACGGAAAAAATGGGTGGAACTGACGTCAGTACGCCGATGGGGTCCTCTTATGGCTCCGATGAAGTCATACGGTGTCGCGAGCGGAGCCGTGCTCGTTGACGTGGGAGAGCTAGGAAAGAATTTCCGTGGAATGCTGGTGCAGGGGATATTCACCTAAGTGTTCAGGCTAGTCCTTTGGGAGCAACTGTTTATGTTGCCACTCCAGAAACCGAAACCAGTGATCCAAGGGCAGAGGCCCTGCAGATGGCACACGAGGTGGGGTGCCCAGTCGTGTGCACCGGCGGGGACAGCAAAGTGACAAGCACCACAACCCACAAAAAAGGTAACGAGGGCACTGAATAACACAGGATCTTCTCTTTGTATCTGGCAGGAACAACGAAGTTAAAATGCCCCAGTACCAAAATGTAGAATTAGTGCTACAACGGTCTTCAAGAGGACCTGCGATGTTGCTTCTGCCTCCCGTACCCTGGAGGCGGCACATGGGTCACGCGGTACGGTCATACTGCGGTGGGACGCACACTCGTTAACCTCTCATGGCACTGCTCCACACTTCAGGGAGGATGCTTTCCATTAGCTATGTTTTCTGATGACATGTCGCGCCGGCCCCGTCCAACAACAGAACTCCTTTGGATTCAAACAGACTCTTCCACTCTCTCACCGGAAGTGAAACCAGGCCAAGCGGACACTTTCACAATTCAACAGCCGGGAATGCACTTTTCGGTAAAAAAAAACACATTCCTTCCTCCTAATTAATCAAATAAACATCTCACTGAAGAACAGGGGCCAGCTTCGATCGGTAAAAAGCCGTTACAACGACTTTTTACTTTGCGATACCATTACAACGCATGCATTACCACGCATGCGTTGTACATCACAAAGTCATTACTACGCATTTTTTAGAACGCATGGTCATTTACCACGCATGCCTTTACAACAAATTTTATTGTAAAGGTATGTATGGTAAATGACCATGCGTTCTAAAAAACATGTAGACGATCCATGTCGTTGTAAGGAAACAGAGGCTGTTCCGTTTCCTCACAACGACGTGCACCGCCCCTCAGAGATGACGTGAAGCAGGAACCACGAGGAGAGAGGAACCATGAGGAGTGAGAGGTAAGGGGGATTGGGCATGGGGTGGGGGTTTATTTTCTAGGGTTTAGGGTAGTGCAGTGGTGTTTGGGTGGTGTAGGGGGTCGTGCTGGGTGTAGTGTTTTAGGGTTTAGGGTAGTGCAGTGGTGTTTGGGTAGTATAGGGGGTCATGCTGGGGGTAGTGTTTTAGGGTTTAGGTTAGTGCAGTAGTGTAGGGGGTCGTGCTGGTGGTAGTGTTTTAGGGTTTAGGGTAGTGCAGTGGTGTATGGGTAGTGTAGAGGGTCATGATGGGGTAGTGTTTTAGGGTTTAGGGTATTGCAGTTGTGTTTGAGTAATGTAGGGGGTCATGCTGGTGGTAGTGTTTTAGGGTTTAGGGTAGTGCAGTGGTGTTTGTGTAGTGTAGGGGGTCATGCTGGGGGTAGTGTTTTAGGGTTTAGGGTAGTGCAGTGGTGTTTGAGTAGTGTAGGGGGTCATGCTGGTGGTAGTGTTTTAGGGTTTAGGGTAGTGCAGTGGTGTATGGGTAGTGTAGGGGGTCGTGATGGGGTAGTGTTTTAGGGTTTAGGGTATTGCAGTTGTGTTTGAGTAATGTAGGGGGTCGTGCTGGTGGTAGTGTTTTAGGGTTTAGGGTAGTGCAGTTATGTTTGGGTAGTGTAGGGTGTCGTGCTGGGGGTAGTGTTTTAGGGTTTAGGGTAGTGCAGTGGTGTTTGGGTAGTGGATGGGGTAGTGTTTTAGGGTTTAGGGTAGTGCGCCCAACCAGCCACAATATCCGTGGACAAAGGGGATCCTGACTCTTTGGAACGCTCCGTCAATTGAATAATTTGGGTCAAGGGCCCTACCACGTCCAAGACCTATCAATTCCTTTCTTGGGATCCCTCATATACTTGGAGAAAAAGGTACATAGGGGCACATGCATCAAAGGTTTTTGCGATCGCAAACGGTGCGATTCGCAAAAATCGGCCGTTTGCGATCGCAAATTGGCCTTTGGAGATGCATGAAAGTAGTTTCTATGCGCAATTTAAGAATTCGCAATTATTTGCGAATTCCTAAATTACGATTGCATTTAAGGAATCGCAATTTGCGATTCCTTAAATGCAATGCTAGAAGCACTTTCAAATAGCGATTTCGCTATTTGGGACCGCAAATTACAGACAAATCAAACTTGTCTGTAATTTGCAAAAACTTTGAAAAATGCACTAAAATGCATTTTTTAAAGTTTTAGGTTACACACACACATGCCCTTGGGGCATGTGTGTGCACAACATGGGTGCACATCGCAATTTCAGGGGTGCAACAGGGTGTCATTTTGACACCCTTGCACCCTTGAAATTGCATGAGCAATTTGCGAGTACCTACTGGTACTCGCAAATTGCGCATGCAATCTCAATTCATTCCTATGGGCCTGTAGGCCCATAGGAATGAATGGGACGGCATTCCTTAATTGCGAGTCGCAATTTGCGAGTCGCAATTAAGGAATGTTTAGGAATCGCTATTTTTATAGCGATTCCTACATTCATAGGCTTTTGCGATTCCTTAATTGCGATTCCTTAATAATCGCAATTAAGGAATCGCAAAAGCCTACCTTGATGCATGTGCCCCATAGTTTCTCATCAATTTCAGGCGTGTGTGCCACCTTCCCCTTCAGTGAGGGCCTGGGGCATTCTCCCCTCATCCTATTCCTGACCTCCCTTTCAAGGGGTTGATGGATTTTCCCCACCACATACTCTGCCACTTTGGAGTCAGGTGTCCACTCTGCCGACCTAGGATGGTAAATTTGGGTAGGCTCGAACATGTCCGATTGGACCCCGTCCCCAACCGGGGGCTTAGAGGATTGGGACTCCCCGAGTCCTTATCCTCATCGGAGGAGAAATCGTCCTCCGATACACCCTCTCCCTCTAAGGGAAACCCGCCGTCTGGGTCTACAATAGTGGTGACAGTGTCGCAATTTTCTCCGGGCTCCTCCTCCTCCCGGCAGGGTGCATGTTTTAGCATTCGCGCACTCTTGAGGAAGGTCTCCGTAAGTTTATCAAATCCTTCCAAGTGCCCCGCGTTATGCTTAACGGCCCTTTTATTCCCCATCTGGGAGCTACTTGGACCCGCCACCACCAGATCTGGGTCACTGAACACCCCAGGGTGCTTTTCGCCAGCTTATCAACCTGATCCCTAAGAGGAGCCAGCACCCTAGAAATAGCCAGAGAGAGGGCTTGGTCCACTGCTGGAGGGAGAAGTTGGGGGCCATTCCTCCTCCACTTCCTGGTAGGAGGAGTAAAAATGGTCTTCTGGAGAAGACATGATAGCAGAGGGTGTGAGCACAGAACAAAGGCCCTTAAAATCCTTAAGACAGCCCCCTCGCCGGTGCTCCAACAGCTGGGCTTTCCCGAAGCTGTTATAAGAATAGACTGAGGCGCAATACCAATTACCACCACCAGGTGGCACTGGTCACTAACGTGGCCGTGTGGGAAAATCACCACGTAGCGGTGTCAAAATTAGGCGAGGGTTGGTCGGGAATCAAGCGGACACTAAAGGAGTGACCGGATTCCCAAACGCGCGTAAAGACCAGTGGGAGCGCTCGACGGAGCTGCCTCGCTCGGACCAGACGCGCCTGACAGGATCTCACCGCGCGCAGAGCACACAGCTGGAGAAACTGCGAGGGGGAGAACGCGCTCGGGCAAGAGCCTGCTGCGCAGGGAATATGAAACAATACCAAGGCAATAATGCTAATAACGTGCACAAGAAACCGCTATACAAACAGGAACAACGTCAGATTAAGCCAAGAATGTAAGGAATGCACTTAACTGACGAGCAGTGAAGAAAGAGGAAGCGGAAGGGACGTCACGATATTATATACGATGGACTGTGATATGATTGGACTATAGTTGCCTTGGAGACTACCCCCTAATGGTTCATGGGTTGTGTAGTCTTTTGTTTAATGATTGTTGTGTTACGTTTTCTTTGAACTGCTATGCAAATAAAGTGAGGAAAGATATGCATAATCCTCGCCATAGAATTCATTAAACTTTATTTGATCTGATTTAGAAATATAGATCATAAAAGTGTACATAAAAACAGTAAATCCTCTTTCCTAATACAATACAGTGAGAATTAATTAAAACCAGTAGGTAAAAACGGGTGTTACAAAGCCCGGTTCAGAGCACCTTCAGGTTAACAGAATCGTAAAGTTCAATGTTTCGCAAGATCAATCTCATGTACTTCGTGCAAAATACGTAATTAGGGGTCCAAGTAAGATGTAACGCTCCAATACCTGACCAGTTTGCACTATATAAAACTGCAGAAAAACTAAAAATAAAAAGTGTTTTGCACACTTCTGTCATTGGGCTATATGTGGGCTATATCTGGGTGATATTTGTGCTACATTTGGGCTCTTTTTTCTCTGGTGGCCATCTTGGGAGACTTATTTGTTATGAAGTTTCCTAATTTCGTCATTTACTGCAGTCTCCTCAGTAGGAAATGCTTTCAGTTTTTACTTTGATTCCATCAAGAAGGCATTCAGATGTGTCACACATTTGCCATAAATTCAGAATGTTAGCACTCTAGTTGTTCATTAGATCACTGTAGTAAAGCTACAGCTCACCAGGGAGTTAACTGGAAGTCTACTGCTGGTATTGAAAGTGATTGTTTCAGTCTGCATGTCAGAATTTTCTAATGAAATAGAAGAGGATTTGAGATCTCACTTAAAACATGCCCTAAATTTTCTTTCTGCAGCACTAACCCTAATTTCTATGGCTAAATGAACCCCCTCATTTTTTTCCTTTTTAAATTAAATGTTTTAAGTGTTACCAGTTTAATCCAATCAAGATGGCTTCAGGTGTGCCATACTTTTGTCATAAGTAAGACTGTTAGCGCTCTGGTAGTTCTTTAGAACACTCTATGAAGCTGCAGTAGAACACAAAGGCATCAACTGACAGGCTGCTCCTGTTGAAATATAACAGGAAGATATTTGAGATCTCACTTAAAACATGTCCTAATTTTTCTTTCTACAGCACTAACCATAATTTCTATGACAAAATGAACCCCCTCATTTTGTTCCTTTTAAATTAAATGTTTTAAGAGTTACCAGTTTATTCCAATCAAGATGGCTTCAGGTGTGCCATAATTTTGTCATAAGTAAGACTGTTAGCGCTCTAGTTGTTCTTTAGAACACTCTGGGAAGCTGCAGTAGAACACAAAGGCATCAACTGACAGGCTGCTCCTGTTGAAATATAACAGGAAGATATTTGAGATCACACTTGAAACATGTCCTAATTTTTCTTTCTACAGCACTAACCATAATTTCTATGACAAAATGAACCCCATCATTTTGTTCCTTTTTAAATTAAATGTTTTAAGTGTTACCAGTTTATTCCAATCAAGATGGCTTCAGGTGTGCCATAATTTTGTCATAAGTAAGACTGTTAGCGCTCTAGTTGTTCTTTAGAACACTCTGGGAAGCTGCAGTAGAACACAAAGGCATCAACTGACAGGCTGCTCCTGTTGAAATATAACAGGAAGATATTTGAGATCACACTTGAAACATGTCCTAATTTTTCTTTCTACAGCACTAACCATAATTTCTATGACAAAATGAACCCCATCATTTTGTTCCTTTTAAATTAAATGTTTTAAGTGTTACCAGTTTATTCCAATCAAGATGGCTTCAGGTGTGCCATACTTTTGTCATAAGTAATGCTGTTAGCACTCTAGTTGTTCTTTAGAACACTCTGGGAAGCTGCAGTAGAACACAAAGGAATCAACTGACAGTCTCTGCCCTTGTTGGATGTACATGTTTTACTGAGAGTGTCAGACTTCATTCTCACATGACTGAGAAAGATAATGTGAATTTACAGAAAATATGCTCTCATTTTAGCTTCTGGAGCACCTTCCAAAACTGTATGGGACAAGCATGTGAAAATAGTTTTCTCTCAAACATGATTCATGATATCCCAGCAGAAGGTTTTTCACAGGGTAAAATCACCTTAGAACACACCACAATTCCTGAAATTAGTATGGTACCATCAACAAATGAATTCTAATGTAACTAAAGTCTGTTATCACCCTTTATAGTTCTCCTTTTGGTAACCCTCAAAATCTTCGATTCACTACAATGCATTTCAATGGGGTACTATCATTTATATTGGTCCCAAGATGGCTGCCAGCAATTCCAGGATGAAGTGCTGACAGCCAATCAGATCTCACGATGACATGTGTGGTTAGGCTCCGCCCAGATATATATGTGTATTCTTTTTCAAATTTGTCAGGAACTACTGAACGGATTTACACCATTTAAGCAAAAGGCACGACTCTGAACCAAGGGCTACCTTTTTGCCAAATTTGGTGTAATTCCGTTCAGCAGTTCGGGCTGTAGCTGCGATGAAAGGTTCCTACGGAAAATTGCATGGGGAAAACATGTTTTGGGACCCCCCTTTTTTCTCGGCCCCCACTTGACGAATCACCCCAAGACTTTCAGGATAGGAGCGGACCGGAGCGGGCCACGAGTTTTGAAAATTTCGCGATGATTCGTCAACCGGCGCCAAAGTTATTTTAAATATAATGTTGCGGATTTCCTATGGAAAATAGGTCCTAACTATAACTATCTACTGGCGACTGCCAGTAGATAATATATATATATATATATATATATATATATATATATATATATATATATATATATATATATATATATATATATATATATATATATATATATATTCAGGAAAGCTTCTGCACAAAGCCCTGCTTTCACCACTCCATCACCACGACCAACAGAAGGATGTCACACAGGAATCCTTTATAGAAGCCATTTATTTGGCTTTGAATGCTTCCATAAATTATGAAGCTAATAACCAGCAAAGTGCAAGGTGCATGTTAACCCACAAATCAGACCTACGCGTTTCGGCCGTAGCCTTCTACTGGGTCATAGAGTTCAGTGTACAGAGTGTCATTTTAAAGGGACAGCTGTGCCCTTTCCCACCACCAATTATAAACTTCATATGGTATCTAAAGGGGAAACAACACATTCCTAATTCTTATCAAATAAAGTATATAATTACTGCAGTTTGTTACATACGTAATACAAAAGGTCAAAAAAGTAATTTTGAAGTACACTATTAAAGAACATGATTCACCAAGGTCATACATTTTAGGCTCTCAAACAGACACATTTTGTGCTTAGTCAAGTAAACAGTCCTAATGGGTAGATGTTTTTTGTTTTTTGGAGTGGCTGTATAGTTTATAATGATCTAATTACATATTTTTAATAACATATTATCAGACAAGAAGAATGGACCAGTGCTAACCGCATCATTAAAATCCTATTACAACTGGAACAATTTAATTAAACCTGTGTATTAATATAGTGATATACATACATATATAAAGTGCGAAGTACTTTTCGTAACATGTATTAAACAGTAAAGTACACAGATAAAATGAATTATAAAGTGCAATCTGCAATGTGCTTTCCCTATAAGATACTAGGGATAAGAGGTGCTACACATAGAAGCAAGCAACCTAGTTTTCAGTTCCAGACCATTTCAGTATTGGATATAAAGTGCAAAGTGCTTTATCTGTCCCATATACAGGTTAGAAAGAGCCATTAGCCGCTCCAATTACACCTCCTCTAATATACCAATACTAAGATACAAAAGATGGCTCCGATATTTCATTCACAGACATCACCTATGAAAATATATTAAAACGTTCATAAAAAATGCTGTACCTATAGAATACCCAGATTGAAAAGTGCTAAGTGCTGCTTTTATGTCACCCCCACTATTGCACTAATGCTCGATCACTGAAGGTTTCATTATTGCACACAATTATAAAATGCAACGTGTTTTTTCTGTAAAGTACAGAAATTGGAAGGTGATGATGCCACTCCTACATCCACTCTTCTATTGCACAAATAATGTTAGAGTGCAGTGTAGTATTGTTATCAAAAACCTGGGAAAGTGTCTTGTGCTTGTTATTAAAAAATGACAAGATTTTCTTTAAAAGGTGACAAGATTTTAAAATGCAGTTTCATCCTTTTAGAGACATAATCATTAAGATCAAACATATAATCTAAAACAGTTAAGACATCCTACTCCATAGCTATTACAGATGTTAAAACCAATCATTGAAAATTTTACAAAAATGTATAAAGTTCGGCATCTGCATTCAATCCCCATGGAATTTCCATTCCCAATGTAATTATCCATTTCGATTCTGCTCGCCTTAGGGCTGCTTCTCTGTCTCATCCCCTGATTTTAATCGGGATATGTTCAATGCCAGAAAATAAAAGTTTATCTTCCAAAATGCCGTCATGATCTTTCCAAATCTGTTTAGCCATCACATATGTAAAGTCTTTGTTAACGGTGGCCCTTATATGTTGGAGAATGTGCAACTTTAGTTTATTTACAGTACTGCCCACGTATTGTTTGCCGCAGCCACATTCTAGAAGATAGACTACCTGGGTGGTCTTGCAGGTTATCCTTTCTTTGATGAGTTTTTTTGTGCCTTGTATTGTTGTTGCATCCACCCTGTTGCGGCCATAGCGGCATGCTTTACATTTGGGGCATTTAAAAAACCCTTGCACATTAACCAATTACTTTTTTGTGAGTTTTTGTTGGTAAAGTAACTCTGGGTTAGCAAATTTCCCAAAGAGGGTACCTTTCTATATGTGATGTTCACATGTCCCGAAATATGATCTTTAAGTTCATGATCTTTCTTTAAAATGTTCCAATGATTAGTGATCACTTGTTTCACAGCTTTGTTTGAACTGTTAAAATCCCTGATGAATCTGGTTGTTTCTGTATTTGGTTCAATAGGTGTCCCCATTTTTTTGGGCAGCAGTAGATTTTCCCTCATGTGTATAGTGGCTCTCTTGCGTGCATCTTCCAAAACAATTGTTGGGTATCCTCGTCTTCTAAATCTGTCATACATCCCGTCAATCTGTCTCTCGTATTCATTCTCCTTGGAGCAATTCCTACATGCTCTCAGCAATTCTCCATTCAGGATGCTCCATTTTAGAGCTTTTGGGTGTGCACTGTTGGCTGATAAGATGCTGTTACATGCCGTGGTCTTACGGAATAGGGTGGTGCAAATTCTTTCATCTTCAATGTAGATACGTATATCGCGGTAGTCAATCGAGCTCTTGCTGTATGTATGAGTAAATCGTAAGTTTAGGGAGTTGTTGTTTAATGATACTAAGAAATCTTTCAAATCATTCTCCTCTCCTTCCCATATAAGGAAGAGGTCATCGTTATAACGGACCCATAAAACCACCCTTTCCAAGGTCATGCTATTATTCTCTGACTACAGGCATTCTGTCTCCCAAAAGCCCATTGATAAATTTGTGTATGTTGGGGCGAATGAGGTGCCCATGGCAGTTCCTTGTTTTTGCCTGTAGAATCTGCCATTGAAGGTAAAAACATTGTTTGTTAGGCAAAAGGACATCATCTCCAGGAGCATTTTTGTGTGGCTGAGCAAACTCAGCGACCGAGATCTCATAAAATGCTCACATGCCATAAGTCCGTCATCATGGACTATCGAAGTATAGAGAGAGACCACATCCACTGTGCCCATAATGTACCCAGGTTTCCTAATGTACCCACTGTGAGTGGGTGTATCAGTTTCTGAATGGGTCTGTGAATGGGTGCATGAGTGTCTGTGTGGGTCTGTGAGTAAGAGTATGAGTCTCTGAGTGGGTGCATAAAAGTCAAAGAAGATCTGTGTGTGGGAATGTGAGTCTCTGAGTGTGTCTTTGTGTGTGTGCATATGTTTCTGAATGGGTCTGTGAGTGTCTGAGTGGGTGCATGAGTCTCTGAGTAGGTCTGTGAGTGAGTGCTTGAGTGGTCAGTGAGTGCGTTCTTGAATATCTGAGTGCATCTATCAGTGGGAGCATCAGTCTCGGAGTGGGTGGCTCAGTGGGTGTGTGAGTACCTAGATGAAACTGAGGGTGGATGTATAGACATATTTATTTATTTTTGCATTTTATTAGGTGATATTCGCAAATTTATCGCAATCTATATTTGCAAATTCGTTGCGACTTTACGTGGGCTGGCCGTGCTGATGGTCATGGTGAATTCATGAATATATCTAGTGGAAAAAAAAGTCTTTCCTAGGACATATTCTACTTATAAGGGGTTTCTCAAGCACCCCGATATCCCTCTCATAAGGTCAGGGCACATGCAATCTCAAGGAGCCCGTTGGGGCGGCCTTTGTACACTAATCCCTACAATGGAGTTGGTGCGCACCACCGTAGGGATAGGATGTCCATTTCACACAGCCTTTTCATGGTTGTCCCACTGCCATGAAAAGGCTGTCAGACAGGGACTTTTGGGGCCCTAAGCAGGGTCCCCGTGGGCCACTGCTAAGTGTGGTGCCCCCCAAACATCCATGCACCATGTACCAGGCACAATGTGGTGCCTGGCCCACAGTGCATGGATATTTGGAAAGTGCCTGTTTGTCCTGCAGCTTGCACTGCATCCCTTTTCCTGGGCTGCAGTTCAGTACTAAAAGGCACATTCTGACTGCCTTGCTGGCGGTCCTATCCTAATCGGGCTGACTCATTGTTGGACAGACACCTGCCCGCGGCAATGGCGGTCGGACCATCATAATGAGACTAAGCTTTAACCTTTGGTTTTTTAATTGAATGTATATATATATATATTCATTAAAAAAACCATAGGTTTTAGGGACAGTTATAGTTAGTTGGACATTGCACTCGTACAAAACCCGTGAAATTCCCCCGTTATAGTTATTTCAGCTAACTATAACTCGCGCCCCCGCAATGCACTGCTGATGACGTCACATATTACATCACTCATGACATGGTCAGTGACATCACTGATGACATCACTCATGACATCTCAAATGACATCACTGATGACATCATCCATGTGATAATTTCATGCATCTTCTCACACCCTAATATAACTTTTGATAAACCCACTCTAAATTACAGACTGCCATTCTCAAAACCATAGACACTCCAACACCAATAACTACATACCCACTCACTGATTCTTAGGTCTACACACACATCCACTCACTCACCTGTACAGTCACTCATACTTACAGTCACTCAGTACAGGACTATCATATGCACTCATACACCTATATAAACACTCACACACCGCCACTCATCCATAGAGGTACTCACACACCTAGTCAGTCATGCAAAAAATTAATCACACACCCATTTACTCACCTATACAGTTATACACACACCAGCTCACTTACTCATACAAATACTAGCACATTCTTACGCTCTTATACAATAACTGATACAAGCACACATGCATCCATACAGCCACTCTCACTATCACACACTCTCACTTATAGCCATTTAAATACTCTAACACACATATATACTGCCTTTTACAAATGTAGTTACTCGCACATGTACCACTGAGATATACATTCACTCACTAACACATCCATAAACACACTCACCCACCCAAGCAGTCCATCACAGATGCACTCTTGAAATCATGCACCCAGTGAATCACCCACTCACACATCTATGTACAGAGTCACACACACCCCACCCACACAAACACTCAGGCAGCCATACAGATACTCAGAGAACCAATCAATAACTCATATAGACACTCATGTAGCTATTTACAAACCCATGCAGCCACTTACACACCAACAGACAGACGGATAAAGACATTCACACAGTTTAGTCACTAAGCCATGCATTTAGTAAGATACGTTTAATCACTCACTTATAGAGTCAGTCACGCACCTACTAAATCATCCATCCAGACACTTATACACCCACTCATTATTCAATACACCTTGGCATATATAGTAAACATATTTAAACTTTATAGAAACACACAGTCACTGCATGATGTCATCAGTGATGTCATTTGAGATGTCATCAGTGATGTCATCAGTGATGTCACTGACCATGTCATGAGTGATGTAATATGTGACGTCATCAGCAGTGCATTGCGGGGCGCGAGTTATAGTTAGCTGAACTAACTATAACGGGGGAATTTCACGGGTTTTGTACGAGTGCAATGTCCAACTAACTATAACTGTCCCTAAAACCTATGGTTTTTTCAGTGAATTTCAAAGGTTTTTTAAATGCAAATTTCTAACTATAACGTGTCTGAAACCTATGGTTTTTTCAGTGAATTTCAAAGATTTTTTAAATGCTAATTTCTAACTATAACGTGCCTGAAACCTATGGTTTTTTCAGTGAATTTCAAAGGTTTTTAAATGCTAATTTCTAACTATAACGTGCCTGAAACCTATGGTTTTTTCAGTGAATTTCAAAGGTTTTTTAAATGCTAATTTCTAACTATAACGTGCCTGAAACCTATGGTTTTTTCAGTGAATTTCAAAGGTTTTTTAAATGCTAATTTCTAACTATAACGTGCCTGAAACCTATGGTTTTTTCAGTGAATTTCAAAGGTTTTTTAAATGCTAATTCCTAACTATAACGTGTCTGAAACCTATGTTTTTTTCAGTGAATTTCCAAGGTTTTGTAAATGACAATTTTTAAATGTATTAATTGTTATCTTTATTGTTTTGATACTGATTTTCTACATTTTTTTTATCTATGTATTTTTTAAATTACATTGTAATTACATTATACATTACATTACAAAATATACTTTCTCAGAATGAATTACTTTAGTTTAAATTCTTTGCAAATAGGCAATAGACTTTTAAGTACAGTAGTTACAGTTGTTGCAATGGGCAACACAATTTCAAACACAATGCAACATTGAGCTCAATGTGAATTTCTAGTTAAATGCAATTAGTTACTTTATGGATTACTTTTCTAACCACAGGACTGGATCCTAGATTCAGTCCTTGGGACATCTCCTGTAAACAGTTGATTAAAAGCGTTTTGGTTACAGTACTGATTTTTAAGGAATATTATTGTATTTTAAAAGTTGACACTTCGAAACTTTTTCACATAGAATCACCAATGTTATCCTATGGGAGGAAATTCACTTAGCAGGTAAGTAGTGTTATCGTTACTTTTTCTTACTCAGTGGTGGATCCTGGATCCAGCACTGGTGCATCTCCTGTAAACAGTTGAAAGAATGCGTTTAAGTCATACAGGCGATTTTTAAGGAATATTTGTAGTTTGTGAAAATCGACATTTTGAAACTTTTCTGCTGAAAACCAGACAATGGATTCCTATGGAAGGAAATACAAGTTACTGGTAAGTACGGTTAAAATTACTTTTCAGGGTCAGTGCTGGGCTAAAAGATGCAGCACTGGGTTCTCTCCTGATAACAGGTGAGTAAATCGGAATTCGTAGTTCGTCTGATTTTAGAGGAATATTATAAAGTTCCAAAACTCCACACTTGGAAGAATTTCCAAGTGAAACCAGTCAATGTTAGCCTATGGAAGGAAATTCAAGTTACTGGTAAGTACGGTTAGAATTACTTTTCAGGGTCAGTGCTGGGCTAAAAGATGCAGCACTGGGTTCTCTCCTGATAACAGGTGAGTAAATCGGAATTCGTAGTTCGGCTGATTTTAGAGGAATATTATAAAGTTCCAAAACTCCACACTTAGAAGAATTTCCAAGTGAAACCAGTCAATGTTAGCCTATGGAAGGAAATTCAAGTTACTGTTAAGTACAGTTAGAATTACTTTTCAGGATCTGTACTGGGCTGAAAGATGCAGCACTGAGGTCTCTCCTGATAACAGGTGAATAAATTGGAATTCGTAGTTCAGCTGATTTTAGAGGAATATTTGTATGTTTCAAAAATCGACACAGAAACTTTTTCATCAAAAAGCAGGCAATGATATCCTATGGAAGGAAATTCAAGTTACTGGTAAGTACGGTTAAAATTACTTTTCAGGATCAGTACTGGGCTCAAAGATGCAGCACTGAGGTCTCTCCTGATAACAGGTGAGTAAATCGGAATTCGTAGTTTGGCTGATTTTAGAGGAATATTTGCACAATGGTGAAGGAAGGGGGTGGGGCCTGAGGTGACATGTCTGCAAACACGCCCTGTGGCGCGTTTTAAGTTGGAGAATTAATTCCTCCTCAATCCAGAGGGTCCCTAGGGGCCAACTGGCCCACCAGATACCTCCAGTATGCGCCAGAGATCTGCGTTGCAGAGAGGTGTTCAGAGGCCACGCCCTTTTTACAACACTCTGCAACGCAGCTCCGTGGCGCTTACTGGAGGTACCTGGTGGGCTAGTTGGCCCCCAGGGACCCTCAGGATTGTAGGGGATTTAATTCCCCATCTTAAAACGCGCCACGGGGCCTGTTTGCACACATGTCACCTGAAGCCCCGCCCCTCCCTTCACCACTGTGCAAACGCGCCCGTGGCGCGTTTTAAGTTGGGGATTAAGTCCCCTTGAATCCTGAGAGCCCCTGGGGTCCAACTATCCCACCAGGTACCTCCAGTAAGCGCCAGAGAGCTGCGTTGCAGAGAGGTGTAAAGGGGCGTGGCCTCTGTACACCTCTCTGCAACGCAGCCCCTGGCGCATACTGGAGGTTCCTGGTGGGCTAGTTGGCCCCCAGGGACCCCAGTATTCAAGGGGAATTTGTTCCCCCTCTGCAAACGCGCCAGGGGCGCGTTTGCAGAGTGGTAAAGGAAGGGGCAAGGCCTGCGGCCCGATCGTTTTTTTTTCTTTTTCTTCTCGAAGGGGGCTGTGTGGCCCCCTTCCTTTTTCCTTTTTGGGCCCTGGTGACCCCATCCCCCAGGGCCTTACCCCTTTTTTTCTTTTTTTAAAAACGGGAAGGGGGCCGCGTGGCCCCCCTCCCGTGGCCGATTCCGGCCCCGGGGACCCCGTCCACCGGGGCATGGCCACTCTTTTTATTATTTTTTTAAGGAGGGGGGCTGCGTGGCCCTCCTCCTCAGGCCTCCTTTTGCCCCGGGGACCCCATCCACCGGGGCAGGCCTTTATTTATTTATTTTTTTTATTTATTTTTATTTTTGGGGGAGGGGGGCCACGTGGCCCCCCTCCCGGGCCACTACTTGCCCCGGGGACCCCATCACCCGGGGCTGGCCCTCTCCGTTGGGGACCCCCAATCCCCCCACGGTCCCAGCCGGCTCCCCGCGTCCCTCGGGAGCCGGCATTGCTTTCCACATGGGGAGCTGCTGACATGCAGCTCCCCATGTGGAAAGCAATCTGCTTTGCTTCATTGAAGCGAGAGCAGGTTTCCTGCTCTCGCTTCAATGAAGCAAGCAGTTTGCAATGACAGGACGGGAGCCGCGAGGCTCCCGTCCTGACATTGCAAACTACAGTGTCCCAGGAGTGAGCACCCCGGGACACTGCAGGAGCCGGCCCTGGGGGGTGGTGGTCCCCAGGGCCATCAATGGCTCCAGGAGGGGGGCCGCATGGCCCTCCTCCCCACATCTGCAAAGCCCCAGGGAGGTGGTGGTCCCCGGGATTCGGGGTCCAAAACGGACCCCCATTTTAAATTTGTTAGTGCTCCGGGGAGGTGGCGGTCCCCGGGCGTGTGGGGGTTGGAGCCCCCACACAGGTTATTTAATTTAAAAAAGAAGCCCCGGGGAGTGGCGGTCCCCGGGGCTGCGGGAGGGCTCAGAGCCCTCCCGCACCATTTGTATAAAGCCCCGGGGGTGGCGGTCCCCGTGGCTTGGGGGGCCTTAGAGCCCCCCATATAATTAATAATAAAGCCCCGCATGCCCCTGGGACTTGGCCCACCCGGGGGCCAATTAACCACGAAGCGCGGGAGCCCGTGCTTCGTTTTTTTTTTTTATCGGCAGGATCTGCGCACCCAGCGCGTTTTCTGCCGATTTTTAAAAAATATATATATTTTTTTGGCTCTGGGGTCCTTGTAGGACCCCCAGAGCAGGCTAGGGGTCAGGGTGTTTCTACCATGCCCCCTTTTTGCGTTTTGTGCCCTTGTTTTTGTCTTTTCTTGTCCCTCGGTTCTCCCGAGGAACAAGATGGCTGCCAACACTTCCTGGTTTGGAGTGTTGACAGCCAATTAGCATGCAGCTCGTGGTCGGGAGGGTGCGCGGATCCTCCGTGCCTCTAAATATTGAAACTTTTATTTTGGATTTTCTCAGCAACTACTGAACGGATTTACACCATTTTTAAAAGGGTGCTTTCTGAACCAAGCTCTACCTTTTTGCCAAATTTGGTGTAATTCCGTTCAGCAGTTTTGCAGTAGCCTTGCATAAAGTTTCCTATGGGAAATCGATTTTTCACTCTTATTTTTGGGATTTCTCCGCAACTACTGAACGGATTTACACCATTTAAAAAAAGGTCGCTTTCTGAACCAAGCGCTACCTTTTTGCAAAATTTGGTGTAATTCCGTTCAGCAGTTCGGGCTGTAGCCGTGGCTAAAATTTCCTATGGGAATTAACATGGAAAAACGGAGAAAACGCGTTTTGGGACCCCCTTTTTTCTCTGCCCCCGCTTGACGAATCAACCCGAGACTTTCAGGGTAGGAGCGGAGCGGAGCGCCCCAACAAGTTGGAAGCTTTCGCGAAGATTTTCCCCATGCAATTTTCCATAGGAAACTTTAGACACGGCTACAGCCCGAACTGCTGAACGGAATTACACCAAATTTGGCAAAGAGGTAGTTCTTGGTTCAGAAAGAACCCTTTTTGTTAAATGGTGTAAATCCGTTCAGTAGTTGCTGAGAAAATCAAAAGTAAAAAGATAGATATATCTATGGCCGCGTCGGATTCGCGCACCCTCCCGATCACGAGCTGCATGCTAATTGGCTGTCAACACTCCAAATCAGGAAGTGTTGGCAGCCATTTTGTCCTCGGTAGAACCGAGGACAGAAACAAGTGCGCAAAGCGCACAAAGGGGGCAGGGTAGAAACACCCTGACCCCTAGGTCTGCTCAGGGGTCCCACAAGGACCCCTGGGCAAAAATTATTATTTTTAAATCGGCAGGATGCGCTCAGGGTGCGCGAATCCTGCCGAGAAAATCGAAGCGCGGTCTCCCGCGCTCGATGTTAATTGGCCCCCGGGTGGGCCAAGTCCCGGGGGCATGCTGGGGGGTTAATTTTATGTGTGGGGGCCTCTACCCCCGGGGCTTTATGTATAATGGTGCGGGAGGGCTCTGAGCCCTCCCGCAGCCCCGGGACCGCCACCTCCCCGGGGCTTCTTTTTTTATTTTTGAAAAACCTGTGTGGGGGGCTCCAGCCCCACATGCCCGGGGACCACCACCTCCCCGGGCACTAAGAAAAATTACAATGGGGGTCCGTTTTGGACCCTCAAGCCCCGGGGACCACCACCTCCCGGGGCTTTCAAAATGTAGGGAGGGGGCCGCGCGGCCCCTCCTGGAGCCTGTGGTGGCCCTGGGGACCGCCACCCCCAGGGCCGGCTCCTGCAGTGTCCCGGGGTGCCTACCCCCGGGACACTGCTGTTGCAATGACAGGACGGGAGCCTCACGGCTCCTGTCCTGTCATTGCAAACTGCTTTGGAAACCTGCTCTCTCTTCCAATATCCAAAGCTGATTGCTTTTCCACATGGGGAGCAGCATGTTAGCTGCTCCCCATGTGTAAAAGCAATGCCGGCTCCCGTAGGACACGGGGAGCCGGCGGGACTGTGGGGGGTTTGGGGACCCCCCCACAGTCCCCAACGAGAGGCCAGGCCCCGGGGGATGGGGTCCCCGGGGCCATAACCCCCGCACTTTGCCCACTCCCAACTTTCCATCCCTGTATTCCTTGTCATAAATGAGCCAACATACACATTCTCTTGTGGTGGTACATTGCACAATAGCAGATTAGACTGACAGTTCGTTGTACAGGTCATTTGCAGGCTTACATTGTCTCTTGGCCCTACTGGGTCGTTGCTTAGTTCGGTTGGATTTGCCCTCGCAGGGGGTGTAGCTTCCGTCCCCGGAGTTAGGCCACAACTCGCTACCTTACTGATTCTTGTTGTGCCCTGCCATCCGGCGGGGGCTGGGCAGCGAGCGCCGTCTCCGTTAGCTACCCCCCTTGTGGTAGGCCAACTCACCCAGCCGTAAGGCATCCCAGAGTGAGTGGTCCTACACACCGCCCCTTAGGCCAACTCACCCAGCCGTAAGGCATCCCAAGGTGAGTGGTCCTCTTCCGGCGCACCGCACTCCGGTGTGCCTCCGTACCAACCATTATCCCCGTATTTTCTTGCCAGCGTCTTGCCCGTTCCTCCGTACTGCGACATAGCCGTTCCTTAGGTGTGGGTGGGTGGGACAACGATTAACGCCGGTGCTGCTCCCCCGCTTCCCAAAGATAGGAGCTTACCTGGGGGAGCAGTGCTTATATCCCCCCCCCCAGGTGCTGGGCCGCCTCCTGCATGGCCTCCCCCTATTGGGGGGTTTGTATTGCGCCTAGGCCCCCATTGGCCGGGGGGGCCGGCGCCTCTCTGGTGGTCGCAGCGGGGGCGCGGGAGCTTCCCGCTCCTGGCGCGAAAACCGGTTTTTGTCCGGGGGCTCGGCGTCGGTTATGGCGCCGGCCCTCTAGGCCCCCTTTGGTGGCGGCCTTTGCTATAACCCCCGCACTTTGCCCACTCCCAACTTTCCATCCCTGTACTCCTTGTCATAAATGAGCCAACATACACATTCTCTTGTGGTGGTCCTTTGTTGGCCGCAGTTTTATTAGGAATACACGCATATACATATTGCCTATTGTTGTGCATCCTGCCATACATCATTATTGGCGAGCTGTCATCTTTGTGTCGTGCCTTGTTTGCATCTCGTTATACATTGTGTTTGCGTAAATCCTATGTACATTGCACAATAGCAGATTAGACTGACAGTTCGTTGTACAGGTCATTTGCAGGCTTACATTGTCTCTTGGCCCTACTGGGTCGTTGCTTAGTTCGGTTGGATTTGCCCTCGCAGGGGGTGTAGCTTCCGTCCCGGAGTTAGGCCACAACTCGCTACCTTACCGATTCTTGTTGTGCCCTGCCATCCGGCGGGGGCTGGGCAGCGAGCGCCGTCTCCGTTAGCTACCCCCCTTGTGGTAGGCCAACTCACCCAGCCGTAAGGCATCCCAGAGTGAGTGGTCCTACACACCGCCCCTTAGGCCAACTCACCCAGCCGTAAGGCATCCCAAGGTGAGTGGTCCTCTTTCGGCGCACCGCACTCCGGTGTGCCTCCGTACCAACCATTATCCCCGTATTTTCTCGCCACGCCGCCAGGGAGGCTTCCGTCTTCCTGCGGCTCCCCCCTACCTCCCCTTGCCGGCTCTTTCATCTGCAGCCTGCTAACGCCATTGCGCCCCACAGGTTGCTCCAGAAGACACCCATGCCTTCATCCGACAAGTGCACCCCATCTTTCGCATAGAACTCCGGGCGGCCTGTGTGGATGAGCCCGTGCCTAATTGATTCAAACCCATTGGTTCTGCAGAACTTGCTCACGGTGAGGTTCAGCTTTTTCCGTGAGTTTTCGACTGCTCTCTGTGATTGGGCCCCTCGCCATTCGTTCCTGCTGATCAGTTCTGACCAGATGATGGTGGTGCCCCCAAACGCCTTGCCTGCCTCAGTCAAATCCTTCTGTATGTCATGAAGCAGATTGCGCCTCCCTCGCTTGGCCAAATCGTTCCCTCCTAGGTGTATGACCAAAATGTCTGGGTGCCAAACAGTCTCTGCTTGTAGATCCGCGAGTTTTGCCGGCAGCTGCTCCCATTTCATTCCCGGCTGGCCAAACCACCTTATGCAGGTGTCTGCTGGCCGTCCTTCCCGCTTGTACCCCTTTTGGCGCCACCAGGATTGCATCCGGGTTATGAAGGAGTGGCCCACCACCCACACCAAGCGCGGTCTCCGTCCTGCCGGGAGAATGAGAACATGTCACTTAATTGTTCGGCTGGACCGGCGCTGAGTTGATTTATTTATTTATTTATTTTTATATCAGCTGGGGCCTTACGTACGTCCGGTATGCCTTAGACCGCCATCTCCCCACGGCCTGTATCCCAGCCTCAGACATCCCGTGCTGTGCGGCTGTCGTGGCGGCCCCTATCCTGAATGAGTGGGACCCGAAAACTGCCGGCGGCAGCCCTGCTTTGCTGAGTGTGAGGCGCATGATCGCAGTGAACTGGAATCTGCTAAGGTGTGTGCCGTCGCTGTGCTTGAAGAGAGGGCCTTCGCCGGCTGGACGTATTGTCATAAAGGCGAGCAGACAGCACACCGCGCAGCAGTTCTTATCCTTAATGCACCGTAACCTCACCACCGCCCCTTTACCGGTTTGGTCTGTCTTTGAACGCCTGAGTAGTAGCTCTATCTCCCCTGTTCTCGGTGTGACGTCGCCTGCCTGTAGGCAGTGGTCCGCTGGGCCTGTCCTTGCAGGCGCTACTAGTTCGCTAATGCGGAATGCCCCAAAGAAGGCGGTCGAAAAGGCTGCCCTGAGCAGCAGGTGCTCGAAATTGTCCTTTGTTGTGCCCCGCAGTGCACCCAGCTTTGTATAGTCTATCGGGCGTCTGGTGTCCCTTCTTGCGCCCTCCGCGCGCCTCCACCCCTTCATTGCTGCCTTAGTGTAGTGTGTGGCCACGGGGTCCAGCCCGGTCTCTAGCTTGGCGTAATATGCCACGGCGGACAGGTGGGCTTGTGTCCATGATCTGGACTTCTGGGCGTTAAATGCCCACTGTATGAACTGTTCTGCTGCCCTGCCGGTGGCACTCGTATTGCCCAGTGACTGGATCCCCACCACCCGCATTACAGTATTGATATACGTTTTGTATCTCCTGGCGGCTTCTGGGGTGAGGGCTTGGTTGACCAGCTCCGACAAATCTATCCCGCCAGGTCCCACAGTTGGCCCGGGAAAGGGGTCATTTCCTGCTCTGCGCTGGGCGCCAACTCCTGAACTTCTCCATTCGTGCCCGGGACAGGGCGTCTGCCACCTCGTTGTCCACCCCTGGTACGTGGCGCGCCCGCAGGTCTATGTTGCTTTCCAGCTGTAACTTAACCAATCTGCGCATTAGTCGAAGTGTATCCGGGCATCTGGCTGTCCCCTTATTAACTGCTTGCACTACCCCCTTGTTGTCGGACCATAGTGTTAGTTTCATGCTCTGCAACTCGCGCTTCCAGACTGTGAGTGCGACTATGATGGGGAATAGCTCCAGAAAGGTGATATTATTGGTCCTGCCCGTCTTGTGCCAGCTGCCAGGCCACTGCCCTGCGCACCACTTCTTACCCAGGATTGCCCCAAAACCTGTGCTACCTGACGCGTCTGTGTATAGCGCGATTTGTTTGCTAGTCACCCAGCCTTCCCTCCAGATGAGTACGCCGTTAAAGTCTGCCAGGAACGTGTCCCACATTGCTAGGTCTTTCTTGACTTCTGCTCCGAGCCTGACGTGGTGGTGTCTCTGTGTGAGCCCACATGTCCACTGGGTCAAACGCCTGGCGAATGCCCTGCCGGCTGGGATTACCCTAGCCGCAAAGTTCAGTTTGCCTATGAGTCTCTGGAGGTCCCTCAGCGTTGCTTTCTCCCTCCCGCGGAGGCTCCTGATTTCCCCCCTGAAATCATCCACCTTTTCTGGGGGGAGCCTGGATGTCCCGGCGACGGAATCTAGCTCTATTCCCAGGAATGTGATTCTGGTCGACGGGCCTACTGTTTTGTCTGCTGAGAGTGGGACCCCCAGTTCCCCCGCCAGCTTCACAAATGCTGATAGGGTGTCTCTGCACTCGTCGGATTCCGCGGGACCAGTGAATAGGAAATCGACCAAGTAGTGGAGTTTCCCGCCTGACGGGTGTCTTACATGTAGTGCCCATTCCATAAAGGTGCTAAATAATTCAAAATAGGCACACGACACCGAGCAGCCCATGGGCATAGCTTTGTCAAAGTATAGTTTGCCCTCCCATTGGAAACCTAGTAGATGAAAACTGGAGGGGTGGACTGGGAGTAAACGGAAGGCGGACTCAATGTCTGCTTTTGCCATGAGGGCCCCTGGGCCCGCCGCCCTAACTAGGTCGATGGCATCATCTATCGTGGAGTAGGTCACGTAACATACCTCCGTGCTAATCCCGTCGTTTACGGAAGCGCCGTCAGGGAATGATAGGTGATGAATTAATCGATATTGCCCTTGCTCCTTCTTGGGGACTATCCCTAAAGGAGAGATCACCAGTTCCTTTATCATGTGCTCGGGCAGGGGGCCCTCTATCCTCCCCAGGACGCTCTCTTTCTCTATTTTCTTTGTTACTACCCCCGGGTGTTGCATCGCTGATTTCAAGTTTCTAATACTGCCTGGTGGGAGGCAGCCTGTGAACGGGATGGGAAAGCCTTCTTCAAAGCCGTGGACTAGGGTGTCGGCGTCAGTCCTGTTATGGTAGCCGTTGGCTAGCTTGCGCAACAGGTGCGTGTTAATGGGGGACCGTGCTAGCCTGTAATTTTTGAAACCCATAGTCCCCCCCGTGCCCCCGTCTCTCAGCTCATTGCTTCTTTTTCTCTTTCCTGTCTCCCTTGTGGTCTTTTTTGCGCTTGCACCCTGCCGCCGGGTGGCCCCCCGCAGGAGGAGCAGGTATGTTGGAACTCTGCACGCTGCCCCGTAGGTACATTCGTTGGATTCGAACTTCCAGCAGATAGCTGATGTTCCGGTGTTGTGAGGTGCTCTCCACGAGTTGGATTGCTTGGGCTTATTAAATGGCCTCCCCTTCCCTTGTGGGAGGACCCTCGAAAGGACTGCTCGTTTCTATCCCCCCATGACTTGGCCTCCCTTGCCACCATCATTTTGTGAATGAATCCCGATACGTCCTCCTCGTTCCACTCCATTTCTGGGTGTGTTTGCATCTTTAGCCTGAACCCTTTATCATATTCCAGCCATGCTTCGCCTGGGAATTGTCTCTGCGCATTGTGGATGTTGGACTCATACAGCCATAGGTCGGCTGCGCAGCGCGGGAATTTTTCCACTATAATACAGGCCATTATACGGAACGCGTCTAGCCAATTATCAAAATTCCTATCCTTGCGCTCTTTTCTCCTTTCCCTTTTGTCCTCGTCCCTCTTATCGCAGGTGGTCAAGTCAAGCCCTTCTAACTGTATCTCTAGCAAGGAAAAGATGTCAATGAATTCTTTCCTTCAAATTCTTTCCTTGACTGCCAGCGGTATGAGGCTAGCTAGCCCTGTGGCCCTGGTAGTTAAGGACGCCGGGCCCGGAGAGGGCGTGTATATGCGTCGGGTGCCGCTGGTGTGGTGGGCGGGATGGGAGCCGGGGCGTGCCCCCAAGCCCTTGTGGGTGATCCCAGCTCGCCCCCACCCCCGGGGTGCTCTGGTCCCCTAAGCGCTGCCTGCGCGCGTGGCCGGGGTCTATCAGGTGCCATGGTAACCCCGAGGCCTCCTCCCCTGCCTGGGCACCTATCCCCCCTGGTCCTCCCGGGTCTCCTTGCTGCCCTCCTGCCTGCGCCCCTGGTGCCCCAGCCTGCCTGACTAGCCCTTGCATAAAAGTGGCGCCATAGTCTTGAGGCATTCCTGCACAATTGCACTGATATGCTCACCGCTTGTTGCTGTATCCGGTGTCCCCCTGCTTGGTCCCGCCACCGCCGTGCTGGCTACAGGTGGCTGGGCCTTCTTCTGGGGGCCTTCTTGGGAGCTGCCGCCTCTGCGAGCTTGGCCGGTGCCCTCCTCTGTCGCTTGGCTGCTGGTGTGCCGGGCACGCTCCGATGCTGGTGACTTGGCCCTTCCCCTGCGTCCTCCTGCAGGGGCTGCAGCCATTCGTTCCCGTGGACTTCCGATGCCGCCCGGATCCGGTGCAGCAGGTCGTTGAGGTCCTCTTGCCGACTTTTGTTCCCCTTCCTTGCCATCTTCCTTGTCGCCGTGGCTGCTGCCCGCTCGTGATCCTCCTGCAGTCTCCCCCTTACGTGCTTCCTGCGGGGTGCTGCCGCCAATGTATGCACCAAGCGCTGTTGTCCCCCCCTTTGTTGTGGGGGTTAGATGTGGCGCCTATTAATGCGGGGTGCTGCCGCAGCCTGATGCACCAAGCCCCCAGCTGCTCGCACTGTGTAAGCCTCTCGTTCTTTTTTTTTTTTATCAGCCGGGCGGGACCGAGGCGCCTGCCCCTTTAAGGCTCTGCTCCTGCGCCTGCTCCGGCGGCGCGCGCTCCTGCTCTAGCGTGGAAATCCACACTCTTGGCCACCAGCGTAGCGGGATTGACTGGGGGTGTGCCGTGCCGGAGACCGCCTGCAGCGTGAGTTCTTAGACGAGCTTCCCCTGGAGAGTTGGGTGTTTAGTTGCGCCGATGTCCGGCCGCCTCAAACTCCCACCGTCGGGCTTACCGGTACACGCACTCCCGACCTTCACCACGCCTGTGTCCCGACTCCGGCCCCCTGCACGCCGCAATGTCTCCGTCTGGGCAGCTGAGGCCGGGGTGGGCTCCCGGTCGTTCGCTGCGCGCCGATCCTTTTCTTGGCGCCCCTCAGAGGCCGGGGTGGGCTCCCGCTCGTCCGCTGTGCCGGTCGTCTGCTGCTGCGTTGTTTTCGCGTTGGCGGGGGTCCTGATCCTCCACAGTGCCCCTAACGCCCGGACCAGGTTTCGCCGCCGGGGCTTGCCCGGCGTGCCGCGACGCTTCCACGGAAAGTTGCTCCGCTTGTTCCAGGACGCTGGGGTAGGCACCCGGTCGTCTTTCTCCAAGCCGCCGACTCGAGGGTGGGAGCGGGAATGCGGAGGCTGTTCCTGGTCGACGGACGGCGAATCCCTCAGCTAAGGGCACCGGGGTGGGCACCTGGTCGTCCTCTGCAGCACGGCGGTCACCCGGACGGGCTTGGTCCCGGACAGTGCTTCTCCTCCCGAACCGGTACTCCCGACAACGATTAACGCCGGTGCTGCTCCCCCGCTTCCCAAAGATAGGAGATTACCTGGGGGAGCAGTGCTTATATCCCCCCCAGGTGCTGGGCCGCCTCCTGCATGGCCTCCCCCCATTGGGGGGTTTGTATTGCGCCTAGGCCCCCATTGGCCGGGGGGGCCGGCGCCTCTCTGGCGGTCGCAGCGGGGGGGGGCGCGGGAGCTTCCCCGCTCCTTGGCGCGAAAACCGTTTTTTGTCCGGGGGCTCGGCGTCTGTTATGGCGCCGGCCCTCTAGGCCCCCTTTGGTGGCGGCCTTTGCTATAAGTGGCCACGGAGGGGGGCCACGCAGCCCCCCTCCCCAAAGGTAAAAAAAAGTTTAAAAAAAAAAAAAGTGCAAGGCCGGCGCCGGGGATGGGGTCCCCGGGGCCTTAAATGGCCTGAGGAGGGGGCCACGCAGCCCCCTCCAAATAAAAAAAAAGAGGCCATGCCCCGGGGGATGGGGTCCCCGGGGCCAATACAGGCCCAGGGAAGGGGGGCCACGCGGCCCCCTTCCCGTTTTTTTTTAATTTTAATTTAAAAAAGGGGTAAGGCCCTGGGGGATGGGGTCCCCAGGGCCTAAAAATAGGAAAAAGGAAGGGGGCCACACAGCCCCCCTTCAGGGGGAAAAGAAAACAAAAACAAAAACGATCGGGCCCGCAGGCCCCGCCCCTTCCTTCACCACTCTGCAAACGCGCCCCTGGTGCGTTTGCAGAGGGGAACGATCCCCTTGAATACTGGGGGTCCCTGGGGCCAACTAGCCCACCAGGAACCTCCAGTATGCGCCAGGAGCTGCCTTGCAGAGAGGTGTACAGAGGCCACGCCCCTTTTTACACCTCTCTGCAACGCAGCTCTGTGGCGCTTTTGGAGGTATATGGTGGGCTAGTTGCACCCCAGGGACCCTCAGGATTCAAGGGGAGTTAATCCCCCGACTTAAAACGCGCCACGGGGCGCGTTTGCACAGTGGTGAAGGGAGGGGGCGGGGCTTCAGGTGACATGTGTGCAAACAGGCCCCGTGGCGCGTTTTAAGATGGGGAATTAAATCCCCTTCAATCCTGAGGGTCCCTGGGGGCCAACTAGCCCAACAGGTACGTCCAGAAAGCGCCACAGAGCTGCGTTGCAGAGAGGTGTAAAAAGGGGTGTGGCCTCTGTACATGTCTCTGCAACGCAGCCCCCTGGCGCATACTGGAGGTTCCTGGTGGGCTAGTTGGCCCGTAGGGACCTTCATGATTCAAGGGGACTTAATCCCCCAACTTAAAACGCGCCACGGGGCGCGTTTGCACAGATGTCACCTCAGGCCCCGCCCCCTCCCTTCACCATTGTGCAAATATTCCTCTAAAATCAGCCGAAATACGAATTCTGATTTACTCACCTGTTATCAGGAGAGACCTCAGTGCTGCATCTTTCAGCCCAGTACTAATCCTGAAAAGTAATTTTAACCGTACTTACCAGTAACTTGAATTTCCTTCCATAGGCTAACATTGACTGGTTTCACTTGGAAATTCTTCTAAGTGTGGAGTTTTGGAACTTTAAAATATTCCTCTAAAATCAGCCGAAATACGAATTCCGATTTACTCACCTGTTATCAGGAGAGACCTCAGTGCTGTATCTTTCAGCCCAGTACTGGTCCTGAAAAGTAATTTTAACCGTACTTACCAGTAACTTGAATTTCCTTCCATAGGCTAACATTGACTGGTTTCACTTGGAAATTCTTCTAAGTGTGGAGTTTTGGAACTTTAAAATATTCCTCTAAAATCAGCCGAAATACGAATTCCGATTTACTCACCTGTTATCAGGAGAGACCTCAGTGCTGCATCTTTCAGCCCAGTACTGATCCTCAAAAGTAATTTTAACCGTACTTACCAGTAACTTGAATTTCCTTCCATAGGATATAATTGCTTGCTTTTTGCTGAAAAAGTTTCTAAGTGTTGATTTTTGAAACATACAAATATTCCTCTAAAATCAGCCGAAATACGAATTCCGATTTACTCACCTGTTATAAGGAGAGACCTCAGTGCTGTATCTTTCAGCCCAGTACTGGTCCTGAAAAGTAATTTTAACCGTACTTACCAGTAACTTGAATTTCCTTCCATAGGCTAACATTGACTGGTTTCACTTGGAAATTCTTCTGTGTGGGGAGTTTTGGAACTTTAAAATATTCCTCTAAAATCAGCCGAAATACGAATTCCGATTTACTCACCTGTTATCAGGAGAGACCTCAGTGCTGCATCTTTCAGCCCAGTACTGATCCTCAAAAGTAATTTTAACCGTACTTACCAGTAACTTGAACTTCCTTCCATAGGATATCATTGCCTGCTTTTTGCTGAAAAAGTTTCAAAGTGTTGATTTTTGAAACATACAAATATTCCTCTAAAATCAGCCGAAATACGAATTTCGATTTACACACCTGTTATCAGGAGAGACCTCAGTGCTGCATCTTTCAGCCCAGTACTGGTCCTGAAAAGTAATTTTAACCGTACTTACCAGTAACTTATATTTTCTTCCATAGGAATCCATTGTCTGGTTTTCAGCAGAAAAGTTTCAAAGTGTCGATTTTCACAAACTACAAATATTCCTTAAAAATCGCCTGTATGACTTAAACGCATTCTTTCAACTGTTTACAGGAGATGCACCAGTGCTGGATCCAGGATCCAACACTGAGTAAGAAAAAGTAACGATAACAGTTTTTACCTGCTAAGTGAATTTCCTTCCATAGGATAACATTGGTGATTCTATGAGAAAAAGTTTCTAGTGTCAACTTTTAAAATACAATAATATTCCTTAAAAATCACGACTGTAACCAAAACGCTTTTACTCAACTGTTTACAGGAGATGTACCAGGACTGAATCTAGGATCCAGTCCTGTGGTTAGAAAAGTAATCCATAAAGTAACTAATTGCATTTAACTAGAAATTCACATTGAGCTGAATGTTGCATTGTGTTTGAAAATGTGGTGCCCATTGCAACAACTGTAACTACTGTACTTAAAAGTCTATTGCCTATGTGCAAAGTATTTAAACTAAAGTAATTCATTCTGAGAAAGTATTTTTTGTAATGTAATGTATAATGTAATTACAATGTAATTTAAAAAATAAAATATGTAAAAAAAAATCTAAAAATGTAATAAATCAGTATGAAAAAAATTAATATAACAATTAATACATTTAAAAATTGTCATTTACAAAACCTTTGAAATTCACTGAAAAAACCGTAGGTTTCAGACATGTTATAGTTAGGAATTAGCATTTAAAAACCTTTGAAATTCACTGAAAAAACCATAGGTTTCAGATAAGTTATAGTTAGAAATTAGCATTTAAAAAACCTTTGAAATTCACTGAAAAACCATAGGTTTTAGGGACAGTTATAGTTAGTTGGACATTGCACTCGTACAAAACCCGTGAAATTCCCCCGTTATAGTTAGTTCAGCTAACTATAACTCGCGCCCCGCAATGCACTGCTGATGACGTCACATATTACATCACTCATGACATGGTCAGTGACATCACTGATGACATCACTGATGACATCTCAAATGACATCACTGATGACATCATCCACGTGATAATCTGATGCACCTCCTCACACCCTAATATAACCTTTGATACACCCAATCTAAATTACAGACTGCCATTCGCAAAACCATAGACACTCCAACACCAATAACTACATACCCACTCACTGATTCTTAGGTCTACACACACACATCCACTCACTCACCCGTACAGTCACTCATACTTATGGTCACTCAGTACAGGACAATCATATGCACTCTTACTCCTATATAGACACTCAAACACCGCCACTCATCCATAGAGGTACTCACACACCTAGTCAGTCATGCAAATAATTAAACACACTGCCATTTACTCACCTATACAGTTATACACACACCAGTTCACTTAATCATACAAATACTAGCACATTGTTACGCTCTTATACAATCACTGATACAAGCACACACTCATCCATTCAGCCACTATCACAATCACTCACTCTCGCTTATAGCTATTTATATACTCCAATACACATATATACTGCCTTTCACATATGTAGTTACTCACACATGTACCACTGGGACATACATTCACTCACTAACACACTCTTACATACACTTACCCACCCATACAGTCTATCACAAATGCACTCTTGAAACCATCCACCCAGTGAATCACCCACTCACACATCTATGCACAGTCGCACACACCCCATCCACACAAACACTCAGGCACCCATACCGATACTCAGACAACAAATCAATAACTCTTATAGACACTCATGTAGCTATTCACAAACCCATGCAGCCACTTACACAGCAACAGACAGATACAGACATTAACCCAGTTTAGTCACTAACCCATGCATTCAGTAAGATACGTTTAATCACTCACTTATAGAATTAGTCACGCACCTACTAAATCATCCATACACACACTTATACACCCACTCATTCTTCAATACGCCTTTCCCTATATATATTAAAAATATTTAAACTTTACAGAAACACACAGTCACTGGATGATGTCATCAGTGATGTCATTTGAGATGTCATCAGTGATGTCATCAGTGATGTCACTGACCATGTCATGAGTGATGTAATATGTGACGTCATCAGCAGTGCATTGCGGGGCGCGAGTTATAGTTAGCTGAACTAACTATAACGGGGGAATTTCACGGGTTTTGTACGAGTGCAATGTCCAACTAACTATAACTGTCCCTAAAACCTATGGTTTTTTCAGTGAATATATATATATATATATTATCTACTGGCGGTCGCCAGTAGATAGTTATAGTTAGCACCTATTTTCCATAGGAAATCCGCAACATTCTATTTGAAATAACGTTGGAGCCGGTTGACGAATCTTCGCGAAAGTTTCCAACTTGTTGGGTGCTCTGGTCCGCTCCTATCCTGAAAGTCTCGGGTGATTCGTCAAGCGGGGGCCGAGAAAAAAGGGGGGTCCCAAAACGTGTTTTCCCCAGTCATTTTTCCATAGGAACCTTTAGTCGCAGCTACAGCCCGAACTGCTGAACGGAATTACACCAAATTTGGCAAAGAGGTAGCCCTGGTTCAGTGTTGTGCCTTTTGCTTAAATGGTGTAAATCCGTTCAGTAGTTCCTGAGAAAATCAAAAGTAAAATCACATATATATCTGGGCGGAGCCTAACCACACATGTCATTGTGAGATCTGATTGGCTGTCAGCACTTCATCCTGGAATTGCTGGCAGCCATCTTGAGACCAATATACATGATAGTACCTCATTGAAATGCATTGTAGTGAATCAAAGATTTTGAGGGTTACCAAAAGGAGAACTATAAAGGGTGATAACAGACTTTAGTTACATTAGAATTCATTTGTTGATGGTACCATACTAATTTCAGGAATTGTGGTGTGTTCTAAGGTGATTTTACCCTGTGAAAAACCTTCTGCTGGGATATCATGAATCATGTTTGAGAGAAAACTATTTTCACATGCTTGTCCCATAGAGTTTTGGAAGGTGCTCCAGAAGCTAAAATGAGATCATATTTTCTGTAAATTCACATTATCTTTCTCAGTCATGTGAGAATGAAGTCTGACATTCTCAGTAAAACATGTACATCCAACAAGGGCAGAGACTGTCAGTTGATTCCTTTGTGTTCTACTGCAGCTTCCCAGAGTGTTCTAAACAACAACTAGAGTGCTAACAGTCTTACTTATGACAAAAAGTATGGCACACCTGAAGCCATCTTGATTGGAATAAACTGGTAACACGTAAAACATTTAATTTAAAAAGGAACAAAATGATGGGGTTCATTTTGTCATAGAAATTATGGTTAGTGCTGTAGAAAGAAAAATTAGGACATGTTTCAAGTGTGATCTCAAATATCTTCCTGTTATATTTCAACAGGAGCAGCCTGCCAGTTGATGCCTTTGTGTTCTACTGCAGCTTCCCAGAGTGTTCTAAAGAACAACTAGAGTGCTAACAGCCTTACTTATGACAAAAGTATGGCACACCTGAAGCCATCTTGATTGGAATAAACTGGTAACACTTAAAACATTTAATTTAAAAAGGAACAAAATGAGGGGGTTCTTTTTGAAATAGAAATTATGGTTAGTGCTGCAGAAAGAAAAATTAGGGCATGTTTTAAGTGAGATCTCAAATCCTCTTCTATTTCATTAGAAAATTCTGACATGCAGACTGAAACAATCACTTTCAATACCAGCAGCAGACTTCCAGTTAACTCCCTGGTGAGCAGTAGCTTTACTACAGTGATCTAATGAGCAACTAGAGTGCTAACATTCTGAATTTATGGCAAATGTGAGACACATCTGAATGCCTTCTTGATGGAATCAAAGTAAAAAACTGAAAGCATTTCCTACTGAGGAGACTGCAGTAAATGAGGAAATTAGGAAACTACATAACAAAGAAGTCTTCCAAGATGGCCACCAGTGAAAAAAGAGCCCAAATGTAGCACAAATATTACCCAGATGTAGCCCACATATAGCCCAATGACAAAAGTGTGCAAAACACTTTTTATTTTTCAGTTTTTTGAAGATTTATGTAGTGCAGACTGGTCAGGTATTGGAGCGTTGCATCTTAAAACATGACCCCCCTACACTACAAAAACACCACTGCCCTACCCTAAACCCTAAAACACTACCCCCAGCACGACCCTCTACACTACACAAGCACCACTGCACTATCCTAAACCTTAAAACACTACCCCCAGCATGACCCCCTACACTACACAAACACCACTGCACTACCCTAAACCCTAAAACACTACCCCCAGCACGACCCCCTACACTACCCAAACACCACTGCACTAACCTAAATCCTAAAACACTACCCCCAGCATGACACCGTACACTACCCAAACACCACTGCACTACCCTAAAACATGACCCCTACACTACACAAACACCACTGCACTACCCTAAACCCTAAAACACTACCCCCAGCACGACCCCCTACACTACACAAGCACAACTGCACTACCCTAAACCCTAAAACACTACCCCCAGCACGACCCCCTACACTGCCCGAACACCACTGCACTGCCCTAAACCCTGAAACACCACCCCCAGTACGACCCCCTACACTGCCCGAACACCACTGCACTGCCCTAAACCCTGAAACACTACCCCCAGCATGACCCCCTACACTACCAAAACACCACTGCACTAACCTAAATCCTAAAACACTAACCCCAGCACGACCCCCTACACTACCCAAACACCACTGCACAACCCTAAAACATGACCCCCTACACTACACAAACACCACTGCACTACCCTAAACCCTAAAACACTACCCCCAGCATGACCCCCTACACTACACAAGCACCACTGCACTACCCTAAACCCTAAAACACTACCCCCAGCACGACCCCCTACACTGCCCGAACACCACTGCACTGCCCTAAACCCTGAAACACCACCCCCAGCACGACCCCCTACACTGCCCGAACACCACTGCACTGCCCTAAACCCTGAAACACTACCCCCAGCAAGACCCCCTACACTGCCCGAACACCACTGCACTGCCCTAAACCCTGAAACATCACCCCTAGCAAGACCCCCTACACTGCCCGAACACCACTGCCCTAAACCCTGAAACACCACCCCCAGCACGACCCCCTACACTGCCCAAACACCACTGCACTGCCCTAAACCCTGAAACACCACCCCAGCACGACCCTCTACACTGCCTGAACACCACTGCTCTGCCCAAAAACCCTGAAACACCAGCCCCAGCATGACCCCCTACACTGCCCGAACACCACTGCACTGCCCTAAACCTTGAAACACCAGCCCCAGCACGACCCCCTACACTGCCCGAACACCACTACACTACCCTAAACCCTGAAACACCATCCCCAGCATGACCCCTTACACCACCCGAGCACCACTGCACTGCCCTAAACCCTGAAACACCAGCCCCAGCATGACCGCCTACACTGCCCGAACACCACTGCACTGCCCTAAACCCTGAAACACCAGCCCCAGCAAGACCCCCTACACTGCCCGAACACCACTGCACTACCCTAAACCCTGAAACACCAGCCCCAGCAAGACCCCTACACTGCCCGAACACCACTGCACTGCCTAAACCCTGAAACACCACCCCCAGCACGACCACCTACAGTGCCCGAACACCACTGCACTGCCCTAAACCCTGAAACACCAGCCCCTGCACGACCCCCTACACTGTCCAAACACCACTGCACTGCCCTAAACCCTGAAATACCACCCCCTGCACGACCCACTACACTGCCCGAACACCACTGCACTGCCCGAACACCACTGCACTGCCCTAAACCCTAAAACACCACCCCCAGCATGACCCCCTACACTGCCCAAACACCACTGTACTGCCCTAAACCCTGAAACACCACCCCATGCACGACCCCCTACACTGCCTGAACACCACTGCCTGCCTAAACCCTGAAACACCACCCCCAGCACGACCCCCTACACTGCCCAAACACCACTGCACTGCCCTAAACCCTGACACATCACCCCCAGCATGACCGCCTACACTGCCCGAACACCACTGCACTGCCCTAAACCCTGAAACACCAGCCCCAGCACGACCCCTACACTGCCCGAACACCACTGCACTGCCCTTATCCCTCAAACACTATCCCCAGCACGACCCCCTACACTGCCCAAACACCACTGCACTGCCCTAAACCCTGAAACACCATCCCCTGCACGACCCCCTACACTGCCTGAACACCACTGCACTGCCCTAAACCCTGAAACACCACCCCCAGCACGACCCCCTACACTGCCCAAACACCACTGCACTGCCCTAAACCCTGAAACATCACCCCCAGCAAGACCCCTACACTGCCCAAACACCACTGCACTGCCCTAAACCCTGAAACATCACCCCCAGCAAGACCCCCTACACTGCCTGAACACCACTGCCCTAAACCCTGAAACACCACCCCCAGCAAGACCCCCTACACTGCCCGAACACCACTGCACTGCCCTAAACCCTGAAACACTAGCCCCAGCACGACCCCTACACTGCCCGAACACCACTGCACTGCCCTAAACCCTGAAACACCACCCCCAGCACGACCCCCTACACTGCCCGAACACCACTGCACTGCCCTAAACCCTGAAACACCAGCCCCAGCAAGACCCCCTACACTGCCAGAACACCACTGCACTGCCCTAAACTCTGAAACACCAGCCCCAGCAAGACCCCCTACAATGCCCGAACACCACTGCACTGCCCTAAACCCTGAAACACCAGCCCCAGCATGACCCCCTACACTGCCCGAACACCACTGCACTGCCTTAAACCCTGAAACACCAGCCCCAGCATGACCCCCTACACTGCCCGAACACCACTGCACTGCCCTAAACCCTGAAACACCAGCCCCAGCACAACCCCCTAAACTGCCCGAACACCACTGCACTGCCCTAAACCCTGAAACACCAGCCCCAGCATGACCCCCTACACTGCCCAAACACCACTGCACTGCCCTAAACCCTGAAACACCAGCCCCTGCACGACCCCCTTCACTGCCTGAACACCACTGCTCTGCCCTAAACCCTGAAACACCAGCCCCTGCACCACCACCTACACTGCCCGAACACCACTGCACTGCCCTAAACCCTGAAACACCACCCCTGCACGACCCCTACACTGCCCGAACACCACTGCACTGCCCTAAACCCTGAAACACCACCCCCAGCACGACCCCCTTACACTGCCCGAACACCACTGACCTGCCCCAAACCCTGAAACACCACCCCCAGCACGACCCCCTACACTGCCCAAACACCACTGCCCTAAACCCTGAAACACCACCCCTGCACTACCCCTACACTGCCCGAACACCACTGCACTGCCCTAAACCCTGAAACACCAGCCCCAGCAAGACCCCCTACACTGCCCGAACACCACTGCACTACCCTAAACCCTGAAACACCAGCCCAGCAAGACCCCCTACACTGCCCGAACACCACTGCACTAAACCCTGAAACACCAACCCCAGCAAGACCACCTATAGTGGCCGAACACCACTGCACTGCCCTAAACCCTGAAACACCACCCCCTGCACGACCCCCTATACTGTCCAAACACCACTGCACTGCCCTAAACCCTGAAATACCACCCCCTGCACGACCCACTACACTGCCCGAACACCACTGCACTGCCCTAAACACTGAAACACCACCCTCAGCACGACACCCTACACTGCCCGAACACCACTGCACTGCCCTAAACCCTAAAACACCACCCCCAGCACGACCCCCTACACTGCCCAAACACCACTGTACTGCCCTAAACCCTGAAACACCACCCCCTGCACGACCCCCTACACTGCCTGAACACCACTGCCCTAAACCCTGAAACACCACCCCCAGCACGACCCCCTACACTGCCCAAACACCACTGCACTGCCCTAAACCCTGACACATCACCCCCAGCATGACCGCCTACACTGCCCGAAAACCACTGCACTGCCCTAAACCCTGAAACACCAGCCCCAGCACGACCCCCTACACTGCCCGAACACCACTGCACTGCCCTTATCCCTCAAACACTATCCCCAGCACGACCCCCTACACTGCCCAAACACCACTGCACTGCCCTAAACCCTGAAACACCATCCCCTGCACGACCCCCTACACTCCCCGAACACCACTGCACTGCCCTAAACCCTGAAACACCACCCCCAGCACGACCCCCTACACTGCCCAAACACCACTGCACTGCCCTAAACCCTGAAACATCACCCCCAGCAAGACCCCCTACACTGCCCAAACACCACTGCACTGCCCTAAACCCTGAAACATCACCCCCAGCAAGACCCCCTACACTGCCTGAACACCACTGCACTGCCTAAACCCTGAAACACCACCCTCAGCAAGACCCCCTACACTGCCCGAACACCACTGCACTGCCCTAAACCCTGAAACACTAGCCCCAGCACGACCCCTACACTGCCCGAACACCACTGCACTGCCCTAAACCCTGAAAAACCACCCCCAGCACGACCCCCTACACTGCCCGAACACCACTGCACTGCCCTAAACCCTGAAACACCAGCCCCAGCAAGACCCCCTACACTGCCAGAACACCACTGCACTGCCCTAGACTCTGAAACACCAGCCCCAGCAAGACCCCCTACAATGCCCGAACACCACTGCACTGCCCTAAACCCTGAAACACCAGCCCCCGCATGACCCCCTACACTGCCCGAACACCACTGCACTGCCTTAAACCCTGAAACACCAGCACCAGCATGACCCCCTACACTGCCCGAACACCACTGCACTGCCCTAAACCCTGAAACACCAGCCCCAGCACAACCCCCTAAACTGCCCGAACACCACTGTACTGCCCTAAACCCTGAAACACCAGCCCCAGCATGACCCCCTACACTGCCCAAACACCACTGCACTGCCCTAAACCCTGAAACACCTCCCCCTGCACGACCCCCTTCACTGCCTGAACACCACTGCTCTGCCCTAAACCCTGAAACACCACCCCCTGCACCACCACCTACACTGCCCGAACACCACTGCACTGCCCTAAACCCTGAAACACCACCCCCTGCACCGCCCCCTACACTGCCCGAACACCACTGCACTGCCCTAAACCCTGAAACACCACCCCCAGCACGACCCCCTTTACTGCTCGAACACCACTGCACTGCCCCAAACCCTGAAACACCACCCCCAGCACGACCCCCTACACTGCCCAAACACCACTGCCCTAAACCCTGAAACACCACCCCTGCACTACCCCCTACACTGCCCGAACACCACTGCACTGCCCTAAACCCTGAAACACCACCCCTGCACGACCCCCTATACTGCCCAAACACCACTGCACTGCCCTAAACCCTGAAACACGACCCCCAGCACGACCCCCTACACTGCCCGAACACCACTGCACTGCCCTAAACCCCAAAACACCACCCCCAGCACGACCCCCTACACTGCCCGAACACCACTGCACTGCCCTAAACCCTGAAACACCAGCCCCAGCATGACCCCGTACACTGCCCGAACACTACTGCAGTGCCCTAAACCCTGAAATACCAGCCCCAGAACGACCGCCTACACTGCCCTAAACACTGAAACACCAGCCCCAGCACAACCCCTACACTGCCCGAACACCACTGCACTGCCCTTAACCCTCAAACACCAGCCCCAGCACGACACCCTACACTGCCCGAACACCACTGCACTGCCCTAAACCCTGAAACACCAGCCCCAGCAAGACCCCCTACACTGCCCGAACACCACTGCACTGCCCTAAACCCTGAAACACCACCCCCAGCAAGACCCCCTACACTGCCCGAACACCACTGCACTAAACCCTGAAACACCACCCCCAGCAAGACCACCTACAGAGGCCGAACACCACTGCACTGCCCTAAACCCTGAAACACCACCCCCTGCACGACCCCCTACACTGTCCAAACACCACTGCACTGCCCTAAACCCTGAAATACCACCCCCTGCATGACCCCCTACACTGCCCGAACACCACTGCACTGCCCTAAACCCTGAAACAACACCCCCAGCACAACACCCTACACCGCCCGAACACCACTGCACTGCCCTAAACCCTGAAACACCACCCCCAGCATGACCTCCTACACTGCCCAAACACCACTGCACTGCCCTAAACCCTGAAACACCACCCCCAGCACAACCCCCTACACTGCCCAAACACCACTGCACTAAACCCAGAAACACCACCCCCAGCAAGACCACCTACACTGGCCGAACACCACTGCACTGCCCTAAACCCTGAAACACCACCCCCTGCACAACACCCTACACTGCCCAAACACCACTGCACTGCCCTAAACCCTGAAACACCATCGCGTGCGCGACCCCCTTCACTGCGCGAACACCACTGCACTGCCCTAAACCCTGAAACACCACCCCTCAACAAGACACCCTACACTGCCCGAACACCACTGCACTGCCCTAAACCCTAAAACACCACCCCCAGCACGACCCCCTACACTGCCCAAACACCACTGCACTGCCCTAAACCCTGACACATCACCCCCAGCAAGACCCCCTACACTGCCTGAACACCACTGCCCTAAACCCTGAAACAACACCCCCAGCAAGACCCCCTACACTGCCCGAACATGACTGCACTGCCCTAAACCCTGAAACACCACCCCCAGCACGACCCCCTACACTGCCCGAACACCACTGCACTGCCCAAACCCTAAAACACCAGCCCCAGCAAGACCCCCTACACTGCCCGAACACCACTGCACTGCCCTAAACTCTGAAACAACAGCCCCAGCAAGACCCCTACACTGCCCGAACACCACTGCACTGCCCTAAACCCTGAAACACCAGCCCCAGCACAATCCCCTACACTGCCCGAATACCACTGCACTGCCCTAAACCCTGAAACACCAGCCCCAGCACAACCCCCTACACTGCCTGAACACCACTGTACTGCCCTAAACCCTGAAACACCAGCCCCAGCATGACCCCCTACACTGCCCGAACACCACTGCACTGCCCTAAACCCTGAAACACCACCCCCTGCACGACCCCCTACACTGCCGGAATACCACTGCTCTGCCCTAAACCCTGAAACACCACCCCCTGCACCACCCCCTACACTGCCCGAACACCACTGCACTGCCCTAAACCCTGAAACACCTCCCCTGCACCGCCCCTACACTGCCCAAACACCACTGCACTGCCCTAAACCCTGAAACACCACCCCCAGCACGACCCCCTTTACTGCTCGAACACCACTGCACTGCCCCAAACCCTGAAACACCACCCCCAGCACGACCCCTACACTGCCCAAACACCACTGCCCTAAACACTGAAACACCACCCAATGCACGACCCCTACACTGCCCGAACACCACTGCACTGCCCTAAACCCTGAAACACCACCCCCTGCACGACCCCCTACACTGCCCGAACACCACTGCACTGCCCTAAACCCTGAAACATGGCCCCCAGTACCACCCCCTACACTGCCCGAACACAACTGCACTGCCCTAAACCCTAAAACACCACCCCCAGCACGACCCCCTACACTGCCCGAACACCACTGCACTGCCCTAAACCCTAGAACACTACCCCCAGCACGACCCCTACACCACCTGAACACCACTGCACTACCCTAAACCCTAAAATACTCCCCCAGCATGACCCCCTGCACTACCCGAACATGACTGCACTGCCCTAAACACTCAAACACGACACCCAGCACGACCCCCTACACTACCCGAACACCACTGCCGTGCCCTAAACCCTAAAACACTCCCCCCCACCACGACCCCCTGCACTACCCGAACACCACTGCACTGCCCTAAACCCTAAAACACTCACCCCAGCATGACCCCCTACACTACCCAAACACCACTGCACTGCCCTAAACCCTAAAATACTACCCCCGCATGACCCCCTACACTACCCAAACACCAATGCACTACCCTAATCCCTAAAACACTACCCCCGCACGACCCCCTACACTACCCAAAGACCACTGCACTACCCTAAACCCTAAAACACTACCCCCCGCACGACTCCCTACACTAACCAAAGACCACTGCACTACCCTAAACCCTAAAATACGACCTCCTACACTACACAAACACCACTGCACTACCCTAAACCCTAAAACACTACCCCCACACTACACAAACACCACTGCACTACCCTAAACCCTAAAAACTACCCCCAGCACGAACCCCTACACTACCCAAACACCACTGCACTACCCTAAACCCTAAAACACTACCCCCAGCAGTACCCCTACACTACCCAAACACCACTGCACTACCCTAAACCCTAAAACACTACCCCCAGCAGTACCCCCTACACTACCCAAACACCATTGCACTACCCTAAACCCTAAAACACTACCCCCAGCAGTACCCCCTACACTACCCAAACACCACTGCACTACCCTAAATCACTACCCCCAGCACGACCCCTACACTACCCAAACACCACTGCACTACCCTAAACCCTAAAACACTACCCCAGCACGACCCCCTACACTACCCAAACACCACTGCACTACCCTAAACCCTAAAACACTCCCCCAGCACGACTCCCTACACTACCCAAACACCACTGCACTACCCTAAACCCTAAATCTACCCCCAGCATGACCCCCTACACTACACAAACACCACTGCACTACCCTAAACCCTAAAACACTACCCCCAGCACAACCCTCTTCACTACCTAAACACAACTGTACAATTTGTTACAGGCGTTGCAATGCAGGCCTGTGGTGCTTACTGGAAGTACCTGGTGGGCTAGTTGGGCCCCAGGAACCCTCAGGATTCAAGGTGACCTAATCCCCCAACTTAAAACGCTCCACGGGGCGCGTTTGCACAGTGGTGAAGGGAGGGGGCGGGGCCTCAGGTGACATGTGCGCAAACACGCCCTGTGGTGCGTTTTAAGTTGGGGAATTAATTCCCTTTGAATCCTGACCCTGGGGGCCAACTAGCCCACCAGGTACCTTCAGTAAGCACAACAGAGTTGCGTTGCAGAGAGGTGAAAAAAGGTGCGTGGCCTCGGAACGCCTCTCTGCAACTCAGCTCTGTGGTCCTAACTGTAGGTACCTGGGGGGCTAGTTGGGCCCCAGGGACCCTCAGGATTCAAGGGGACTTAATCCTGCAACTTAAAACGCGCCACGGGGCGCCTTTGCACACATGTCACCTCAGGCCCCCCCCTCCCTTCACCACTGTGCAAACGCGCCCTGTAGCGCGTTTTAAGAGGTAGTTTTAATCCCCTGCCCTATTATGTACTAGGGACTTGCAGAGGAGGTCATGCTAATCACAGGGGTACCCCAACGCATAGTGTTCCCTAGTGTATGTAGGTGTTTTCACTGTATTCTAAGTGTCTTTTAGCATAGCACTGGCTCTGGTTAGTCAGAGTCAGTTACCACCAGTACCCGTCTGAAAAAGTTGTGGGCACAGGATGATTTTGCAACAAGGCCTCTTTCTGCTCCTCTGTTGGTTCTTTCTGCACATCTTTTGCTTCTTTCTGTGCGTTTTTTATTCTTTCTTCACATGTCCTACCTCTGTAGGCATAGTTAGAAACTAGCATTTAAAAAACCTTTGAAATTCACTTAAAAATCATAGGTTTCAGGCACGTTATAGTTAGAAATTAGCATTTAAAAACCTTTGAAATTCACTAAAAAACCATAGGTTTCAGACACGTTATAGTTAGAAATTAGCATTTAAAAAACCTTTGAAATTCACTGAAAAAACCATAGGTTTTAGGGACAGTTATAGTTAGTTGGACATTTCACTCGTACAAAACCATAGAAATTCCCCGTTATAGTTAGTTCATCTAACTATAACTCGCGCCCCGCAATGCACTGCTGATGACGTCACATATTACATCACTCATGACATGGTCAGTGACATCACTGATGACATCACAGATGACATCTTAAATGACATCACTGATGACATCATCCATGTGATAATGTCATGCATCTTCTCACACCCTAATATAACTTTTGATACACCCACTCTAAATTGCAGACTGCCATTCTCAAAACCATAGACACTCCAACACCAAAAACTACATACCCACTCACTGATTCTTAGGTCTACACACACATCCACTCACTCACCCGTACAGTCACTCATACTTACAGTCACTCAGTACAGGACTATCATATGCACTCATACACCTATATAAACACTCACACACCGCCACTCATCCATAGAGGTACTCACACACCTAGTCAGTCATGCAAAAATTAATCACACAACCATTTACTCACCTATACAGTTATACACACACCAGCTCACTTTCTCATACAAATACTAGCACATTCTTATGCTCTTATACAATAACTGATACAAGCACACATGCATCCATACAGCCACTCTCACTATCACACACTCTCACTTATAGCCATTTAAATACTCTAACACACATATATACTGCCTTTTACATATGTAGTTACTCGCACATGTACCACTGAGATATACATTCACTCACTAACACACCCATACACACACTCACCCACCCAAGCAGTCCATCACAGATGCACTCTTGAAATCATGCACCCAGTGAATCACCCACTCACACATCTATGTACAGAGTCACACACACCCCACCCACACAAACACTCAGGCAGCCATACAGATACTCAGAGAACCAATCAATAACCCATATAGACACTCATGTAGCTATTCGCAAATCCATGCATCCACTTACACACCAACAAACAGATGGATACAGACATTCACACAGTTTAGTCACTAACCCATGCATTCAGTAAGATATGTTTAATCACTCACTTGTAGAGTCAGTCACTCACGTACTAAATCATCCATTCAGACACTTATACACCCACTCATTCTTCAATACGCCTTTCCCTATATATATTAAACATATTTAAACTTTACAGAAACACACAGTCACTGGATGATGTCATCAGTGATGTCATTTGAGATGTCATCAGTGATGTCATCAGTGATGTCACTGACCATGTCATGAATGATGTAATATGTGACGTCATCAGCAGTGCATTGGAGGGGCGCGAGTTATAGTTAGCTGAACTAACTATAACGGGGGAATTTCTATGGTTTTGTACGAGTGAAATGTCCAACTAACTATAACTGTCCCTAAAACCTATGGTTTTTTCAGTGAATTTCAATGGTTTTTTAAATGCTAATTTCTAACTATAACGTGTCTGAAACCTATGGTTTTTTCAGTGAATATATATATACTTATATATATATATATATTCACTGAAAAAACCATAGGTTTCAGGGCGTTATAGTTAGTTGGACATTTCACTCGTACAAAACCATAGAAATTCCCCCGTTATAGTTAGTTCAGCTAACTATAACTCGCTCGCCCGCAATGCACTGCTGATGACGTCACATATTACATCACTCATGACATGGTCAGTGACATCACTCATGACATCACTGATGACATCTCAAATGACATCACTGATGACATCACTGATGACATCATCCTTGTCATAGAGTGGCAGATCTCCTCTCACCCTAATATAACCTTTGATGCACACACTCAAAAATACAAACTAACATTTTCAAAACAATGGACATACCAATACCAGTTACAACACACCTATTCAGTAATTCCAAGATCTACACACACATCCACTCATTCACCAACAGTCCCTATACAGTCACTCATACATGTACTCACTTATCATATGTACTCATACACCTATACATCCTGTTACACACCGCCACTCATCCATAGTTACTCACACACATAGTCACACATGCAAACAAAGTATCAAACATCCATTTACTTGCATATACAGTTATACACACACTACCACATTTACTGCTACAGAAACTTACACATACTTACTCTCTTAAACAATCACTTATAGAAACACCTACTTATTTGTACAGGAACTCTTCCAATCTCTCACTCTCACATATACTCACTTATATACACCAATACTCACATATACTAGTTTAAAACATATGTAGTTACTCATAAAGATACTATTGAGACAGTCCTTCACTCACTAACACACCCATACACATACTCATCCACCTATGCAGTCCTGCACACATGCTGTCTACAACACATACAAACAGTGAGTCACTCATTCATGCATCTATGCACTAAGTAATTCCCCCACCGAACCATACAGACACCAGACACTCATACTGATACTCAAAAAACAACTAATAACCCATATAGACACTCATGTAGCTACTCACCAACCCATGCAGCCACTTAAACACAAAGTGAGAGACTGATACAGATATTTTCATATTTAAACATTACTCACTAACCCATGTATTCACTAAGATACACTTAGTCAGTTATACAATCAATTTTACAAAAAAATCATCCATTTAGACACTTATATACCCATTTATTCTTCCATCGACCTTGAGATATACATATATAAAACATATTTAATTTTCAGAAAAACACACATTCACTGGATGATGTCATCAGTGATGTCATCAGTGATGTCATTTGAGATGTCATCAGTGATGTCATGAGTGATATCACTGACCATGTCATGAGTGATGTAATATGTGACGTCATCAGCAGTGTATTGTGGAGCGCAGCGAGTTATAGTTAGCTGAACTAACTATAACGGGGAATTTCTATGGTTTTGTACGAGTGAAATGTCCAACTAACTATAACGCCCCTGAAACCTATGGTTTTTTCAGTGAATTTCTAAGGTTTTTTAAATGCTAATTTCTAACTATAACGTGCCTGAAACCTTTGGTTTTTTCAGTGAATTTCTAAGGTTTTTTAAATGCTAATTTCTAACTATAACATGCCTGAAACCTATGGTTTTTTCAGTGAATATATATATATTTATTATACTATGTATACATGTGAAAATGTCTCGGTCCCCTGTTTGCCTCGGTTGCACGGAAAAAATAGTGGAACTGACGTCAGCAGGCCGACGAGGTCCTCTTATGGCTTTGATGACATCATACGGTGTCGCGAGCGGAGCCGTGCTCGTTGACGTGGGAGAGCTAGGAAAGAATTTCCGTGGAATGCTGGTGCAGGGGATATTCACCTAAGTGTTCAGGCTAGTCCTTTGGGAGCAACTGTTTATGTTGCCACTCCAGAGACCGAAACCAGTGATCCGAGGGCAGAGGCCCTGCAGATGGCACACGAGGTGGGGTGCCCAGTCGTGTGCACCGGCGGGGCAGCGAAGTGACAAGCACCACAACCCACAAAAAGGTAACGAGGGCACTGAATAACACAGGATCTTCTCTTTGTATCTGGCAGGAACAAAGAAGTTAAAATGCCCTAGTACCAAAATGTAGAATTAGTGCTACAACGGTCTTCAAGAGGACCTGCGTTGCTGCTTCTGCCTCCCGTACCCTGGAGGCGGCACATGGGTCACGCGGTACGGTCATGCTGGGGTGGGACGCACACTCGTTGACCTCTCATGGCACTGCTCCACACTTCAGGGAGGACGCTTTCCATTAGCTATGTTTTCTGATGACATGTCGCGCCGGCCCGTCCAACAACAGAACTCCTTTAGATCCAAATAGCCGGGAATGCACTTTTCGGTAAAAAACCACATTCCTTCCTCCTAATTAATCAAATAAACGTCTCACTGAAGAACAGGGGCCAGCTTCGATCGGTAAACAGCCGTTACAACAACTTTTTACTTTGCGATACCATTACAACGCACGCATTACCACGCATGCGTTGTACATAACGAAGTCATTACTACGCATTTTTTAGAACGCATGGTCATTTACCACGCATGCCTTTACAACGAATTTTGTTGTAAAGGTATGTATGGTAAATGACCATGCATTCTAAAAACATGTAGACGATCCATGTCGTTGTAAGGAAACAGAGGCTGTTCCGTTTCCTCACAACGATGTGCACCGCCCTCAGAGATGACGTGAAGCAGGAACCACGAGGAGAGAGGAACCATGAGGAGTGAGAGGTAAGGGGGATTGGGATGGGGTGGGGGTTTCTTTTCTAGGGTTTAGGGTAGTGCAGTGGTGTTTGGGTAGTGTAGGGGGTCGTGCTGGGGGTAGTGTTTTAGGGTTTAGGGTAGTGCAGTGGTGTTTGGGTAGTGTAGGGGGTCGTGCTGGGGGTAGTGTTTTAGGGTTTAGGGTAGTGCAGTAGTGTAGGAGGTCGTGCTGGGGGTAGTGTTTTAGGGTTTAGTGTAGTGCAGTGGTGTTTGAGTAGTGTAGGGGGTCATGCTGGTGGTAGTGTTTTAGGGTTTAGGGTAGTGCAGGTGTGTTTGTGTAGTGTAGGGGGTCATGCTGGGGGTAGTGTTTTATGGTTTAGGGTAGTGCATTGGTGTTTGGGTAGTGTAGGGGGTCGTGCTGGGGGTAGATTTAGGGTTTAGGGTAGTGCAGTGGTGTTTGGGTAGTGTAGGGAGTCGTGCTGGGGATAGTGTTTTAGGGTTTAGGGTAGTGCAGTGGTGTTTGTGTAGTGTAGGGGTTGTGCTGGGGGTAGTGTTTTAGGGTTTATGTTAGTGCAGTGCTGTGTGGGTAGTGTAGGGGGTAGTGCTGGGGTAGTGTTTTAGGGTTTACGGCAGTGCAGTGGTGTTTGTGTAGTGAAGGGGGTCATGCTGTGGGTAGTGTTTTAGGGTTTAGGGTAGTGCAGTCGTGTTTGTGTAGTGTAGGGGTCGTGTTTTAGGGTATAGGGTAGTGCAGTGGTGTTTGGGTAGTGTAGGGGGTCATGCTGGGGTTAGTGTTTTAGGGTTTAGGGTAGTGCAGTGGTGTTTGGGTAGTGTAGGGGGTCGTGCTGGGGGTAGTGTTTTAGGGTTTAGGGTAGTGCAGTGGTGTTTGTGTAGTGTGGGAGGTCATGCTGGGGGTATATTTAGGGTTTAGTGTAGTGCAGTGGTGTTTGGGTAGTGTAGGGAGTCATGCTGGGGGTAGTGTTTTAGGGTTTAGGGTAGTGCAGTGGTGTTTGGGTAGTGTAGGGAGTCGTGCTGGTGGTAGTGTTTTAGGGTTTAGGGTAGTGCAGTTATGTTTGGGTAGTGTAGGGTGTCGTGCTGGGGGTAGTGTTTTAGGGTTTAGGGTAGTGCAGTGGTGTTTGGGTAGTGGAGGGGGTAGTGTTTTAGGGTTTAGGGTAATGCGCCCAACCAGCCACAATATCCGTGGACAAAGGGGATCCTGACTCTTTGGAACGCTCCGTCAATTGAATAATTTGGGTCAAGGGCCCTACCACGTCCAAGACCTATCAATTCCTTTCTTGGGATCCCTCATATACTTGGAGAAAAAGGTACATAGTTTCTCATCAATTTCAGGCGTGTGTGCCACCTTCCCCTTCAGTGAGGGCCTGGGGCATTCTCCCCTCATCCTATTCCTGACCTACCTTTCAAGGGGTTGATGGATTTTCCCCACCACATACTCTGCCACTTTGGCATCAGGTGTCCACTCTGCCGACCTAGGATGGTAAATTTGGGTAGGCTCGAACATGTCCGAGTGGACCCTGTCCCCAACTGGGGACAGAGAGGAGTGGGACTCTGGACGCCAGGGACGCCCCGAGTCCTTATCCTCATCGGAGGAGAAATCGTCCTCCGATACACCCTCTCCCTCTAAAGGAAACCCGCCGTCGGGGTCTACAAAAGTGGTGACAGTGTCGCAATTTTCTCCGGGCCCCTCCTCCTCCCGGCAGGGTGCATGTTTTAGCATTCGCGCACTCTTGAGGAAGGTCTCCGTAAGTTTATCAAATCCTTCCAAGTGCCCCGCGTTATGCTTAACGGCCCTTTTATTCCCCATCTGGGAGCTACTTGGACCCGCCACACCCAGATCTGGGTCACTGAACACCCCAGGGATGCTTTTCGCCAACTTATCAACCTGATCCCTAAGAGGAGCCAGCGCCCTAGAAATAGCCAGAGAGAGGGCTTGGTCCACTGCTGGAGGGAGAAGTTGGGGGCCATTCCTCCTCCACTTCCTGGTAGGAGGAGTAAAAATGGTCTTCTGGAGAAGACATGATAGCAGAGGGTGTGAGCACAGAACAAATGCCCTTAAAATCCTTAAGACAGCCCCCTCGCCGGTGCTCCAACAGCTGGGCTTTCCCCGAAGCTGTTATAAGAATAGACTGAGGCGCAATACCAATTACCACCACCAGGTGGCGTTTGTCGCTAACGTGGCCGTGTGGGGAAATCACTGCGTAGCGGTGTCAAAATTAGGCGAGGGTTGGTCGGGAATCAAGCGGACACTAAAGGAGTGACCGGCTTCCCAAACACGCGTAAAGACCAGCGGGAGCGCTCAACGGAGCTGCCTCGCTCGGACCAGACGCGCCTGACAGGATCTCACCGCGCACAGAGCACACAGCGGGAGAAACTGCGAGGGGGAGTACGCTCTCGGGCAAGAGCCTGCTGCGCAGGGAATATGAAACAATACCAAGGCAATAATGCTAATAACGTGCACAAGAAACCGCTATACAAACAGCAACAACGTCAGATTAAGACAAGAATGTAAGGAATGCACTTAACTGACGAGCAGTGAAGAAAGAGGAAGCGGAAGGGACGTCACAATATTATATACGTTGGACTGTGATATGATTGGACTATAGTTGCCTTGGAGACTACCCCCCTAATGGTTCATGCGTTGTGTAGTCTTTTGTTTAATGAATGTTGTGTTACGTTTTCTTTGAACTGCTATGCAAATAAAGTGAGGAAAGATATGCATAATCCTCGCCTCCGTCCTGCCATAGAATTCATTAAACTTTATTTGATCTGATTTAGAAACATAGATCATAAAAGTGTACATAAAAACAGTAAATCCTCTTTCCTAATACAATACAGTGAGAATTAATTAAAACCAGTAGGTAAAACTGGGTGTTAAAAAGCCCGGTTCAGAGCAACTTCAGGTTAACAGAATCGTAAAGTTCAATGTTTCGCAAGATCAATCTCATGTACTTCGTGCAAAATACGCAATAAGGGGTCCAAGTAAGATGTAACGCTCCAATACCTGACCAGTTTGCACTATATAAAACTGCAGAAAAACTAAAAATAAAGAGTGTTTTGCACACTTCTGTCATTGGGCTATAAGTGGGCTACATCTGGGTGATATTTGTGCTACATTTGGGCTCTTTTTCTCTGGTGGCCATCTTGGGAGACTTATTTGTTATGAAGTTTCCTAATTTCGTCATTTACTGCAGTGTCCTCAGTTGGAAATGCTTTCAGTTTTTTACTTTGATTCCATCAAGAAGGCATTCAGATGTGTCACACATTTGCCATAAATTCAGAATGTTAGCACTCTAGTTGTTCATTAGATCACTGTAGTAAAGCTACTGCTCACCAGGGAGTTAACTGGAAGTCTACTGCTGGTATTGAAAGTGATTGTTTCAGTCTGCATGTCAGAATTGTCTAATGAAATACAAGAAGATTTGAGATCTCACTTAAAACATGCCCTACATTTTCTTTCTGCAGCACTAACCATATTTTCTATGGCAAAATGAACCCCCTCATTTTGTTCCTTTTTAAATTAAATGTTTTAAGTGTTACCAGTTTATTCCAATCAAGATGGCTTCAGGTGTGCCATACTTTTGTCATAAGTAAGACTGTTAGCGCTCTAGTTGTTCTTTAGAACACTCTGGGAAGCTGCAGTAGAACACAAAGGCATCAACTGACAGGCTGCTGCTGTTGAAATATAACAGGAAGATATTTGAGATCACACTTGAAACATGTCCTAATTTTTCTTTCTACAGCACTATCCATAATTTCTATGACAAAATGAACCCCATCATTTTGTTCCTTTTTAAATTAAATGTTTTAAGTGTTACCAGTTTATTCCAATCAAGATGGCTTCAGGTGTGCCATAATTTTGTCATAAGTAAGACTGTTAGCGCTCTAGTTGTTCTTTAGAACACTCTGGGAAGCTGCAGTAGAACACAAAGGCATCAACTGACAGGCTGCTCCTTTTGAAATATAACAGGAAGATATTTGAGATCTCACTTAAAACATGTCCTAATTTTTCTTTCTACAGCACTAACCATAATTTCTATGGCAAAATGAACCCCCTCATTTTTTTCCTTTTTAAATTAAATGTTTTAAGTGTTACCAGTTTATTCCAATCAAGATGGCTTCAGGTGTGCCATACTTTTGTCATAAGTAAGACTTTTAGCTCTCTAGTTGTTCTTTAGAACACTCTGGGAAGCTGCAGTAGATCACAAAGGCATCAACTGACAGGCTGCTCCTGTTGAAATATAACAGGAAGATATTTGAGATCTCACTTAAAACATGTCCTAATTTTTCTTTCTACAGCACTAACCATAATTTCTATGACAAAATGAACCCTCTCATTTTGTTCCTTTTTAAATTAAATGTTTTAAGGGTTACCAGTTTATTCCAATCAAGATGGCTTCAGGTGTGCCATAATTTTGTCATAAGTAAGACTGTTAGCGCTCTAGTTGTTCTTTAGAACACTCTGGGAAGCTGCAGTAGAACACAAAGGCATCAACTGACAGGCTGCTCCTGTTGAAATATAACAGGAAGATATTTGAGATCACACTTGAAACATGTCCTAATTTTTCTTTCTACAGCACTAACCATCATTTCTATGATAAAATGAACCCCATCATTTTGTTCCTTTTTAAATTAAATGTTTTAAGTGTTACCAGTTTATTCCAATCAAGATGGCTTCAGGTGTGCCATACTTTTGTCATAAGTAAGGCTGTTAGCACTCTAGTTGTTCTTTAGAACACACTGGGAAGCTGCAGTAGAACACAAAGGAATCAACTGACAGTCTCTGCCCTTGTTGGATGTACATGTTTTACTGAGAATGTCAGACTTCATTCTCACATGACTGAGAAAGATAATGTGAATTTATAGAAAATATGCTCTCATTTTAGCTTCTGGAGCACCTTCCAAAACTGTATGGGACAAGCATGTGAAAATAGTTTTCTCTCAAACATGATTCATGATATCCCATCAGAAGGTTTTTACAGGGTAAAATCACCTTAGAACACACCACAATTCCTGAAATTAGTATGGTACCATCAGCAAATGAATTCTAATGTAACTAAAGTCTGTTATCACCCTTTATAGTTCTCCTTTTGGTAACCCTCAAAATCTTCGATTCACTACAATGCATTTCAATGGGGTACTATCATTTATATTGGTCCCAAGATGGCTGCCAGCAATTCCAGGATGAAGTGCTGACAGCCAATCAGATCTCACAATGACATGTGTGGTTAGGCTCCGCCCAGATATATGTGTTTTCTTTTTCAAATTTCTCAGGAACTACTGAACGGATTTACACCATTTAACGAAAAGGCACCACTCTGAACCAAGGGCTACCTTTTTGCCAAATTTGGTGTAATTCCGTTCAGCAGTTCGGGCTGTAGCTGCGATGAAAGGTTCCTATGGAAAATTGCATGGGGAAAACACGATTTGGGACCCCCTTTTTTTCTCAGTCCCCGCTTGCCGAATCACTCCGAAACTTTCAGGATAGGAGCGGACCGGAGCGGGCCATAAGTTTTGAAAAGTTCGTGAAGATTTGTCAACCGGCGCCAAAGTTATTTCAAATAGAATGTTGTGGATTTCCTATGGAAAATAGGTCCTAACTATAACTATCTACTGGCGACCGCCAGTAGAGAATATATATATATAAATATATATATATATATATATATATATATATATATATATATATATATATATATATATATATATATATATATATATATATATTGAATTCCCACACCTCGTGGAAGCCGGGACTCAACAGCAACTGTGCGCGCCAGGGTACGAGGACACCCTGTATTTCTTTCAACTCACTCAGCAGCGGCAAAGCTACGATGCGCACCGCTTGGAACTTGTAATAAACCACCCCATGCACCTAATGGTTTGAGACTCTCATTGAGCGGAAGGAGTGTGCGCATCGTAGCTTTGCCGCTGATGAGTGAAAAGATTTTTTTTTATATATTTATATATATATTCAAAATCCACTCCCTTCGCCCATTCTAGGAGACAGGAGTTTCACTCAAAACAAGCTTCTCTCAATTTATTAATGCAAATACATGAGTCACTGCGTGCCTCCCCTACGCGTTTCGGCAGTAGCACCTTGTTCACGGGTCAAACGGCAGTTCCAATGATTAACAGGTAATTAGACTTATATCACATGGTGGCTATACCATGAGCCTCTCAAATGAAAAATGCATTCTGGTCCCGTTAGTTCCAATCAATTTTACTTTCTCCATAGAAACACAGTGTTCTTGCTGCTATTATTATAACACGTCAATTTTCCTGTATTCTAGCCTTAACCAAAAGTCAAACAGGCCCCCATAACGCAGAAATCTGCGAGCGCAGCCAATGCCCACAATCCTCTTGGGCACTGTGGCGCTATTTTTCAGGGTGGTGCAATCTTGCTACGGCTTCGGGCAAGCCGTCCATATTCACAGTCCACTCCCTTCGCCCATTCTAGGAGACAGGAGTTGCACTCAAAAAAGGCTTCTCTCAATTTATTAATGCCAATACATGAGTCACTGCATGCCTCCCCTACGCGTTTCGGCAGTAGCACCTTGTTCACAGGTCAAACGGCAGTTCCAATGATTAACAGGTAATTAGACTTATATCACATGGTGGCCCTCCCATGAGCCTCTCAAATTAGAAATGCATTCTGGTCCCGTTAGTTCCAATCAATTTTACTTTCTCCATAGAAATACAGTGTTCATGCTGCTATTATTAAAAAAAGCCAATTATCCTGTATTCCAGCCTTACTAAAAGCCGAACAAGCCCCCATAACGCAGAAATCTGCGAGCGCAGCCAATGCCCACAATCCTATTAGCCGCTACGGCGCTATTTTTCAGGGTGGTGCAATCTCGCTACGGCTTCGGGCAAGCAGTCCATATTCACAGTCCACTCCCTTCGCCCATTCTAGGAGACAGGAGTTGCACTCAAAAAAGGCTTCTCTCAATTTATTAATGCAAAGACATGAGTCACTGCGTGCCTCCCCTACGCGTTTCGGCAGTAGCACATTGTTCATGGGTCAAACGGCAGTTCCAATGATTAACAGGTAATTAGACTTATATCACATGGTGGCCCTCCCATGAGCCTCTCAAATGAGAAATGCATTCTGGTCCAGTTAGTTCCAATCAATTTTACTTTCTCCATAGAAACACAGTGTTCATGCTGCTATTATTATAACACGCCAATTTTCCTGTATTCCAGCCTTAACCAAAAGCCGAACAGGCCCCCATAATGCAGAAATCTGAAGCGCAGCCAATGTCCACAATCCTCTTGGGTGCTGCGGCGCTATTTTTCAGGGTGGTGCAATCTCGCTAGGACTTCGGGCAAGCCATCCATATTCACAGTCCACTCCCTTCGCCCATTCTAGGAGACAGGAGTTGCACTCAAAAAAGGCTTCTCTCAATTTATTAATGCAAATACATGAGTCACTGCGTGCCTCCCCTATGCGTTTCGGCAGTAGCACCTTGTTCACCGGTCAAACGGCAGTTCCAATGATTAACAGGTAATTAGACTTATATCACATATTGGCCCTCCCATGAGCCTCTCAAATGATAAATGCATTCTGGTCCCGTTAGTTCCAATCAATTTTACTTTCTCCATAGAAAACACAGTGTTCAAGCTGCTATTATTATAACATGCCAATTTTCCTGTATTCCAGCATTAACCTAAAGCCGAACAGGACCCCATAACGCAGAAATCTGCGAGCGCAGCCAACGCCCACAATCTTCTTGGGCACTGCGGCGCTATTTTTCAGGGTGGTGCAATCTCGCTACGGCTTCGGGCAAGCCGTCCATATTCACAGTCCACTCCCTTCGCCCATTCTAGGAGACAGGAGTTGCACTCAAAAAAGGCTTCTCTCAATTTATTAATGCAAAGATATGAGTCACTGCGTGCTTCCCCTACGCGTTTCGGCAGTAGCACCTTGTTTACGGGTCAAACGGCAGTTCCAATGATTAACAGGTAATTAGACTTATATCACATGGTGGCCCTCCCATGAGCCTCTCAAATGAGAAATGCATTCTGGTCCCGTTAGTTCTAACCAATTTTACTTTCTCCATAGAAACACAGTGTTCATGCTGCTATTATTATAGCACGCCAATTTTTTATGTATTCCAGCCTTAACCAAAACCCGAACAGGCCCCCATAACGCAGAAATCTGCTAGCGCAGCCAACGGCCACAATCCTCTTGGGAGCTGCGGCGCTATTTTTCAGGGTGGTGCAATCTCGCTACGGCTTCGGGCAAGCCATCCATATTCACAGTCCGCTCCCTTCACCCATCCTAGGAGACAGGAGTTGCACTCAAAAAAGGCTTCTCTCAATTTATTAATGCAAATACATGAGTCATTGCATGCCTCCCCTACGTGTTTCGGCAGTAGCACCTTGTTCACGGGTGAAACGGCAGTTCCAATGATTAACAGGTAATTAGACATATATCACATGGTGGCCCTCCTATGAGCCTCTCAAATGAGAAATACATTCTGGTCCTGTTAGTTCTAACCAATTTTACTTTCTCCATAGAAACACAGTGTTCATGCTGCTATTATTATAGCACGCCAATTTTTTATGTATTCCAGCTTTAACCATTAGCCGAACAGGCCCCCATAACGCACAAATCAGCGAGCACAGCCAACGCCCACAATCCTCTTGGGCACTGCGGTGCTATTTTTCAGGGTGGTGCAATCTCGCTACGGCTTCGGGCAAGCCGTCCATATTCACAGTCCACTCCCTTCGCCCATTCTAGGAGACAGGAGTTTCAGTCAAAAAAGGCTTCTCTCAATTCATTAATGCAAATACATGAGTCACTGCGTGCCGCCCCTACGCGTTTTGGCAGTAGCACCTTGTTCACGGGTCAAACAGCAGTTCCAATGATTAACAGGTAATTAGACTTACATCACATGGTGGCCCTCCCATGAGCCTCTCAAATGAGAAATGCATTCTGGTCCAGTTAGTTCCAATCAATTTTACTTTCTTCATGGAAACACAGTGTTCATGCTGCTATTATTATAACATGCCAATTTTCCTGTATTCCAGCCTTAACCAAAAACCGAACAGGCCCCTATAACGCAGAAATCTGCGAGCGCAGCCAACGGCCACAATCCTCTTGGGCGCTGCTGCGCTATTTTTCAAGGTGGTGCAGTCTCGCTACGGCTTCGGGCAAGCCGTCCATATTCACAGTCCACTCCCTTCGCCCATTCTAGGAGACAGGAGTTGCACTCAAAAAAGGCTTTTCTCAATTTATTAATGCAAATACATGAGTAATATATATATTACGAAGTGGCAGGAGCCACTATTAAGCTATATTTAGGATTCCCAGGTATAGGAATTCCTTGGATTTTTGCTTGCTAATAACTTTGCCCCAGATTGATGAAGCTCCATGAAACTTTTCAGGCCTATAGCTTTTTCTATATGGGTGGAGGATATCAAGCTTTGCGGTGATTGGTCAAGAAGATGCAAAAATAAAAGGGGGGTCAAAGATGCATTTTTCCACAATTGCATTTTTCATACACTTTTGTATCAGATGTAGGACAAAAACAGCTGAACTGATTCCCATGAAATTTGGCAGGATCATACATTATGGTGTGTAGATGATACTTTTAGGTACTACAGGTAAGTACTTTTAAGTTATAAGATATTTTAACTTAGTGATATCTGTTGCTGCAGTACTTTCACAAAATGTTGCTGTATGTCATGGAAGTACTGCAGTACATAGTTGTTGGCCAAATTTCTGCAGGGTCATCCCTAAATATTTTGTGTTCACCCCCTTTATTCTGAACCAGTTTTTTCTTGGTTTGTAGAACTCTGCGCACTTTACCACTGCTAACCAGTGCTAAAGTGCTTGTGCTTCCCTCAAAACATGGTAGAATTGCCATGCACCCAATTTAATTTACTTGTAAATCCCTACTAAAGTGTTACTACATGTGACCTGGCCTTTAAATGAAATGCTACTAGTGGTCCAGCAGCACTCATTGTGCCACCCACTTAACCAGCCCTTCAAACTTGTCTCAAGCCTGTGTGAGAAGTTTTAAACTGTCATTTTGACCTGACAAGATAAACTTCTTCCCAGGCCCAAACCTTCCTTTTTAATACATATGTTTTACCCCTAGGGTGGGTCCCACAGAGCCCAGAGGGCAGGGTGCAGTGCATTTAAAAATGTGAATGTGTACTTTTATGTTTTATATGTCCTGGAAGTGAACAAACCCTAAACTCATGTTTCACTACTGCAAGGTCTAGCTCTCCCATAGGATAAAATGAGGTTAGCTTGTTACATTTAAGAAGTGATAACTTGCAATTGGGAGCAGGTAGACAGATCGAGTTTGGTGTCTAAAGACTTGTAATTAAAAGCCCCTCTTTAATGGTAAAGTCATATATTTTGTCACAGTACTGAAAATGCAACTTTTACAAAGTTGTCATTTTGTTGTCCTAACCATTTGGTACCCGCGGCCTGTTCCTAGCTCTCATCACTAGGGGGCCGATTCCGATCTCGGCCGGTAGTGCTCCGAATCGGATTCGGTTTTACCGGATCCGATCCGGAGCCCTATTTTCCGACCGAGTCGTACGCGCGTCCGGGCGAGCGAGTACGATGCGTATTCGCCAACCGACTCGTCCGGGCGACCCGACCGACTGGTTCCCGGATCGTACCGCTCCGACCGACTCGCTCGGACCCGATTCGCACCGCGCAATGGAGACGTTTTCCGGCCGGGTAAGTACGATGCGCACCTCGACCGCTCCGACCGACTCGCGCCGTCCGACTCGAACTCGCTGTCGGAGCCGTACTTTGGGGGTCCGTGTCGGACCCCTGTACGCATACCCGTGCGAGGCGCACACAGGGTCCCCCTACCTGTGCGTGTACGCCGCGAGCGCTTCGCAGCGTACTCGCTGTAGAGGCGCCCTTGTCTGCCTCGCACCCATTGAGGCAATGGGAGCCCGCGTACGCGTTGTACGACCGGCTCCCATTGGAGTTCAATGGGAGTCCGACCGACTCGTGTCCGGTGGCATACGAATGCATCGGACTCGTTCGGTCGGACTGCACGGGTCCGATTCGGTCGGAAATCTCTCCGAGGCCGGCTCGGTCGGAGAAATTACCGACACGAATCGGAATCGGCCCCAAAGTGTAGCTGGAAGTTGATCTTTGTGCATTGCTCCCAGACAGTTAGACAAAGGAAAGCTAAGTGTTGGTTGGATGGACCCCAATAAGTTGATGAGGGGGAGGAGCTGTTATCTACCACAAAGGCTATTTTAAATTGTATTTCTCCAGTTCTAAAGATTTATTTATTTTTGTTGTTTAGGTCTTGATTTATTTATTTAAATTTACTCTGTTTTTCTAAATAGGAGTGGGGCTTTTCTTGTGTTATGTTTTCACTTTATTATTGTTTAAAATGCGGCATAAATACTTAATGCATTGCATCTAACTTAAGCCTGACTGCTCTATGCCAAGCTACCAGAGGGTTGAGCACAGGTTAATTTGGGGTTTGCTTGTGACTTCACCCTGACAAGGATTGTGGTTGCTGTGTGAGTGTGGTTTCATCTCTCTCAACTAGTATCTCTCTCACCTAATATCCCAATTTCTTACAGTAGTGATGACTTGGCATTATGTGAGTGGCTAATGACTGCGTTTACCCAAGTTAAAGGCAACCATGTTTTTAAATACACTTTGGCTGTGTTCTGTGTTATGCCCTCAGATATAGGTAAGTATTAGGTTTGATATTATTTCCCTATTTATAACCAGATAATTAAAGTGGTAATAGATAGGGAATGCTATTTATAATCTTCTAAAAATGATAAATATGTTAAACAAATAAAAATACACTGTGCTACACTATATTTTACAAATATAATATTTCAACATATTTCAATTTTCACAAAAAGGGCTAAGGAATACAACAGTAATACCTACATATTACCGCACTATTTTATTTTTTTATTTTTACCGCACTACTTAATTTTTTTATTTTTAAATGTGCAGTTCTTCCTAAACTGCAAAAAAATATAGAAAATAATAAATCCATTTCTTTAACTATTATCAATTTAATAAAGTGGTAATGGATACAGAATAACAATAAAACCTAATACTTACCTGTACATAAGGCCCTAACCCAAATTGTAGTGAAAATGTGCTGAAAACTACATAGCTGCCTTTTATGTTTTGTAAAGACAGCCATGAGCCAATCATATACTGCATACTTATCGGCATGCACCATTGTATACTATGGCATAACATATTATAAGTATTTTAACACCTATAACTCTAATACTACTTACACTATTTACACCTACTAAACAAGCATTTCCACCTTATAATCTGTATTCCTAGCACATTACATCTACATCCGTTCACCCACTTTCACGCGACATCTGTTTCAAGTACCACACTCCACTCTACGCCACTCACATCTATGCCACTCCACTCTATATCAATCCTATTTCTATTCTACTACACTCTGCACCACTCAACTCTACGTCACTCTACTAAACACCATTATAGTCTATGCTAGTCCACTGTACACCACCACACTCTGCCCTAATCCACTGTATGCCACTCCAGTCTATCCCAATACACATTATGCCACTCTACTCTATACCACTCCACTGTATGCTATTACACACCATGCCACTCCATTCTATGACACAGCAGTCTACACCATTACACTGTATATCCTTCCACTATATGTTACTCCACTCTACGCTATTCCACTCTATGCAACTCCACTCTACAACACTACACTCTATGCTATTCCAATCTGTGCCACTCCACTCTATGCCACTCCAGTGTACACCACTCCACTTTATGCTATTCCAATCTACGCCACTCCACTCTATGCCACTTCACTCTTTGCCACTTCAGTATGCACCACTCCACTCTGCTCCGCTCTACACCACTTCACTGTATGGTATTCAACTGTAGGCTAATGCAGTGTATGTCACTAAACTGTGCGCTACTCCCCTTAATGCTATTCCAATCTACTACACTCTACTCTACGCCACTACAGTCTATGCTATTCCACTCCATGCCACTCCACTTTATGCCTCTCAATTCTATGACACTCCACTGTAAGCCACTCCACTGTACGACCGTCCACTGTACACTACTCCACTCTACATCAGTCCACTCTATGCCACATCATTGTACGACACTCCACTCTGTGCCACTGGTCTGTATGCAGTTGCACTGTACACTACTACACTGTACCTCACTCCAGTCTCACCACTACACTGTATGCCCTTCAATTCTATGCCACTCTACTGTACACTATTTCACACTATGCCACTCCACAATACACCACTCCACTCTACACCACTTCACTGTATGCTAATGCACTTTACGCCACTCTACTGTACCCTCCTCCAGTCTACACCACTCCAGTCCACTCTACGCTCTGCTATTCAACTGAATGTAACTACACTCTATGCCACTCTACTGCACGCTACTCCAGTCTGTGCCACTCCACTGTATCCCACTCCACTCAACGCCAATCCACTATATGCTATTCCACTGTATGCAACTGCACTCTACACTGCTACAGTACACACTTTTTTACTGTATGCCATTGCACTGTAACCAACTCCACTCTACGCCACTACAGTGTCCCAACTCCAGTCTACGCCACTACAGTGTATGGTATTACACTGTACGCTACTGCACTGTATGCCACTACACTATATACTTCCAAAATCCATGCTATTCCACCCTGCTACACTCCACTTTACTCCACCACTCCACTCTAAGCCATTCCACTCCACTCAATGCCACTACACTGTACACCACTTCATTGTATACTACTCCACTGTATGATACTTCACTCTACATCAATCCACTATATGCTATTTAACTGTATGGAACTCCACTGTACGCTACTACACTGTATGCCACTCTATGTTAGAACACTTCACTCTACACTATTTTATTGTACACCACTTCTCTGTATGCCACTACACTCTATACCAGTCCATTGTATGCCACTCCACGGTACACTACTCCAGTGTATGTCACTCGGCTAAATGCTATTCCAGTGTATGCCAATGCACTCTACTGCACTCCACTCTACACCACTCCAATGTATGCCACTACACTGAACACTTCCATTTTACACCACTCCACTCTGTGTAACTCCATTCTACGCTGTTTCAGTCAATGACACTCCACTCTATGCTATGAAACTGTATGCTATTCCACTTTATGCCACTCCACTCTACACTATTAGACTGTACGCAACTACACTATACCACACTCCACTCTACCTCACTCTTTTCTACAACAACACATCACTCTTCGATATTCCACTCTACCGAAATGCACTCTACGCCATTCCAATGTTCGCCACTCCAGTCTACGCCATTCCACTGTGTGAGACTCTGCTCTACCCCACTCCACTCTATGCTATTCCAATGTGCGCAGCTCTACTGTACGCTACTCCACTCTACACTATTCTACTTTATGGCTCTCCAGTCTAAGCCACTCCAATATTCGCCACTCTACTGAATGCTATTCCACTGTATGCCACTCCACTATATGCTGCTCCACTCTATGCCACTACACTCTACAGCACTGTACTCTACACCATTACACTCCATTTTATTCCACTCTACACCACTCCATTCAATGCCATTCCAGTCTACACTACTCCACTGTACAACACTACAATGTACTCTGCTCCATTATGATATTCCACTATATGGAATTCCAGTATACACCACTTCACTCAAAGCTATTACAAGGTATGCCACTGCACTATTTGCCACTTTACTGTACGTCACACCACTATATCCTATTCCACTGTACACCACTCCACTTTATGCCACTGCATTGTTCCCCACTCCACTCTACACTATTCCACTGTACACCAATACACTTGACGTCACTCCACTCTACACCACTCCACTCTAAGATATTATACTGTATGCCATTGCACTATACTGTAGTCCACTCTACGCCACTCCACTCTACACTACTCCACTGTGTACTATTTGGGTTTACACCACTCCACTATACGCCACTCAATTGTATGATATTACACTCTATGCCACTCCACTTTACCGCACTTCACTCTACTTCATTCAACTTTACTCCACTATACAACACTACCATCTGTGATGCTGTCCTCAACTCTCCTGAATGAGGTTCACTGACAAAAGACCAAAACCACAAATATCGTGGGACATAAATATTGTGTCAAAAATATGGACCACTAAAATATCGTTACCCTATATAAAGAAATATAGTTATACACTAATATTGAACACAAAAATATTGTTAAATATAGTAAACATTAAATATATTAACATTAAACAGTAATAATATGTAAATTAAATATATTTAAATAATTAAAATATATATATATATTCACTGAAAAAACCATAGGTTTTAGGGACAGTTATAGTTAGTTGGACATTGCACTCGTACAAAACCTGTGAAATTCCCCCGTTATAGTTAGTTCAGGTAACTATAACTCGCGCCCCGCAATGCACTGCTGATGACGTCACATATTACATCACTCATGACATGGTCAGTGACATCACTGATGACATCACTGATGACATCTCAAATGACATCACTGATGACATCATCCAGTGACTGTGTGTTTCTGTAAAGTTTAAATATGTTTAATATATATAGGGAAAGGCGTATTGAAGAATGAGTGGGTGTATAAGTGTCTGAATGGATGATTTAGTAGGTGCGTGACTAACTCTATAAGTGAGTGATTAAACGTATCTTACTGAATGCATGGGTTAGTGACTAAACTGGGTGAATGTCTGTATCCGTCTGTCTGTTGCTGTGTAAGTGGCTGCATGGGTTTGTGAATAGCTACGTGAGTGTCTATATGAGTTATTGATTGGTTGTCTGAGTATCTGTATGGGTGCCTGAGTGTTTATGTGGGTGGGGTGTGTGCGACTCTGTGCATAGATGTGTGAGTGGGTGATTCACTGGGTGGATGGTTTCAAGAGTGCATCTGTGATAGACTGTATGGGTGGGTAAGTGTGTGTAAGAGTGTGTTAGTGAGTGAATGTATGTCCCAGTGGTACATGTGTGAGTAACTACATATGTGAAAGGCAGTATATATGTGTGTTGGAGTATATAAATAGCTATAAGCTGAGAGTGTGTGATTGTGAGAGTGACTGTATGGATGAGTGTGTGCTTGTATCAGAGATTGTATAAGAGCGTAAGAATGTGCTAGTATTTGTATGAGTAAGTGAGCTGGTGTGTGTATAACTGTATAGGTGAGTAAATGGGTGTGTGCTTAATTTTTGCATGACTGACTAAGTGTGTGAGTACCTCTATGGATGAGTGGCGGTGTGTGAGTGTTTATATAGGTGTATGATTGCATATAATAGTCCTGTACTGAGTGACTATAAGTATGAGTGACTGTACGGGTGAGTGAGTAGATGTGTGTGTGTAGACCTAAGAATCAGTGAGTGTGTATATAGTAATTGGTGTTGGAGTGTCTATGGTTTTGACAATGGCAGTCTGTAATTTACAGTGGGTGTATCAAAAGTTATAGTAGGGTGTGAGAAGATGCATCAAATTATCAGATGGATGATGTCACCAGTGATGTCATCAGTGATGTCATTTGAGATGTCATCAGTGATGTCACTGACCATGTCATGAGTGATGTAATATGTGACGTCATCAGCAGTGCATTGCGGGGCGCGAGTTATAGTTACCTGAACTAACTATAATGGGGGAATTTCACGGGTTTTGTACGAGTGCAATGTCCAACTAACTATAACTGTCCCTAAAACCTATGGTTTTTTCAGTGAATTTGTAAGGTTTTTTAAGTGCTAATTTCTAACTATAACGTGCCTGAAACCTATGGTTTTTTCAGTGAATTTCAAAGGTTTTTTAAATGCTAATTCCTAACTATAACATGTCTGAAACCTATGGTTTTTTTCAGTGAATTTCAAAGGTTTTGTAAATGACAATTTTTAAATGTATTAAGTGTTATATTTATTTTTTTGATACTGATTTACTACATTTTTTTAAACTATTTATTTTTAGATATTTTATTTTTAAAATACATTGTAATTACATTATACATTACATTACAAAATATACTTTCTCAGAATGAATTACTTTAGTTTAAATACTTTGCAAATAGGCAATAGACTTTTAAGTACAGTAGTTACAGTTGTTGCAATGGGCAACACAATTTCAAACACAATGCAACCTTGAGATCAATGTGAATTTCAAGTTAAATGCAATTAGTTACTTTATGGATTACTTTTCTAACCACAGGACTGGATCCTAGATTCAGTCCTGGGACATCTCCTGTAAACAGTTGAGTAAAAGCGTTTTGGTTAGTAGTGATTTTTAAGGAATATTATTGTATTTTAAAAGTTGACACTTAGAAACTTTTTCACATAGAATCACCAATGTTATCCTAAGGGAGGAAACTCACTTAGCAGGTAAGTAGTGTTATCGTTACTTTTCTTACTCAGTGGTGGATCCTGGATCCAGCACTGGTGCATCTCCTGTAAACAGTTGAAAGAATGCGTTTAAGTCATACAGGCGATTTTTAAGGAATATTTGTAGTTTGTGAAAATCGACACTTTGAAACTTTTCTGCTGAAAACCAGACAATGGATTTCTATGGAAGGAAATACAAGTTACTGGTAAATACGGTTAGAATTACTTTTCAGGGTCAGTGCTGGGCTAAAAGATGCAGCACTGGGTTCTCTCCTGATAACAGGTGAGTAAATCGGAATTCGTAGTTCGGCTGATTTTAGAGGAATATTATAAAGTTCCAAAACTCCACACTTAGAAGAATTTCCAAGTGAAACCAGTCAATGTTAGCCTATGGAAGGAAATTCAAGTTACTGGTAAGTACGGTTAGAATTACTTTTCAGGATCAGTACTGGGCTCAAAGATGCAGCACTGAGGTCTCTCCTGATAACAGGTGAGTAAATCGGAATTCGTAGTTCTGCTGATTTTAGAGGAATATTTGTATATCTCAAAAATAGACACTTAGAAACTTTTTCAGCAAAAAGCAGGCAATGATATCCTATGGAAGGAAATTCAAGTTACTGGTAAGTACGGTTAAAATTACTTTTCAGGATCATTACTGGGCTCAAAGATGCAGCACTGAGGTCTCTCCTGATAACAGGTGAGTAAATCGGAATTCGTAGTTCGGCTGATTTTAGAGGAATATTTGCACAATGGTGAAGGAAGGGGGTGGGGCCTGAGGTGACATGTCTGCAAACACGCCTTGTGGCGCGTTTTAAGTTGGAGAATTAATTCCTCCTCAATCCCGAGGCTCCCTAGGGGCCAAGTAGCCCACCAGATACCTCCAGTATGCACCAGAGAGCTGCGTTGCAGAGAGGTGTTCAGAGGCCACGCCCCTTTTTGCACCTCTCTGCAACGCAGCTCTGTGGCACTTTCTGGATGTACCTGGTGGGCTAGTTGGCCTCAGGGACCCTCAGGATTGAAGAGGATTTAAGTCCCCATCTTAAAAGGCGCCACGGGGCCTGTTTGCACACATGTCACCTGAAGCCCCGCCCCCTCCCTTCACCACTGTGCAAACGCGCCCCGTGGCGCGTTTTAAGTTGGGGGATTAAGTCCCCTTGAATCCTGAGGGTCCCTGGAGTCCAACTAGCCCACCATGTACCTCCAAAAAGCGCCACAGAGCTGCATTGCAGAGAGGTGTAAAAAGGGGCGTGGCCTCTGTACACCTCTCGGCAACACAGCCCCTGGCGCATACTGGAGGTTCCTGGTAGGCTAGTTGGCCCCAGAGACCCCCAGTATTCAAGGAGAATTCGTTCCCCTCTGCAAACGTGCCAGGGGGCGCATTTGCAGAGTGGTAAAGGAAGGGGGCGGGGCCTGCGGCACAATCGTTTTTTTATTTTTATTTTTATTTTTTCCCCGAAGGAGGACTGTGTGGCCCCCCTTCCTTTTTCCTTTTTTTGGGCCCTTTGGACCCTATCCCCCAGGGCCTTACCCCTTTTTTTTCTTTTTTTTAAAAAGGAAACGGGAAGGGGGCCGCGTGGCGCCCCTCCCGTGGCCGATTCCGGCCCCGGGGACCCCATCCCCTGGGGCATGGCCACACTTTTTTTGATTTTTTTAAGGGGGGGCTGCGTGACCCCCCTCCTCAGGCCTCCTTTTGCCCCGGGGACCCCATCCCCGGGGCAGGCCTTTATTTATTTATTTTTTAAAAATTATTATTATTTTTGGGGGGGAGGGGGGCCGTGTGGCCCCCCTCCCGGGCCACTACTTGCCCCGGGGCTGGCCCTCTCCGTTGGGGACTGTGGGGGGTCCCCAATCCCCCCACAATCCCGCCGGCTCCCCGCGTCCCTCGGGAGCCGGCATTGCTTTTCCACATGGGAAGCTGCTAAGATGCAGCTCCCCATGTGGAAAAGCAATCTGCTTTGAATTTTGGAAGAGAGAGCAGGTTTCCTGCTCTCTCTTCCAAAATCCAAAGCAGTTTGCTATGACAGGACGGGAGCCTCGAGGCTCCCGCCCTGCCATAGCAAACTACAGTGTCCCGGGTGTAGGCACCCCGGGACACTACAGGAGCCGGCCCTGGGGGGTGGCGGTCCCCAGGGCCACCACAGGCTCCAGGAGGGGGGCCGCGCGGCACCCCTCCCCACATCTGCAAAGCCCCGGGGAGGTGGTGGTCCCTGGGGCTACTGGGGTCCAAAACGGACCACCATTTTAAATTTGTTAGTGCCCCGGGGAGGTGGCGGTCCCCAGGGCGTGTGGGGGGACTGGAGCCCTCCCCACACAGGTCATTTTTATCGGTGGGATCCGTGCACCCTAAGCGCATCCCGCCGATTTAAAAAAAAAAAAAAAAAGTTTTTTTCTGCCCAGGGGGTCCTTGTGGGACCCCCTGAGCAGACCTAGGGGGTCAGGGTGTTTCTACCCTGCCCCCTTTGTGCGTTGGCAGACTTGCGATTTTTTTTTTCTCGGCGGGATTCGCGCACCCTAAGCGCATCCCGCCGATTTAAAAAAATGCTTTTTTCTGCCCAGGGGGTCCTTGTGGGACCCCCTGAGCAGACCTAGGGGGTCAGGGTGTTTCTACCCTGCCCCCTTTGTGCGTTTTGCACACTTGTTTCTTGTGGGTTTTTTTTAATCGGCGGGATCCGCGCACCCTAAGCGCATCCCGCCGTTTAAAAAAATAAAAAATGCTTTTTTCTGCCCAGGGGGTCCTTGTGGGACCCACTGAGCAGACCTAGGGGGTCAGGGTGTTTCTACCCTGCCCATTTTTGCGCTTTGCGCACTTGTTTCTGTCCCTCGGTTCTACCGAGGGGCAAAATGGCTGCCAACACTTCCTGATTTGGAGTGTTGACAGCCACTTGACAGCCAATTAGCATGCAGCTCGTGATCGGGAGGGTACGCGGACCCTACTCGGCCATAGATATATATGTGACTTTACTTTTGATTTTCTCAGGAACTACTGAACGGATTTACACCATTTAAGCAAAAGGCACGACACTGAACCAAGGGCTACCTCTTTGCCAAATTTGGTGTAATTCCGTTCAGCAGTTCGGGCTGTAGCTGCGACTAAAGGTTCCTATGGAAAAATGAATGGGGAAAACACGTTTAGGGACCCCCCTTTTTTCTCGGCCCCCGCTTGACGAATCACCCTGAGACTTTCAGGATAGGAGCGGACCAGAGCGCCCCAACAAGTTGGAAGCTTTCGCGAAGATTCGTCAACCGGCGCCAACGTTAATGCAAATAGAATGTTGCGGATTTCCTATGGAAAATAGGTCCTAACTAGAACTATCTACTGGCGACCGCCAGTAGATAATATATATATATATATATTCACTGAAAAAACCATAGGTTTTAGGGACAGTTATAGTTAGTTGGACATTGCACTCGTACAAAACCCGTGAAATTCCCCTGTTATAGTTAGTTCAGGTAACTATAACTCGCGACCCCGCAATGCACTGCTGATGACGTCACATATTACATCACTCATGACATGGTCAGTGACATCACTGATGACATCTCAAATGACATCACTGATTACATCATCCAGTGACTGTGTGTTTCTGTAAAGTTTAAATATGTTTAATATATATAGGGAAAGGCGTATTGAAGAATGAGTGGGTGTATAAGTGTCTGAATGGATGATTTAGTAGGTGCTTGACTAACTCTATAAGTGAGTGATTAAACGTATCTTACTGAATGCATGGGTTAGTGACTAAACTGGGTGAATGTCTGTATCCGTCTGTCTGTTGCTGTGTAAGTGGCAGCATGGTTTTGTGAATAGCTACATGAGTGTCTATATGAGTTATTGATTGGTTGGCTGAGTATCTCTATGGGTGCCTGAGTGTTTGTGTGGGTGGGGTGTGTGCGACTCTGTGCATAGATGTGTGAGTGGGTGAATCACTGGGTGGATGGTTTCAAGAGTGCATCTGTGATAGACTGTATGGGTGGGTAAGTGTGTGTAAGAGTGTGTTAGTGAGTGAATGTATGTCCCAGTGGTACATGTGTGAGTAACTACGTATGTGAAAGGCAGTATATATGTGTGTTGGAGTATATAAATAGCTATAAGCAAGAGTGTGTGATTGTGAGAGTGACTGTATGGATGAGTGTGTGCTTGTATCAGAGATTGTATAAGAGCGTAAGAATGTGCTAGTATTTGTATGAGTAAGTGAGCTGGTGTGTGTATAACTGTATAGGTGAGTAAATGGGTGTGTGCTTAATTTTTTGCATGACTGACTAGGTGTGTGAGTACCTCTATGGATGAGTGGCGGTGTGTGAGTGTCTATATAGGTGTATGAGTGCATATAATAGTCCTGTACTGAGTGACTATAAGTATGAGTGACTGTACGGGTGAGTGAGTAGATGTGTGTGTGTAGACCTAAGAATCAGTGAGTGTGTATATAGTAATTGGTGTTGGAGTGTCTATGGTTTTGACAATGGCAGTCTGTAATTTACAGTGGGTGTATCAAAAGTTATATTAGGGTGTGAGAAGATGCATCAAATTATCACATGGATGATGTCATCAGTGATGTCATCAGTGATGTCATTTGAGATGTCATCAGTGATGTCATCAGTGATGTCACTGACCATGTTATGAGTGATGTAATATGTGACGTCATCAGCAGTGCATTGCGGGGGCGCGAGTTATAGTTACCTGAACTAACTATAATGGGGGAATTTCACGGGTTTTGTACGAGTGCAATGTCCAACTAACTATAACTGTCCCTAAAACCTATGGTTTTTTCAGTGAATTTGTAAGGTTTTTTAAGTGCTAATTTCTAACTATAACGTGCCTGAAACCTATGGTTTTTTCAGTGAATTTCAAAGGTTTTTTAAATGCTAATTCCTAACTATAACATGTCTGAAACCTATGGTTTTTTTCAGTGAATTTCAAAGGTTTTGTAAATGACAATTTTTAAATGTATTAAGTGTTATATTTATTTTTATGATACTGATTTACTACATTTTTTTAAACTATTTATTTTTAGATATTTTATTTTTTAAACTACATTGTAATTACATTATACATTACATTACAAAATATACTTTCTCAGAATGAATTACTTTAGTTTAAATACTTTGCAAATAGGCAATAGACTTTTAAGTACAGTAGTTACAGTTGTTGCAATGGGCAACACAATTTCAAACACAATGCAACCTTGAGCTCAATGTGAATTTCAAGTTAAATGCAATTAGTTACTTTATGGATTACTTTTCTAACCACAGGACTGGATCCTAGATTCAGTCCTGGGACATCGCCTGTAAACAGTTGAGTAAAAGCGTTTTGGTTAGTAGTGATTTTTAAGGAATATTATTGTATTTTAAAAGTTGACACTTAGAAACTTTTTCACATAGAATCACCAATGTTATCCTAAGGGAGGAAATTCACTTAGCAGGTAAGTAGTGTTATCGTTACTTTTTCTTTCTCAGTGGTGGATCCTGGATCCAGCACTGGTGCATCTCCTGTAAACAGTTGAAAGAATGCGTTTAAGTCATACAGGCGATTTTTAAGGAATATTTGTAGTTTGTGAAAATCGACACTTTGAAACTTTTCTGCTGAAAACCAGACAATGGATTTCTATGGAAGGAAATACAAGTTACTGGTAAATACGGTTAGAATTACTTTTCAGGGTCAGTACTGGGCTCAAAGATGCAGCACTGAGGTCTCTCCTGATAACAGGTGAGTAAATCGGAATTCGTAGTTCGGCTGATTTTAGAGGAATATTATAAAGTTCCAAAACTCCCCACTTAGAAGAATTTCCAAGTGAAACCAGTCAATGTTAGCCTATGGAAGGAAATTCAAGTTACTGGTAAGTACGGTTAGAATTACTTTTCAGGATCAGTACTGGGCTCAAAGATGCAGCACTGAGGTCTCTCCTGATAACAGGTGAGTAAATCGGAATTCGTAGTTCTGCTGATTTTAGAGGAATATTTGTATATTTCAAAAATCGACACTTAGAAACTTTTTCAGCAAAAAGCAGGCAATGATATCCTATGGAAGGAAATTCAAGTTACTGGTAAGTACGGTTAAAATTACTTTTCAGGATCATTACTGGGCTCAAAGATGCAGCACTGAGGTCTCTCCTGATAACAGGTGAGTAAATCGGAATTCTTAGTTCGGCTGATTTTAGAGGAATATTTGCACAATGGTGAAGGAAGGGGGTGGGGCCTGAGGTGACATGTCTGCAAACACGCCTTGTGGCGCGTTTTAAGTTGGAGAATTAATTCCTCCTCAATCCCGAGGCTCCCTAGGGGCCAAGTAGCCCACCAGATACCTCCAGTATGCACCAGAGAGCTGCGTTGCAGAGAGGTGTTCAGAGGCCACGCCCCTTTTTGCACCTCTCTGCAACGCAGCTCTGTGGCACTTTCTGGACGTACCTGGTGGGCTAGTTGGCCCCCAGGGACCCTCAGGATTGAAGAGGATTTAATTCCCCATCTTAAAACGTGCCACGGGGCCTGTTTGCACACATGTCACCTGAAGCCCCGCCCCGCCCCCTCCCTTCACCACTGTGCAAACGCGCCCGTGGCGCATTTTAAGTTGGGGGATTAAGTCCCCTTGAATCCTGAGGGTCCCTGGAGTCCAACTAGCCCACCATGTACCTCCAAAAAGCGCCACAGAGCTGCATTGCAGAGAGGTGTAAAAAGGGGCGTGGCCTCTGTACACCTCTCGGCAACACAGCCCCCTGGCGCATACTGGAGGTTCCTGGTGGGCTAGTTGGCCCCCCTTCCTTTTTCCTTTTTTTGGGCCCTTTGGACCCTATCCCCCAGGGCCTTACCCCTTTTTTTCTTTTTTTTAAAAAGGAAACGGGAAGGGGGCCGCGTGGCGCCCCTCCCGTGGCCGATTCCGGCCCCGGGGACCCCATCCCCCGGGGCATGGCCACACTTTTTTTGATTTTTTTAAGGGGGGCTGCGTGACCCCCCTCCTCAGTCCTCCTTTTGCCCCGGAGACCCCATCCCCCGGGGCAGGCCTTTATTTATTTATTTTTTAAAAATTATTATTATCTTTTGGGGGGAGGGGGGCCGTGTGGCCCCCCTCCTGGGCCACTACTTGCCCCGGGGCTGGCCCTCTCCGTTGGGGACTGTGGGGGGTCCCCAATCCCCCCACAGTCCTGCCGGCTCCCCGCGTCCCTCGGGAGCCGGCATTGCTTTTCCACATGGGGAGCTGCTAAGATGCAGCTCCCCATGTGGAAAAGCAATCTGCTTTGAATTTTGGAAGAGAGAGCAGGTTTCCTGCTCTCTCTTCCAAAATCCAAAGCAGTTTGCTATGACAGGACGGGAGCCGCGAGGCTCCCGCCCTGCCATAGCAAACTACAGTGTCCCGGGTGTAGGCACCCCGGGACACTGCAGGAGCCGGCCCTGGGGGGTGGCGGTCCCCAGGGTCACCACAGGTTCCAGGAGGGGTGCCGCGTGGCCCCCCTCCCCACATCTGCAAAGCCCCGGGGAAGTGGTGGTCCCTGGGGCTACGGGGGTCCAAAACGGACCCCCATTTTAAATTTGTTAGTGCCCCGGGGAGGTGGCGGTCCCCGGGGCGTGTGGGGGGACTGGAGCCCTCCCCACACAGGTCATTTTTATCTGCAGGATCCGCGCACCCTAAGCGCATCCCGCCGATTTTTTTTTTTTTAATGTTTTTTTCTGCCCATGGGGTCCTTGTGGGACCCCCTGAGCAGACCTAGGGGGTCAGGGTGTTTCTACCCTGCCCCCTTTGTGCGTTGGCACACTTGCGATTTTTTTTTTTCTCGGCGGGATTCGCGCACCCTAAGCGCATCCCGCCGATTTAAAAAAAAATGCTTTTTTCTGCCCAGGGGGTCCTTGTGGGACCCCCTGAGCAGACCTAGGGGGTCAGGGTGTTTCTACCCTGCCCCCTTTGTGCGTTTTGCACACTTGTTTCTTGTGGGTTTTTTTTTAATCGGCGGGATCCGCGCACCCTAAGCGCATCCTGCAGTTTAAAAAAATAAAAAATGCTTTTTTCTGCCCAGGGGGTCCTTGTGGGACCCACTGAGCAGACCTAGGGGGTCAGGGTGTTTCTACCCTGCCCATTTTTGTGCTTTGCGCACTTGTTTCTGTCCCTCGGTTCTACCGAGGGACAAAATGGCTGCCAACACTTCCTGATTTGGAGTGTTGACAGCCACTTGACAGCCAATTAGCTCGTGATCGGGAGGGTACGCGGACCCTACTCGGCCATAGATATATATGTGACTTTACTTTTGATTTTCTCAGGAACTACTGAACGGATTTACACCATTTAAGCAAAAGGCACGACACTGAACCAAGGGCTACCTCTTTGCCAAATTTGGTGTAATTCCGTTCAGCAGTTCGGGCTGTAGCTGCAACTAAAGGTTCCTATGGAAAAATGAATGGGGAAAACACGTTTAGGGACCCCCCTTTTTTCTCGGCCCCCGCTTGACGAATCACCCCGAGACTTTCAGGATAGGAGCGGACCAGAGCGCCCCAACAAGTTGGAAGCTTTCGCGAAGATTCGTCAACCGGCGCCAACGTTATTGCAAATAGAATGTTGCGGATTTCCTATGGAAAATAGGTCCTAACTATAACTATCTACTGGCGACCGCCAGTAGATAATATATATATATATATATTCACTGAAAAAACCATAGGTTTTAGGGACAGTTATAGTTAGTTGGACATTGCACTCGTACAAAACCCGTGAAATTCCCCCGTTATAGTTAGTTCAGGTAACTATAACTCGCGCCCCGCAATGCACTGCTGATGACGTCACATATTACATCACTCATGACATGGTCAGTGACATCACTGATGACATCACTGATGACATCTCAAATGACATCACTGATGACATCATCCAGTGACTGTGTGTTTCTGTAAAGTTTAAATATGTTTAATATATATAGGGAAAGGCGTATTGAAGAATGAGTGGGTGTATAAGTGTCTGAATGAATGATTTAGTAGGTGCGTGACTAACTCTATAAGTGAGTGATTAAACATATCTTACTGAATGCATGGGTTAGTGACTAAACTGGGTGAATGTCTGTATCTGTCTGTCTGTTGCTGTGTAAGTGGCAGCATGGTTTTGTGAATAGCTACATGAGTGTCTATATGAGTTATTGATTGGTTGGCTGAGTATCTCTATGGGTGCCTGAGTGTTTGTGTGGGTGGGGTGTGTGCGACTCTGTGCATAGATGTGTGAGTGGGTGAATCACTGGGTGGATGGTTTCAAGAGTGCATCTGTGATAGACTGTATGGGTGGGTAAGTGTGTGTAAGAGTGTGTTAGTGAGTGAATGTATGTCCCAGTGGTACATGTGTGAGTAACTACGTATGTGAAAGGCAGTATATATGTGTGTTGGAGTATATAAATAGCTATAAGCAAGAGTGTGTGATTGTGAGAGTGACTGTATGGATGAGTGTGTGCTTGTATCAGAGATTGTATAAGAGCGTAAGAATGTGCTAGTATTTGTATGAGTAAGTGAGCTGGTGTGTGTATAACTGTATAGGTGAGTAAATGGGTGTGTGCTTAATTTTTGCATGACTGACTAGGTGTGTGAGTACCTCTATGGATGAGTGGTGGTGTGTGAGTGTCTATATAGGTGTATGAGTGCATATAATAGTCCTGTACTGAGTGACTATAAGTATGAGTGACTGTACGGGTGAGTGAGTAGATGTGTGTGTGTGTAGACCTAAGAATCAGTGAGTGTGTATATAGTAATTGGTGTTGGAGTGTCTATGGTTTTGACAATGGCAGTCTGTAATTTACAGTGGGTGTATCAAAAGTTATATTAGGGTGTGAGAAGATGCATCAAATTATCACATGGATGATGTCATCAGTGATGTCATCAGTGATGTTATTTGAGATGTCATCGGTGATGTCATCAGTGATGTCACTGACCATGTAATGAGTGATGTAATATGGACGTCATCAGCAGTGCATTGCGGGGGCGCGAGTTATAGTTACCTGAACTAACTATAACAGGGGAATTTCACGGGTTTTGTACGAGTGCAATGTCCAACTAACTATAACTGTCCCTAAAACCTATGGTTTTTTCAGTGAATTTGTAAGGTTTTTTAAATGCTAATTTCTAACTATAACGTGCCTGAAACCTATGGTTTTTTCAGTGAATTTGTAAGGTTTTTAAATGCTAATTCCTAACTATAACATGTCTGAAACCTATGGTTTTTTCAGTGAATTTCAAAGGTTTTTTAAATGCTAATTTCTAACTATACCGTGTCTGAAACCTATGGTTTTTTGAGTGAATTTCAAAGGTTTTTTAAATGCTAATTTTTAACTATAACGTGCCTGAAACCTATGGTTTTTTTCAGTGAATTTCAAAGGTTTTGTAATTGACAATTTTTAAATGTATTAATTGTTATATTTATTTTTTTGATACTGATTTACTACATTTTTTTAACTATTTATTTTTAGATATTTTATTTTTTAAATTACATTGTAATTACATTATACATTACATTACAAAATATACTTTCTCAGAATGAATTACCTTAGTTTAAATACTTTGCAAATAGGCAATAGACTTTTAAGTACAGTAGTTACAGTTGTTGCAATGGGCAACACAATTTCAAACACAATGCAACATTGAGCTCAATGTGAATTTCAAGTTAAATGCAATTAGTTACTTTATGGATTACTTTTCTAACCACAGGACTGGATCCTAGATTCAGTCCTGGGACATCTCCTGTAAACAGTTGAGTAAAAGCGTTTTGGTTACAGTAGTGATTTTTAAGGAATATTATTGTATTTTAAAAGTTGACACTTAGAAACTTTTTCACATAGAATCACCAATGTTATCCTATGAGAGGAAATTCACTTAGCAGGTAAGTAGTGTTATCGTTACTTTTTCTTACTCAGTGGTGGATCCTGGATCCAGCACTGGTGCATCTCCTGTAAACAGTTGAAAGAATGCGTTTAAGTCATACAGGCGATTTTTAAGGAATATTTGTAGTTTGTGAAAATCGACACTTTGAAACTTTTCTGCTGAAAACCAGACAATGGATTCCTATGGAAGGAAATACAAGTTACTGGTAAATACGGTTAGAATTACTTTTCAGTGTCAGTGCTGGGCTAAAAGATGCAGCACTGGGTTTTCTCCTAATAACAGGTGAGTAAATCGGAATTCGTAGTTCGGCTGATTTTAGAGGAATTTTATAAAGTTCCAAAACTCCACACTTAGAAGAATTTCCAAGTGAAACCAGTCAATGTTAGCCTATGTAAGAAAATTCAAGTTACTGGTAAGTACGGTTAGAATTACTTTTCAGGATCTGTACTGGGCTCAAAGATGCAGCACTGAGGTCTCTCCTGATAACAGGTGAGTAAATTGGAATTCGTAGTTCAGCTGATTTTAGAGGAATATTATAAAGTTACAAAACTCCACACTTAGAAGAATTTCAAAGTGAAACCAGTCAATGTTATCCTATGGAAGGAAATTCAAGTTACTGGTAAGTACGGTAAGAATTACTTTTCAGGATCAGTACTGGGCTCAAAGATGCAGCACTGAGGTCTCTCCTGATAACAGGTGAGTATATCGGAATTCGTAGTTCTGATGATTTTAGAGGAATATTTGTATGTTTCAAAAATCGACACTTAGAAACTTTTTCAGCAAAAAGCAGGCAATGATATCCTATGGAAGAAAATTCAAGTTACTGGTAAGTACGGTTAAAATTACTTTTCAGGATTAGTACTGGGCTCAAAGATGCAGCACTGTGGTCTCTCCTGATAACAGGTGAGTAAATCAGAATTCGTAGTTCGGTTGATTTTAGAGGAATATTATAAAATTCCAAAACTCCACACTTAGAAGAATTTTCAAGTGAAACCAGTCAATGTTAGCCTATGGAAGGAAATTCAAATTACTGGTAAGTACGGTTAAAATTACTTTTCAGGATCAGTACTGGGCTCAAAGATGCAGCACTGAGGTCTCTCCTGATAACAGGTTCGTAAATCGGAATTCATAGTTCGGCTGATTTTAGAGGAATATTTGCACAATGGTGAAGGAAGGGGGTGGGGCCTGAGGTGACATGTCTGCAAACACGCCCTGTGGCGTGTTTTAAGTTGGAGAATTAATTCCTCCTCAATCCCGAGGCTCCCTAGGGGCCAACTAGCCCACCAGGAACCTACAGTATGCGCCAGGGGGCTGCGTTGCAGAGAGGTGTACAGAGGCCACGCCCCTTTTTACAACACTCTGCAACGCAGCTCCGTGGTGCTTACTGGAGGTACCTGGTGGGCTAGTTGGCCCACAGGGACCCTCAGGATTGAAGAGGATTTAATTCCCCATCTTAAAATGCGCCACGGGGCCTGTTTGCACATATGTCACCTGAAGCCCCGCCCCCTCCCTTCACCACTGTGCAAACGTGCCCTGTGGCGTGTTGTAAGTTGGGGGATTAAGTCCCCTTGAATCCTGAGGGTCCCTGGAGTCCAACTAGCCCACCATGTACCTCCAAAAAGCGCCACAGCGCTGCGTTGCAGAGAGGTGTAAAAAGGGGCGTGGCCTCTGTACACCTCTGTGCAACGCAGCCCCCTGGCGCATACTGGAGGTTCCTGGTGGGCTAGTTGGCCCCCATGGACCCCCAGTATTCAAGGGGAATTCGTTCCCCATCTGCAAACGCACCAGGGGGCGCGTTTACAGACTGCTGCAGAGAGGGGGCAAGGCCTCCGGCACGATGCCGGTCTTTTTGTATGGGAGGGGGGCTGCGTGGCCCCCCTTCCCTTGGCCACTTTTGGCCCCGGGGACCCCATCCCCCGGGGCTTGATGATTTTCTTTCTTTTTTAAACAAAACGGGAAGGGGGCCGCGTGGCCCCCCTTCCCTGGGCCTCTATTGGCCCCAGGGACCCCATCCCCCGGGGCATGCCCACTGTTTTTTTTATTTACATTTTTGGAGGGGGCTGCGTGGCCCCCCTCCTCAGGCCATTTAAGGCCCCGGGGACCCCATCCCCGGGGCCGGCCTTAACGTTTTTGTTTTTAAAAAAATTTCTTTATGGGGAGGGGGGCTGTGTGGTCCCCCTCCCAGGCCACTAATGGCCCCGGGGACCCATCCCCCGGGGCCTGGCCTCTGGTTGGGGACTGTGGGGGTCCCCAATCCCCCACAGTCCCGCCGGCTCCCCGCGTCCTACGGGAGCCGGCATTGCTTTCCATAAGGGGAGCTGCTGACATGCAGCTCCCCTTATGGAAAAGCAATTCTGCTTTGCTTCATTGAAGCGAGAGCAGGTTTCCCTGCTCTCGCTTCAATGAAGCAAAGCAGTTTGCAATGACAGGACGGGAGCCGCGAGGCTCCGTCCTGCCATTGCAAACAGCAGTGTCCCGGGGGTGGGCACCCGGGATACTGCAGGAGCCGGCCCTGGGGGTGGTGGTCCCCAGGGCCACCACAGGCTCCAGGAGGGGGCCGTGCGGCCCCCTCCCATGTCTTTAAAGCCCCGGGGAGGTGGTGGTCCCCGGGGCTTCGGGGGTCCGAAACAGACCCCCACATTTATTTTGTTAGTGCCCCGGGGAGGTGGCGGTCCCCGGGGCATGTGGGGGGGCTTGAGCCCCCCCACACAGGTACTATTAATTTTTTTAAAAGAAGCCCCGGTGGGTGGCGGTCCCCGGGGCTGCGGGAGGGCCGAGAGCCCTCCCGCACCATTTATTTTTAAAGCCCCAGGGGGTGGCGGTCCCCGGGGCTTGGGGGGACCTTAGAGGCCCCCCACATATTATAAATAACCCCCCCGCATGCCCCCGGGACTTGGCCCACCCGGGGGCCAATTAACAACGAAGCGCGGGAGACCGCGCTTCGTTTTTTTGGGCGGGATTCGCTCACCCTAAGCGCATCCAGCCGATTTTTTTTTTTTTTTTAAATGCTTTTTTCTGCCCAGGGGGTCCTTGTGAGACCCCCTGAGCAGACCTAGGGGGTCAGGGTGTTTCTACCCTGCCCCCTTTGTGCGTTTTGCGCACTTGTTTCTGTCCCTTGGTTCTACCGAGGGACAAAATGTCTGCCAACACTTCCTGATTTGGAGTGTTGACAGCCAATTAGCATGCAGCTCGAGATCGGGAGGGTACGCGGACCCTACTCGGCCATAGATATATATGTGACTTTACTTTTGATTTTCTCAGGAACTACTGAACGGATTTACACCATTTAAGCAAAAGGCACGACACTGAACCAAGTGCTACCTCTTTGCCAAATTTGGTGTAATTCCGTTCAGCAGTTCGGGCTGTAGCCGCGATGAACGGTTCCTATGGAAAAATGAATGGGGAAAACGCGTTTTGGGACCCCCCTTTTTTCTCGGCCCCCGCTTGACGTATCACCCCGAGACTTTCAGGATAGGAGCAGACCGGAGCGCCCCAACAAGTTGGAAGCTTTCGCGAATATTCGTCAACCGGCGCCAACGTTATTTCAAATAGAATGTTGCGGATTTCTATGGAAAATAGGTCCTAACTATAACTATCTACTGGCGACCGCCAGTAGATAATATATATATATTCACTGAAAAAACCATAGGTTTCAGGGACGTTATAGTTAGAAATTAGCATTCAAAAAACCTTTGAAATTCACTGAAAAAACCACAGGTTTCAGGGACGTTATAGTTAGTTGGACATTTCACTCGTACGAAACCAGAGAAATTCCACCGTTATAATTAGTTCAGCTAACTATAACTCGCGCCCCCGCAATGCACTGCTGATGACGTCACATATTACATCATTCATGACATGGTCAGTGACATCACTGATGACATCACTGATGACATCTTAAATGACATCACTGATAACATCACTTATGACATCATCCACGTGAAAATCTGATGCACCTCCTCACACTCTAATATAACCTTTGAAACACCCACTGTAAAATACAGACTACCATTTTCTAGATCATTGACACACCAATACCAGTTACTACATACGCACTCACTGATTGCTAGGTCTACACACACATCCACTCATTCATCCATACAATAACTCATACATGCAGTCACTCATCTATACAACACTATCATATGCACTCATACACCTATACAGACAATCACACACCGCCACTCATCCATGCAGTTACTCACACACCTACTCAGTCATGCTAAGAATTTATCACACTCCCATTTACTCACTTATACAATTATACACACACCACCTCACTTATTCATACAGATACTAATGCATACTTACTGTGTTATATAATCAGTGATACAAGTACACACTGATCTATACAGCCAGTCTCACAATCACTGACTATCATGTAGAGTCCTTTATATACTTCAACTCTCACATGCACTGCCTTTTACATATGTAGTTACTTGGACATGTACCACTGAGACATTCATTCACTCACCAAGACACCTATACACACACTGATGCACCCATACAGCTGTTTCTACATGCACTCTTGAACCCATACACCCAGTGAATCAACCACTCACACATCTATGCACAGAGTCACACACCTCCCACCCACCCACACACACACTCAATCTCCCCCAAAAAACACTCAGACAACCAATCAATAACCTATATAGATACTCATGTAGCTACTGACCAACCCATGCAGCAGCTTGCACAACAACTGACAGACTGATACAGACATTCACACATTTTAGTCACTAACCCATGCATTCAGTAAGACACATTTAATCACTCACTTATACAGTCAGTCACTCACCTACTAAATCCTCCATCCAGACACTTATACACCCACTCATTCTTCCATATACCTTGGAATATATATAAAACATATTTAAAAAATTACAGAAACACACAGTCACTGGATGATGTCGTCAGTGAAGTCATTTGAGATGTCATCAGTGATGTCATCAGTGATGTCACTTACCATGTCATGAATGATGTAATATGTGATGTTATCAGCAGTGCATTGCAGGGGCGCGAGTTATAGTTAGCTGAACTAACTATAACGGTGGAATTTCTCTGGTTTTGTACGAGTGAAATGTCCAACTAACTATAACGGCCCTGAAACCTGTGGTTTTTTCAGTGAATTTCTAACGTTTTTTAAATACTAATTTCTAACTATAACGTCCCTGAAACCTATGGTTTTTTCAGTGAATTTCAAAGGTTTTTTAAATGCTAATTTCTAACTATAACGTCTCTGAAACCTATGTCTTTTTTTGTGAATTTCTAAGGTTTTTTAAATACTAATTTCTAACTATAACGTCCCTAAAACCTATGGTTTTTTCAGTGAATTTCTAAGGTTTTTTAAATGCTAATTTCTAACTATAACTTTCCTATTAAGTCCCCTTGAATCCTGAGGGTCCCTGGGGGCCAACTAGCCAACCAGGTACCTCCAGTAAGCGCCAGAGAGCTGCCAAATTTGTGTTTAACTGTTTTTTACTTGTTATTGTTGTTGTGACCTGAGATGATGTAGTGGGGGAGTGTTTCTTGTAGCACTTCTTTTCTACTTTATCTAAAAGTAACTGATGCCCTCTTATATTAACAAGAATATGGGGCAACACTTTTACAAACTATAGACGACAAAAAAAAGGGAGGGTGTGGCCATGCTTAAGGGATATTTTATGAATTGTGTTTTTATTTGTCACCCCTCTGATATATACAGCTACACTTTCCTAAGAAGTATATTTGTGATTGCTTAATAAAAACTGTTTCAAACCTAGACTGACATTTTTGCAGCGCAACCACACCTACTATTTTGCTGCAAGGAAGTAGCACTCCCCGCGACAGAAGTAAGCACCGCACTACAACTATACATTATAAGTAAACTTTGCTCCAGAGAAGTAGCCTACTCAGAACCTTATTTAAATGAAGTCCGCAACAGCGCGCTTTCTTTTTGCAACCCCCTCTTCCATATTATAATTTTTCCTCCAAAGATGTAGCACTCCGCGTCAGAAAAGTAAACACCACATTATAAGTAAATACTGCTCCTGGGAAGTATCCCACCCGCTGACTTAATAAAAAGAAGACAGCAACACACTCTGTTATTTTCCCGCCGTGATTTGTAGACCCCACGCAAATTATAAAAATGGCCCTTAAAGTATACAAAAAACAATTTTTACCTTCACAGTCACTGTCCACCCCCTTGTGACCACTGTACAGAGTTAATAGTGTTCCTACCCTCCCCTCTACTACTTTGTTTTTCCTGTACTCCTTTGAAGTGTGTCACAAAATGACTGACAACAGTGAACCGTTCCCACCCAATAAGGAGTAAACTTGTACTCTGAACACTTTAGTCAATAAAATGTCCATAGTGTTCCGCAGAGGGGGAGGGAATGGCTGCCAAACACTTCTACTTTTAATGCTTCACAGCCAATGAACATTAAGCTTGGGAAGGTCCTGCTTGGAACACGTCAGCCAATCAGATGTCCCTGCTACTCCGCGGAGGGGGAGGGAATGGCTGGCAACACTTCTACTTTCAATGGTTCGCAGCCAATGAACATTAAGCTCTGGAAGGTCCTGCTTGGAACATGTGAGCCAATCAGATGTCCTTGCTACTCCGCGGAGGGGGAGAGAATGGCTGGCAACACTTCTACTTTCAATGGTTCGAAGCCAATGAACATTAAGCTCATTGTTGGAACACCTCAGCCAATTAAAAGTTAATTTTGTTCCAGGCACAGGGAGAGAACACGTCCTCCCACATAATATTACATTTTCTCTAACAAAGTGACACTATCCATGATAAAAGTGAACACCGCATTATAAGTAAACATTACTGCGCATTATATTAAAGGAAGGCCGCAATACGGCGCATTGTTGTTTTCCCGATATGATTTTCACAGCCTACTGAACAATGCCGCAATACCGTGCATCGTTGTATTGCGGACGTCATTTCCACGGCCTACGCAACATTCACACTACCTGTCTGTGCACCGTACAGACTGCTTAAAATAAGTCCACAGTGTTCCTACTATACCCTCTTATACAATTTTTCTCTTTTTTTCCCCCTACTCCTTTCAACTGAGTCATAAAATGGCTGCCAACACTTCCTAGTTTCAACCGTTCGCAGCCAATGAGCCGCAAGTTCGTGCTCGTAACGCCTCAGCCAATCAGAAGTCAGAATTCTCAAATATCGATATCTGTAATATTTGATATTTCTCAAAAACTACTGAACGGATTTACCCCATTTAAACAAAAGCGTGCTTTCTGGACCAAGACCTTTCTCCCTGCCAAATTTGGCGTAATTCCGTTCAGCAGTTTGACCTGTAGCCTTGTCTAAAGTTTCCTATGGAAATTGCATGGAGAAAACACGTTTTGGGAACCCATTTTTTCTCAGCCCCCCCTTGACGAATCACCCCCAAACTTTCAGTATAGGAGCTGATCTAAAAGAGAAGTTTTTGGGAAAATTTCGTAAACATTCGTCAAACTACGCCAAAGTTATAAGCAAATCAAAAAATGCTTTTCCTATGGAAACGTGGTCCTAACTATAACTATCTACTGGCGACCGCCAGTAGATAATGTATATATATATATATATATATATATATATATATATATATATATATATATATAACTTTTATAACTCATATATGTGTAAGCTTCTATAAACATATATAATTTAAAACTATTCTTAAAATAATAATTATCATTTATGTTACAATTTACACATTTTTTGTAAACTTTTAAAAAATACCATATATATATATATATTCATACATATACACAATCAATTACAAACTAACAAATAAACTGGAAACAATAAAAAAAATGCCAAGATAATTACACATAAATAAAAAATTACATTTTACAAAAAATATATTACATATTACAAACATACTATAAAATTGTAGGCATAATACATATACTATTCCTACTCCAATCTCTGCAACAGTGGGGAAAGCATTGACCTCAGAAGGCGTAAAATGTATAATTCCCACTCCAGTCTGTGCAACAATAGAGAAAATGTTGGATTGCAGAGGTGTACAATTTACCATCCCAATTCCAGTTGGTGCAACAGTAGGGAAAGCGTTGGACTCAGGAGGGGTAAAATTTACTATTCCTACTCCAATAAGGGCAATAGTAGGGAAAGTGTTGGGGTGCGGAGGGGTAAAATGTACTATTTCCACTCCAGTCTGTGCAACAGTAGGGAAAGTGTTGGATTGCGGAGGGGTAAACTTAACTATTCCCACTCCAGTCTGTACAACAGTAGGGAAAGGATTGGACTCAGGAGGGGTAAAACTTACTATTTCCACTCCTGTCTGTGCAACAGTAGAGAAAGCGTTGAATAGAGGAGGGATAACATTTACTATTCCCTTTCCAGTCTGTACAACAGTAGAGAGAGAGAAGTTTACTTAAAGCAAATAAAATATTTTAACAACTACATTAAATAACAACAAGTATAAATTTAAATCTAAAATTATATAAATGAAAAACTACATATTTATTACAATGTTTAATAAATATTTGAAATTAAAACAAATAATAATAATAATCTGATTAAAATACCAAACTATATTTTCACAATATAACAACTAGCAAATATAATGTTATTTACAATTAAAAAGCATAGAACAATTAACCCCTTGGATGCTAGGCTTCCCCCCCTGCCAAGCCTTTTTTGGCTATTTGGAGTACTTCAAGCTTAAGCCCCCATAACTTTTGGTCCACATAAGGTACGCATGCCAAATTGGGGTGTTTTTCTTCCAACATCCTAGGAATTCTAAAGTTAGCCAGGGTTTTGTGGATTCCCCTGAAGGGGACCGAGAAGTTAGCGAAAATACAGCTAACTTTTATTTTTGGGGGGGGAAAAGGAAAAAAAGTGCTGCAGAAGAAAGCGTCTGTTTTTTTTCCTCCAAACATTGTCAACAAGGGTTGCAGTGATAAAATCACCATCTTCCAATCTTTCAGGAATAGGCAGACTTTCATCAGAATCCCAAAATTTGCCTCACAGTTTTGACATTTTATTGGGGCAAAGCCTATTTTTTCTATTTTTTGTGCTTTCAACCTCCTTCTAGTTAGTGGTAGAAATGGGTATGACACCAATAATGGATCCCGGAAATCTAAACATTTCTGAAATAAGACAAAATTCTCAATTCAGCATGAGGTCATTTGAGTAGATCCTTCAAGGTTTTCCTACAGAAAGTAACAGTAGAACTAAAAAAAATATTGAGATTGATTTGAAAAAAACAGCCATTAGTGCCTACATTTTCACCTGTAACTTCTTCTAAGTATGGAAGATTTTTTAAAGCAATATACCATTACATCTGCTGGATCCTTCTGGTTGTGGGAATATATAGGGTATATATAGGACCTCTGGGTTTACCAAGAACCTGAGGTACCTAGAGCCAATAAGTGAGCTGCGCCTTACAATGGTTTTTCATTGTGTACCGGGTATACTGCAAATAACAGGAAACAGCCCAAAACGCAACGTTGGCACATCACATTTTTCCAGTGAAATTTGACCGTTTTTTTGCAATGTGCTTAGTTGTGGATTATAGACCTTAGCTCAGCTGGCACCTAGGTAAACCTAGCAAACCTGTATATTTTTTAAAAGTAGACACCAAGGGGAATCCAGGATGGAGAGACTTGTGTGGCTTTCACCAGGTACTGTTACTCAGAATCCCTTGCAAACATCAAACTTTGTAAAAAAAACACATTTGCCTCACATTTTTGTGATAGAAAGTGCTGGAATCTGTGGCGAGCCACAAACTTCCACCTACCCAGCATTTCTCCAAGTCTCCCAATAAAAATAGTACCTCACTTGTGTGGGTAGGCCCAGTGCCCGTGACAAGAAACAGCCCAAAACGCAACCTGGGCACATCACATTTTCCAGGGAAATTTGATCCTTTTTTGCAATGTGCCGAGCAAAAATGAATTGCACTGTTAATAGTTGAAAGTTCAAAACACTGAACCAGTGACTCACAGCTCGGGAGCTGTAAAGCCACGTCAAGGCCCCAACTGCTTTACAGGCCATTCACACACCTTTCATACGTGACACACAACCATTCACACCACCAGCTATGGGCCCAGCACATTACTACACTCAAAGAAAGAGACAGTTCCATTTAAGGGCCCATCACTTTCATACGTTCACATGATTGACACCGCAACTACACCGGCTGATGGAGTGTGTGGACCAGCGTTTGGCTACCAGTGTGTGTGTGACCAGAAGCATGTCATTACTCACACATTCTGCCAGCCAAGTGCCAATCCACACACACTGCCAACCAAGCACCGGTCCACACACACTACCAGACAAGCCCCAGGCCACGCACATCGCCAGCCAAGATCCAATCCACACATACAGCCAGCCAAGCCCCAGGCCATGCACACTGCCAGCCAAGCACCAGTCCATGCACACCACCAGCCAAGCCTCAGTCCACTCACACAGTCAGCGAAGCCCCAGTTCACGAACACTGCCAGCTTAGCCCCAGTCCACACACCCAGCGGCCAAGCCCTAGTCCACACATACCACCAGCCAAGTGCCAGTCCACGCACACTGCCAGCCAAGCACTAGTCCATGCACACCACCATCACATTTTGTTTTTTACAAAAAAGAAAACAGAAACCAATTGTAAATACATACAAAACTACAAACACAAACGCTCTAACTAAATACATTCCACTAAGGCCAACCTTGAAACTGAACAAAAAATATAAAACAATACAGACCACGCAGTTCACTTTTATACTCATGGATGTTTAAAAAATGTCTTTTGCGTGTGGTACATTCTAAAACAAGCAGGCACACACAGGGCATGTATAGAAGGACACTAGGAACAGTACATAAGTGTCTCCTTCCGTGTACCTCTTTGCATACAGACTCTACATCTCCTACTGGGAAAGTCTTTTTTGGGAATAGGAGGAATGTGATCGGCAAAGTGGCGATCTTTCAACCTAGCCACATCCTCCACCACTCCAACTCTAGGAACATTTGCTGGTTCCACTACAACAAGGCTGTCTATCACAGACTCATGAAACTTAACAAATGTCATCCTTGACTCCGTAGACCAATCCTTAAATAGAACAAAAGCATTAAAGGTTGCTAAGTGGAAAAGAAGGATAGCCAACTTCTTATACCAAATGTAAGCCTTACGAAGAGCAGTGTGAGGTTCCAACCTCTGATCTACTTTATCAACACCACCCATGTGCCTATTATAGTCTAAAATGCACACAGGTTTGCGCACTTCAGCAACCTGACCCCAAACAGTCACAGGTGAAGTACTTTCATCATGGATAGTAGTCAGCATGTACACATTAGGGGTGGGCATAGTTTGTAGAGTTGCATTATGCGGAATTCCGCAGAGTTGTATAAAAACTCTGTGGAATTCCACGGAGTTCAGCTCTGCCCTAGCTGTAAAACTGATCCTCCCTGCACTGACCTCTCAGTGCCACCTCCTCTCCCCAGTGATCTATGCTGAAAGGGGTGGCTCGCTGCCCAAGAAGATGGATGCAGGTGGTGGTGCTACATTTGGCTCCCACGGCTCTGGGGAGCCACCTCTGCTGCCCCCTGTGGGGCTCCCCTGTGATGCCCGGGCGTATGGTGCTAGACACAATCCAAGCAGCGAGAGCAGCAGCTGCACACACTTGCTCATAGACAACCAGGGCATGGCACGCACAATGTAAGTCAGTCGCCCAGCAACCGCCGCATGCCGGGCGGGACAGTGACGTGTGAGGGGAGAACAGAGAGCCACCAGGGAGGTAGGTACAGGGTCTGTTGTGGCCTGGGACTGGCACATTTCGGGTTAGAGCGACCCACCGAAGCTGGGCCCCTTTAGTACTCAAAATTTGAAGGGATTGACTTGCAGTGCAAAATATGCTCGTATATTTGCAAGTTATGTATAGTGCCACAATCTTCTATTGGTTACTTCACAGAGTAAAAAGTCTGCACCGGAGCAGTCTGTTCTGATAGGAAATTAGCATCTGTTCATGAGGTTAGAGAATTGTCTGATCTTCTCCGTCTCGACCCATTTTCTGCCAGGATTTTGCGAGCATATGTACCACAGAGGCCAAAGATTAAATGAAAATGCAAAGAGCACTTTATTGTTCCCCCACATCTAATCACTCCAAAGAGGACTAGGATTTGATGAACATGGAGATTGAAGCAAAAAAATCCATATGCCAGTAAACTGGCATATTGAATGGGCTTTATTACTCAGGGCTTTTTTCCACTTCAATTTGATTTTCTCTGCACAAGGACTCAATATTGAATGAACAAGAAGTCTGCATCCTTCTGTTTGCTCATATGTCTTTCCCTCTCACTGTCTGCCCCTGGTCTTTTGATGTGTGCCTGGTTGCGTAGCTTGACTACACATGATTTAGGACTGTGCATGTGCCTGTATACTTCTGTATGCATGTGTGCAAGTCTCTGGGTCTTGGTCTGTTTGCATGGGTATCTGTTGAGCCATTAGTCAGTGTGATTATGTATTGAACAATCTGCATGCATGGGTGCTTAAAGGCCTGGTTGTCTGTCTGCATTGAAACCTGTAGGCATTTGACTCATCTCATCTGTTTGTGGGTGTCTGTTGGTGGGTTGTTCTGTGCATGAATTGATATTTGTGGGTGTGTTGCTCTATTTGCATATGTGCATTTATGTGTGATAGATTTGGATATGTTCAGACATTATGCAAAAGTCGAGCCAATTTGCTTTGTCACTGCGTGGCTCGACAACATCAGGTGTGCCAAATTTTTTGCAGATTCAGGCTGTTTATACTACCCCACTGCCTTCCTTTAGTGGCCAATGAGAAGGGATTGTCATCTGTCCAGCAGATCACATACCTGCCATCTGGAGAAACAAATGAGATGGAGGGAGGGAGAGAGAGAGAGGCAGACTGGACTGGAGAGAGAGTGGGAGCTGATAGGTAGAAACTCTATTCAATTGGGTGGAGCTAGGAAAAGAGGTAGAAATGTGGAAGTCAGGTAATAAAATATAATAAGTAAGCATTACAACAGAATGGGTGAAGTTGGTATGAAGAAACAGAAAGTGAACTTTTAGTAGTGAGCTAGAGGTAGCAAGGATAGGTCTGTTCTCAGCTAGGGGTGGGGGCAAACTCTGCCACGAGCGGAATCAGAGCTTTTCGCCAGACTCCATGCTCCCAGCAGAGTGCGGAGTTGGCAAAACTCTGCAAACTCCGCTGGCGGAGTGGAGTTCACCCTCCACCCCTAGCACATATCTCTCCTGTCTGCAAACTTCACAGCTAGAAATTAATCACTACGCAAAGCACTGCACTGTCCCCTCTCAAGTTCTTTACAAACAAGTTCTTTTGAGTAACCCTTATGGTTAGAGTGGATTGCGCCACAAGCAACAGTGTCCATTTTGACCAATTCCCTGGACAATTGCACAGAAGTGTAGAAGTTATCTACATATAAATGGTGACCTTTGTTAAAAAGTCCTCTACCAAGTTCCCTCACAACTTTCTCACTCACTCTGAAACTGGACAAACAACCAGGTGGGTCAATACTGAAATCCCTACTAGTGTACACCCTGAAATTAGAGACATATCCAGTCCTACTCTCACACAGCATATTCATCTTAATTCCATAACATGCCATCTTGGTAGGAATGTACTGCCTAAAAACCAAGCAGCCCTTGAACAAGACCAAAGACTCATCCACAGCTATTTCTTTCCCTGGAGCATAGATCTCTGAAAACTGATCTACAACGTGATTAAGAACAGGCTGAATCTTAAAAAGACAGTCAAAATCAGTGTGATCTTGTGGCAATGCTAAACCCTCATCAACAAAATGCAGCATCCGCAGCGGAAGCAAATACCTATCACAGCTTATGATTGCAGGAAATATAGCAGTTGCCATCAAGGGACTAGTAGACCAATATGAAGACATCAACGGCTTCCTTACCAAGCCCATCAAAAAAGTTAAACTCACGAACTTCTTCAACTCCTCCAGATTCATGGGAGTCCACTGGGTAGCTCTAGAGTGGGGCTTAAGTCTGGCACTCTTGTCCCTATAATACTGTTCTTCATACAAATTAGTCTGCTCAACAATCTCATCCAAAAGTGCATTGTCCACAAACAACTGAAAAAAAGGTATAGGCAAAACGTTTTCAACATCCACTCTACACCCTGTGACACCAGTAAAGGCAGGCAAAGCCAGCTGCACCATGTCTGGGGCAACCCAGAGGTCAGCTTTTCCAATTGGAAGCCTTGCAGCCCCAGGCTGCAATCCAGATGCCTCTTGCTGCACTATCAGCACATCAATGTCCTCCTCCTCAACAGGCACTTCATTTGCAATGAGAGTGGCTTTATCATCAGATGATTCCCCTCAGACAGAAAATTCACTGCCAGAATCTTCCACTCCCTCAGCTGCCACAGATGCATAGTCAATCTCTGAACCATGGTCAGAGGAAGACTCGAAAAGCTTACCAACACCCCACTGAGTGGTCTTCCTGCAGCTAGCCATAATCCTTTCTAAGAAAAGTAACTTCACAAACAAGCAACAACAACCAACACTGTGCAAAACAAGTAATAAACAAAGTGTGTAGCTTTATCACAAAGATCTATATACGCAAAAACAATACCACACACTTGCTAGAGACAGCTAGACTCACCAGCACCTACTCTGCACAAACACAGCAAAAAACGACAATATCCCAGTAGAATGATAAAACACACAAAAATTACTCGCAAGACAACATAATACACATCGTGCACAAATGCAAAAGATTTTCACACACAATAAAACAGAAGCTAAACATGCTGCTATTATTACACAATTTACAAAAAATGCATTCATGCAGGGAAAAGGTACTCATTTAGAGTAAATAGTGGAAAAAACGTTTTCTTACCAAACACATGCAACTACACAAACAGCAGAACTACCAGTGGCAAAAACGCAAGCGGGAATAAGAGGAAAAGCTTTGACCTAAAATAAAAAGGAGAAATAAAATGTTACAATCACAAATGCAAATGACAAGGAATAAAACAATTAACATTATAAAACACTATGTCACTACCCAAATGCCAGTTCACACACACTGTTAGCCAAACTCCAGACATACACAAAAACTTTCCCTAGTGGCTCGTGGTTTTCTGCCCCTTAGGGGCAGATGGGCCTTCAAATATGGCCATTCTGCCACTAAGGGGGACTGAAAAGTGAGCAAAAGTAATAATAACCGATGTCCCATCCCATTGGGGCAACCCTTACTCAAGGGGCCACCCCCAAACTTAAATATATCCCTGGTGCTAGTGGGTTTTCTGCCCCCCCGGGGCACATGGGCCTCCAAAGACAGCTGCTATGCCCAGGGGAGGGCGGGGGTGGAGCAGAAAATGGCCAAAAGTAAATACAAAAAATGTCATCCCCAATTGAGGGAGACACTCACCCAAGGGGATGCCCCCAATGAATAATATATACACATCCCTAGTGCTAGTGGGTATTCTTCCCCCTCGGGGCAGAAGCGTCTCCAAATTGGGCTAATCTGCCCTGGGGAGACAGAAAAGGGCCAAAAAGAATAAAACAAATATTATCCCCAACAACGGTGAGCCTTGACAAGGGACCACCCCCAAGCATAATGTAAAAACATCCCTGGTGCTAGTGGGTTTTCTGCCCCCCCTGGGGGCAGATAGACCTCAGAATAGGGCCCATCTTTCCCCGGGGGCAGAAAACAGCCAAAAGTCATTAAAATAAATATTAGCCCCAATAGGGGCGATCCTTGCCCAAGGGACTGCCCACAAACATAAAAATACGATATCCCTGGTGCCAGTGGGTTTTATGCCCCACTGGGGGCAGATGGGCCTCCAAATAAGGTCAATTCATCCTGAGGGAACAGAAAACAGCCAAAAGTGATTAAAAAAATGTATATCCCCAAAGGGGGTGATCCTTGCCCAAAGGACCACCCCATGCCTAATATACCAAAATCCCTCGTGCTATTGGATTTTCTGCCCCCCCCGCCCCGGAGCAGATGGCCATCAAACTAGGGCCCTGATGCTAGTGGTTTTTCTGTCTCCTCTGGGGGGGCAGAAAATGACGATTAGCATTATCCACATTTGGAAGCGACCCTTGACCAAGGGGTCTGAAGCGACCCTTGACCAAGGGATCTCTTCCATTTCCCCCCCAAAATTCCCTGGTGGTAGTGGTAGCATTCCTGCTGCACGATTGTGACCCAATGCGCGATCGTGCAGCAGGAATACCCTGCAAATAGACATCGGGGGAGAGGAAGCACTCTTTCCTCTCCCCGATGCCTCTGTGCATGCCCCAACCAAACCCTGGCAGGAAAAACCTACCTTCTCCTCCGACGGCTGGAAACTAAGTTGCTTCCAGCGCGTCCAATGTCTGTTGATCAGATTGGCCAGATGCTTTGCCATTGGTGTAGATGAGTTTGTGTAGCACACCCAATCGTAGAACAGGACTGTCTCCCCATGAGATCATCATGGAGAGGGCAACGAGATTGCCAGCTGCACCTGCAAATGTGCTTGTGAACTTTACTGATAATCTGATACTAGATTACTGCAAAGAACTGGCTGATGTGGTGTGTTCTGTATCTCACCAGGTTGAAGCTGCTAGAGCCCCGCCACACCAGGAGCAGTGCCATGACCTCAGTCCCAGAGACTGAAAAGTGGTGAAGAAGCACATACAGAAGACGTGCTTGGAGCCTCGTTGACGAGGGTCACACTTGTGACTACAATTGCTGTGTAGTGCGGAGGTCTCCCAATTGGATTCATGCTGCCCATACTCATAATTTTCCATGTCCCCTTGATGAAATCACAGCACCTCTCCCAGAAGAGCCAGTGGTGGTCAAGAGATCATGGGAGCAGGTTAGTCAAGCTGTAGGGGAACAGTCAGAAACTGAAAGAGCACTTGATTGGCCTGAGGAGGGTTCTGGAGAGTTGGATGATGAAACTGGTGGAGAGAGGCTAATCCAGTGGTTGTGACAGAGATAGACTTGGACCCTGACAAAGGGCCTAGTGCTAGAGAACCACGAGGGGCAGCAGAAGAACATTAACTGAGAAGACAAGAGAGAGGGAGACTTGTTCTGCAAGGAGAAAGTGATCCCCCAGACATCCCAGAAGATATACAGGATTCAGACCTGAGTAAAGGAGGAGAAAAGACAATACTCAGGAGATCAAAGCAAACAAGAGTGCCCTGTCTGGGGTACTAATCCCCTGAAAGGACATACTTTCTTGCAAATGACAAGGAGAACGAGTTCTGGGAATATTGGGGTCACTGTGAACGTATAATTGAAACCTTTGGAAGATCTCCAGTTTGATCTTACATTTGAACTTCCTTTGTTGACCAGACTGAGTACCTTCGAAAAATCTTATCTTAGATGTGGCTGAATTTCCCTTTTTGGATGCAAACGAGTTTCCTGTGTTAGTTGATGAACTAAAGAATTTAATACTGGGACTAATAGTGAGTAAACTAGAACTGTTTATTATTAAATACATTTTATAGACTTTGTAAGGAAGAAAGAAGAGTACCGAGGCTCAAGGGAACAGAAGGAGCCTAAGGTTGTCTTTTAGAAGAACACCGAGTAGGGCTCAGGAGGATTCCTGAATATATTTTCTTGCATATCATTTGGAAATCACTTTTGCTGTTTGCACAAGGTAGAAATCAACAGAGAAATCTCTGCAGCTGCTACGTTTCGCCCTAGGTTTAGATTCCAACAAAGTATTGGAAGCTAATCCTAACACTAGTAAGTATAGATACATCATAGAAGACACACTAATGTCTTTAGTTGTAGTATTAGTTAGAGTGGCTATAGCATTATATATACAGCTACACAAAGCTCAGTGTAATATGTCTAATGTTGCCATTACAACACCACATTCTTCTGATAGTAAAATGCAGTTGTGGGGGGTTCAGAATTTACACACAGATGTATTGAGCGGGGATTATACCTTGAAAGTTTATTTTTGACTGCTTTATGAGTATATAGACATGATCAATGCTAGAAATTCCTGTGTTTGTACACAGTTACCCGCTTCTACTTCAGATTGAATTACCTATCACCATCTCCCTCTGACATATGGTATTTCTTGTGGTCTTCATTAACTATATTTTTGGGAGAAGGTAGTTTTCAATAATATTTTTTGAATTATGATGTAGTACTCCCACAAGTTTCCACTATCAAACATTTAAATAAAAATCCTTATTTTAAAGGTTCAGAGACTGCAGGCAAAAATGTTGTAACTCTTATGTGCACACAGACATAATTTGACTTGGTTGATGTCGGATGTGGAATTTTTTTTTTTTTAATTGGTGGAGGATAGATGGAGAGACCTTAAGTATCAAACTGAAACTGATAAGGATCTTCAAAATCACAAGTGGAGTAGTGAAGATATTGAACATCAGGAAAAAGGAAATTTACCCACCTTAGTTTTTGATTGGAAGCATAAAGGAAAGTTGTGTATACATGTTGATCAGAGTTATATAGATCCATTGTTTCTAGGGGAGAGTTAATGCGAACATACATTTGAAGCGAGAGGGAAAAAAATCTAATTTCCTAGAGGGACGGGATCTTGTGATTCCAGGAGTCTATTTTATCTGTGGACAAAACGCATATTTCAAATTGCCACATGGATGGCATTCTTCCTGTTATCTTGGCATAGTTTTTTCCTGAAGAACTTTCATGTGGAACACTTTAATGATCCTGTATGGGAAGAGAAATCTAGAACTAAGGGGGTGATTAGGATGGCGGGCCGATCGCCATCGCCAGCCTGGCGGTGGCAATCCGCCTGCCACCTCCACCCGATTTACCCCTCGCCATATTATAATGGCGGGGGTACAGCGGCGGACGCACTTTGCGTCTGCCGCTTTCTCGCCGGTTGGCAATCGTTCCGATTGCCAGCCGGGTGGAGCTGGGGCCTAATATGGTGGCGGTGCCTAGCAGGCACCGCCATCCATATTAGGATGAATGGTTGTTAAGGCCTTTCCATGGCGGTGAGGCCGCCATGGAAAGGCTGGTGGGGAATCGCTTTGGCGGCCCGTTGCGGCCCCCGGGGGGGTCAGGGGGTGGGGGGCTGCACTTGGGGGGTACCTATGGTACCCCCCTACATTGCCATGCACAGGGTGGCAGGCACCGTGCGGTGCCTGCCACGTTGTGCATGGCAATGCACAACATGGTAATTTGGCATTGCGGCGGGTGCTGCTTACAGCAGCACCCGCCGCAATGTCAAAGTTGCGGAATGCGGCCGCCGCACATCTGGCGGCTGGTCCCAGCACCGCTAGGGTGGCAGGCGGACTTAAGTCCGCCCCCCATCCTAATCACCGCCTAAATGAGGTGTTAGTGCAGTAGGAGGAAATATTTTTGGTGCCATAATTCTGTCTGTGGGAGAAATTCTAAATGATTTGAAAATTAGAAAGCTGTCTACAATGGTGAAAAATTGGCTACTAGTACTGTAAATTCCTTATTACTTATAAACACTGAAATGATTGCGATAAGGTCTATTTACAAAACCGACTTGCATTAGACCTTGTGCTCACAAAAAAGGGCAGTCTGTTGGATGTTGAAAGTCCAGCAATGCTATACTTATATCCCAGGTGAAAGTAAGAATTTGGCGAAATACATTAAGAATATATCTGGTTTGACAAAGGATTTGTACGAGCTGGAAGCAACAAGTGCTTGGGACGCTATTGGCTATAGGTTTGCTTTAATAGGTCGATAGTTTGTAAGCTTGGGAAGTGGAATTATGGGTGCCATTTTGAAACCTCTTTTGATAATCGCCCTTTGTGCAATATTCCTATTCCTGACCTTTAAGGGATATCAACAAACAACATGTGAATTGCCAATACTGATTTTACTTGACTGTGCTACTTTGACTGGGATACACAAAACCATTCAATGTAACCCGGGGGTTATCAATCCTTGACTCTTTATTATTTTTTAAAGAAAAAGTTATTCTTTTTGATGCTTTTTTTCTTTCATAAAAACATTCTTTATAATATTACAACCATCACAACACCTAAAGAAAAATAGATTACAATTTCACATACAAAATAACAATAATAACATACATTAAATGACATCACCTACTAAACCAAACAGTAAATCAACATTACATAAAACATTTAAGACAAACGACATACATAAACCCAAACAGGTAAGTTTCTATTTACAGGATTTCAACCTTATATTCAGGGTTGGAAACAAACAGTGTGTGTACTTTAAAAGAAAAAAAGAAAAAAAAAAAATCCAAACTGTTTTGATACGATCAATAGTTCAATTATCAACCAATGTAATGGTTTAGGAAAAACAGTAGCGGGTTTGCATTTTATAAACACTGTTTGAAAGAAAAAGGTCAACGCGTTTCGAAACCCTCATTTAATCTTGGGGTTCTCCTCAGGACCACAAACAACTATCTCTTTGTAAGATCAGCCGATCTCTACTAGTGCCACTACGTGCCACACTATTGTTTTTAGTTTAATCAAATCATTCCTGGTTGTGATGGAAGACTGTTTGCTGACTCCAGGTAAAAAAATTCTGTTTCTGATCAATGCGCGGAGACTGAACAGTTTTAAGACTGCCACGAGTAAATCTGGGCTGGCGCGTTTCTATCGTATAGTCACAACGTCTTCTCCATTTTAGGAAGGTTGAAATCCTGTAAATAGAAACTTACCTGTTTGGGTTTATGTATGTCGTTTGTCTTAAATGTTTTATGTAATGTTGATTTACAGTTTGGTTTAGTAGGTGATGTCATTTAATGTATGTTATTATTGTTATTTTGTATGTGCAATTGTAATCTATTTTTCTTTAGGTGTTGTGATGGTTGTAATATTATAAAGAATTTTTTTATGAAAGAAAAAAAGCATCAAAAAGAATAACTTTTTCTTTAAAAAATAATAAAGAGACAAGGATTGATAACCCCCGGGTTACATTGAATGGTTTTGTGTATCCCAGTCAAAGTAGCACAGTCAAGTAAAATCAGTATTGGCAATTCACATGTTGTTTGTTGATAATTGGGCTCAGCCTTACTGATAGGAGCCAAAACCCCTTTTTGGTAACCTTTAAGGGATATCAGCATGCACAAGTTAGACAAGGAGTGCAGGGAGTGAAGAGGAAGAGAGCAGATGTGGAGTTAGAAGAAGGTCAGAGCAAATATTATGATGATATAAAGCCTCTAGAGGTGTCTAGCCGAAAGATGCGCAAGACCACTATGTTTTGATTGATCTAGTCTGATAATTATCTGATTGTAATCTGTGATGGATTAATCACCATCAGAGGGGGGATTGGAGTAGCATAATCTTGGCTCCATCCTTTTACTTTTGGCTAGGCCATATATCTATTTACCTTTGGCCTTATGTACCTGCGTTACTGTTATAATTGACTTGTGTCTTCCCTGCTGCTCAGCTAGTATGAGTGTTAGAGTGCCTGATGACCTCATGGAATGTTTGATGTGCCTGGCTTGTGTGTGGAGTGTCAGTTGGTGGCAGGCAGGCTGAGCGGCAGGGAGGCTGCTCCTGGTGGGGCTAATTTCCATCTACTTATCTTCTTCTTATGAACTTAACCAGTCCCTTATTACCGTGAGGTTGTGGGGTGGTGAGTACCCCAATTCAGTTTCATAGGGATGTGGGTACCCTATTATGTGAGGTTGTGGGGTGGTGAGTACCCCAGTTCTGTTTCATAGGGATGTGTGTACCCCATTATGTTGAGGTTGTGGACTAATGAGATATGTTGCACCAAAGGTACAGAAAGTGCATCTATTGTGTGTTCTAACATATATGGGTGTGCATATTAACATTTTATTCATAGGCATTCATTAGTTATTAAAAAGCACATTATATTTCTGAGACAGTGAGGTGAGGAAGAACTGGAAAATTCAAATAATTTTAATGAAGAACAAAGGGAATGTGACCAGTTGGTACCATCAGACGAAGGGAGGAATCCAAGGATGCTTTGGAAGTTGACACTGGATTATGGGAGTAGTGTTCATGGCGCCAAGTTCATTCTTGAGAGCTGGAAAAGTAGTGTGATGTGTATGAGGTCATATTTCTTGAATGTTCTTTGTGTATTTTAATTAGTGAATCCATTTGGGCTTATTCAGATTCCCTTTAGACTTGGAAAGGTACAGACCTCTCTTGATATCTCTGCTTGTGTGGCTTCATGCTATACATGACTACCTACCTATAGAACTTCTACAGAGGTTCTGATGCTGACACCTTTCTTGCTTCCTTGATTTGCCCAATGTTTGGCTTTTACTGGTTGACTCTTAGTGATAATTGCCCTTTCTGAGATGAGGAAGGTGATGTAAAAGTAGTCAGTCCAGTCGCAAGGTAGGATTGAGTCAATTTGTATGGTGTTCTCTCTTGTGATGATTAGATCTAAGGTGGCCCCTTTGTTATGGGCTGGGCTGTTGCAGGCTGTGATATGTTGAGGTCCTGGAGGAAGGATTTAAAACTGATCACAAGAGAGTCGCTGGAATTGTTCCAAAGAATGTTAAAATACCCAAGAAAAATCTGTTTCTTATGTTAATAAATGTTAGAGGAGGTAATCTCAATGATTTGTTCAAATGTGTGAAGAGAGCATGTAGAGTTGTCATTGGTGGTAATGTTGATCCTAAGGTATTCCCAGGAAGGCAAAAGCAGAGCATTTGATTGTTTCAGAGATAGTGTGGATCCGTGTATGCAGGTTAGTCCACCCCAGAGTGGCCTGAGCAGTCTAGGGTGATGATGTCATGACTGGGGGACTAGTATGTCAAGAAATGGGGATGAGGATTTTTTCAGCCAAGTTTCAGTGAGCATAAGGATGTCAAGGTCAAGGTTAAGTATAAGATTAGCTATCTCTGCCGCGTGCTTCACAGCAGCATGACAGTTGAGAAATGAGCATTTATGGGAGTTTTGGAGGTATTCGTAGATGTATGTGTGATGGGAACTTGTTTGAGGTTCACTTTATTCATATATCTGGTGCTAGGGTGGGGTGTTCTGAGAGGGTGAATGATAATAGTATCAATTTTTGTAGTAGGTATAGAGGGGTTGGTCGGAATATGGGCATAAGAGTCAAGGAGGGAGAGTATATCGTAATTCGATAGCTGTCTGATTAGCCTATTAGGTCGAGAGGAGTGTTTGTGATTCAGTGTAGAGCTTCAGCAAGGATTTGTGACACAGGTGCTGGCAGGAATAGATAAGATAGAAGTGGAATGATATTTGGGTGATAGAGTGTTGTCAGTCTGGAGGTGAGTCATATGTAAGGATAGCTTGTGATCAAGGCTTGAGGTAACGAGAGATAGTGTATGGATGTCAGCCCTAATCAGCTGTAGTTCAGATTTAATAGTGTCAAGCAAGGAGTATGTACAACAATTCCTCTGGGACGCCTGGCTAGAGATGGCATTATGGTGTGGAGAGCTGGCCAAGTCAGAGCGATTGGGGGAATCAGCTTTGTTAGGGTTCATAGTCAGAGCTTTGATTGTAGTTAATTGAGAGGGGCGGTTTGTGTACTGATCCTGATGATGGGGGTATGGGTTTATGGGTCTGTATTAGGCTGGAAAGAATAGATGTTGGATTGTTGTAGTTGTGGGGGAGTGCTAACATTGTCGCTGAAGGAGGAGGTTTGTTGGGTTGCAATGGTGCCCGTGCATAGGTGGGTGTAGGAAGGTAGGATACTTTTGCATGGTTACCCCCACTTTTTATCTGGTGCTAAGCTGTTTTTGACTAGTCTGACTGGGATCCTGCTAATCAGGACCCCAGTCTCTCTGCTTTCTCCTCTAAATTGTTATTTTCAGTACTTAGGTACATCCCAGATTGGATACTGGGGTACCCTTATCAGTCCCTAGTATATGGTACCCAGGGTATAGGTACCCCAGAGGTCCCCCGTGGGCTGAAGCATGCATTATGCCACCCATGGAAGTCCATTCAAACTGTAACTACAGGCCTGCCATTGCAGCCTGTGTAAGCTGGTGCTTGCACCACTAATAAAAGATATAGATTTCCTATATCTAGCGTCACTGTACTTAAAATCTATAAGTCACCCCTATAGCAGGCTTTTGCAATCCTGAGGGACCATATCGAAATCGGCTGCAACGAATCCTATCATGTTTGGTACCAAACATGTTGGAATCATACCCCCACACTGTAAATGGTGTGGGAGGTATGATTCCAAGCATTGGAAGAGCCCTCCGTTAGGCTCTCAGTGCTCTCGGTACCAGTCTTCTAGTCCCAGACAGCACAACATGGCTGGTGCCGACCAGAGACACGATTCTGCCCTCCTGCTGCTGAGCCAAGCTCGAGCAGGGGAAGGCAGAACAATAGGTATCCTGTCACAGGGAGGTGTGACCACCTCCCAGACAGGATTTAGTGTATTGGGGCCAGGTGGGTGCGCTTGCCAGCGCCACTCAGCCTGCATGAGTGGCCAAATTTGGTGTCCCCGTGCATAGTCCAGTTCAAACCAGCTCTGGGAGCCGTTGGCTCCCGCTCTGGCATGAAACTGGACAAATGACATAGGAGTAACCTCCCCCCTGTCCAAATCCTCCCCTGGGAGGGTCCCCTGAATCATCCCAATCCTTTCCTTTGGGTACTTAAGGGCTTACCTGTGGGTAGGTCCCTAGATTCATCGTGGGACACGAATCAATTCAGACACCACTTAAACTTCTACCATCTGGGCACTCTGGACTTCGCTGGACTTCGTTTGGGCTCGAATTTGTCCCCCTTTCAGCCTGCTGCATTGTCTGTGCCTGTGCACCATACAGGAACCTTCCAAGGCCTGTGGGCATCCAAGACACTTGAAGGAATCTACCTTGAAGTGAAGGCTGTCACTTTCCTGCATCTGCAGGCACCGCAACTAAGCTGACTGGTCTGCTCATCCTGAGCTCCTATGGACTCCGAAAGGTTCAACAACACAGGTGGTGATTCTCCACAGCTCTCAAGGTTTGCCCTGCCCTCTCGCCAAGTTTAAGGCCAGTATCCCTCGTGGGAGCCACAGGAACCGAACCCCTGTGCACAGCGTCGACTTGCAACTGTTGCAAAGGCTTGTTGGCTTCCTTCCACCAAGATCTTCGGGCTCCAAGTAGCCCAAACCTCAAGCATCTCCAGCGACCAGAATCTTCATCCACACCATATTACTTGCACCATGGACTGCATTTTTTGGTGAGCTGCTCGAGGTCCTCTTGCGACTCCAGTGCCTTTGGCCTGTGGGTCCTGGTGAGGGTCACCTTTGTTTCTTTTGGGCTCCCCTGATTGCTCGGCACCTGCCCTGACTCCCCTGCTTGTGGTGAGTCCCCTGGACATTGCTGGTACCGACATTGCACCTTCTTCGACATCCACGTTGTTTGCAGTTGCCAAGGCTTGTTGGTGCTTCTGAAGGCCACCGACCCCTCAGCACTCGACATCCATGCACAACTCCTGGTCTTCCTCAGCATCGCCTGGTCTTCACAGCTGCAGAGGCAAGTTCACCGTCAACTATCCTGCAACACCCGACATCGGTGGGCATTCATCTTCCAGGTCTCTGGGTCACTCCTGAGTGGCATACACTCTGTCCCCTCTGCTTGCAGGTACTTCTCATCTTAAAACCGCCTTCAGATTCCACCAAACACTTTCTCCTTCTCCAGCAGCGGCACTTTCCTGAAGTCCTTCATTAGGTTTGACGGCGGTTTCCGACACCACTTCACACCTATGCACCCGGCTTTCCTGGTGTAGGTAACGTGGGTACTAGGGTATCCACGGGTGGGGTGGCTCTCCAACCTTCTGTCTTCCACTGGGTTTCTTCACGGTCCACTGGGAAGGGTCCTTAATCTTTAAAATTGTAACCACGACTTACACGTTGATTTGTACTAAGAACACGGTTGTGTTCCCACACTGCACAAAATCTCCGTGGGGCTCCTAGTCTCTCACCTTGGGTGGTTCCTTGGGTCCCCAGAACTTCTACGTCCTCTGGACATTGTGTTGACAGAAGTCGTGGTTCTTATACCACTTTCTTAGTATATGGTTTTTACCCCTGGGGTCCACTGTGTATTTTGTGCTATTTACTTGATTTCTATGCAAAGTATTGTGTGCATTGTGTTTATCTCCGGGTAGGAGATATCTAAACGTGTTAGAGAGTATTATATAATAAATACATATTTTTATAAATACCTTTTGTGGTTCTTTTTCACTTAATCTATACTATAGGATTGCATTCTGGTAAAACAAGCTGCTTTACACTCCTTCTGGACTAAGCCTGAAGGCTGCTCTGCACAGCTACCACTTAGAGAGCTTTCTAAGGTTCTCTAAATCCTCTTAAATCACCATAAGGGTTGTTTGGACTGGTACAGGGTGCCCACTTACATTAGTGGACATCGTATACCAGGCCAGCCTCTCACAGTGGGTGTCTTCCACGGATGAGAGGTGGGTTAGGGATAAGGGGAGGTGGGGGAGATGGGGGTTGTCTAAAGGTGATGAGTTAGTGCGAAGATGCAAGGGGCAGGCAGGAGAGTGGCTGTGTCTAATTTGCTCTTGAAGTAGGAGAAGAGATCGACGAAGTGTTCTAGACTGTGACCAGAAGATTGAATGAGCAGTGTGCCGGTGTTATAGATGGAGACAGTGGCAGCTGTATTGTACCACGTGAAGGGCGCTATGTTAAGTTTACAGCCATGTGGAATTTTCTTGGTGATATTGGTGTTGAGTGAGGAAGATAGGATTTTTCTCCATTGAGCATGGCTGTTGGCAGAGAAAATGAGATCATTCAGTAGGGTATCCTTGTTTAAGCAGAAGTAGGGCTCAGTGATAAGAGTTTCTTTATAAAGGTTGAGGATTTTATGTTTGAGTTTTCTCAAGGCATTTTTTGCTGGGTTAGAAGGTAGTTTATTAAGAGTCATTTCCTGCAGGGGATAGTAGGGGGTCTGTCATGGGGAGGACCTATGATGGGTGATATAAGCAAGACAGTGCTGAGAAGAGTAAATGTAGATGTGACCTCTTCAAGATATATGCCCTTTTGGGAGTGAAACACTGCTGCAACGAGATTCAGAGAGGATCATTTTCCTTATCTAGAAACAGAGCCTATTCGTAACTGCTTAATATGTATGGAAGAAAAAGGGGCCCGTGACTTCAGTATCTACAAAATCAGAAAGACAGTAATGCCTAAGCACACAGTTCGATGACAGATTCAAAAGTAGGGGCTCTCAGACAGAATGGTAATTAACTATAGAGGCACCGCGCATTAAAGAGATGTGCAGATAAAATTCCCCTCTTGTGGCTCCAAGAATACAAGTCAGTCCGTCCTAGATCAAGCCCTGGTTGATTGATTCCATTGCACAGTAGGGTGACCAACCGTCCGTAATTTTCATGGACTGCCCGTTATTTGGGCCTCTTGTCCGTTGTCCCTGAGGTTTTCTTTCACGGACACCTTTTGTCAGTAATTTTGGGGATGGCAGCAAGCTGTGCTGTTCCCCTGCGACAATCGGAGCCAACTCGCACTTCTCTTTTGAACTCTAGAGGCTGCAGCAGCCCCTCCCCGACCTTGCTCAGTCTGTGGACAGGCCTGCTGTCATTCTGACTGTGGATGATTATCACATAAAGAATCACAATGGGCCAAAGGCAAAGTGAAGCACCCGCTATATCTGCTTCAGTGGGGGTGTCACGGTTCAGATAAAAGTGTTTTTTGGCCCTTTCTGACTTGATCTGTGGCTCTCAGGTCAGCATAAGACAAAATAACAAACAAACACAGCAGAATAATCACTGTGATGGAGCTGTGGGGAGGGGGCTAAAGGGTACCAAAGTAGCCAAAAGCGGCGACAGAAAGAGAAGTTATTAAAATGGTAAATCAAAAAGAAGTACAAAACAAATGGAGTGAGAAAGCGAAGGAAGAATAGAATGCAAATATTGAAAGAAAGCTGGGAAGATATAAGAGAAAGATTAAGGGGCATATTCACAAGGAGCTATCGCCGCATTAACGGCACTTTATCGCAGCCAAAGTCGTGATAAATGTACCCCCCCATTCACAAGTCAGTGTTAACAGCCCACAGCACCAGTTTACCTGCGATAGCAGCCGCAAAAAACATCGACACAGAGGACCCTCGCAAATATATCGCTAATGAGATGCAGAGTAGGTGTTCCCGTGAGAAAAGCAGAGACAACAGCACACCTCAACATTCACAACGACCAGCCACATCCGCAATAAAAACACAAAACAGGCGATAAGGCGCGTTAGCACAAGGAAATCTACACCTGCTCTGACCTGGTGTAAAGTCGGACGGCAGCCAGCACCACAAAAGGGAGCACAGCCCAGGGCCACATCCGAAGGGCAACAGATGCCATGGAGCCACCCATCATGCGGCCCGGTCACCCAAGAGGGCCACAACACCCACCCCCACCACCCCAGGACCCCATCCCACACCCGGAACCCCCCCCCGGACCAACACAGACGCAGCGCAGACAAAGACAGCGGAACCCCAGGAAATGTACCAGCCGCACAGACCCAACATCTGACAATGTCACCTTTCACTACAGGCTGAAAGGGACAACCAACCTACGCATCCTGACCATCATCGCCTAACAGGCATACGGCAACAACACAGTGGACAACCAACATCCCACCCCACACAAAGCTGATGGCATGGCTGCACCTGTTGGCCCCTGAGACCCCCATCCAACACCCGTCAGAGTCAAAGGAGTCCCACAGCCAGCCACATCCAAGTCCCCCACACCTGTCCTGGACATCACCATCACCCTGGTACCCCAGTCCCCATACGTACAACACAATGCACAGGATCCGCTGGAGACCAAGCAAAGACCAGACGCTATAGCAGGATGCACGCACGTGTTGGGGGCAACACACAGCACACATGTACTACCTGTGCCCCCTGGTGACACAGCACACAATAACTGCAACAGGAAGAACACGTCTCACACTAATGTGCAGGCAACAACAGAACACCGTGGAACACCCAACAATGTTGCCTTCAAATACACAGCCAGTGTGCATGATACCTTCATCCTCCGACAGTCCATCATCAACCAGCGTTCCCAGGATGGCAACAAGGGAAATGTACAGCCCCTTGGCAATATACAAATGAACACCCCACACACCTCAACACCACAACCATGCAACTCACAACTCTGGCAATGCACACGTCACAAAATCACATACAACAGGCACAACAATATGCCCACCCACCAGACACGACAGAACAACTTACAATGTCCACATGGGCAAGCCCTGAAAATGAGCCAGCAATGGCATGGCACCTCAGCCACATACTAGCCGAATGTGGGGAGAGGTGGCAACCAGGCATGTGTGAAGGATGCAGTAGAACCATGATTGGGAAAGTACACAATGCCAACAGTGCCGGAGATGTGCTGGACACCTCGCAGTATGCAGAACACCCATATCCATGGCGACATACACCGCTTGCGTATGGAGTGTAGTGGACAGTGGACGCCACCATGTCACCACAGCCAGTGGGGGACCTCGCGGAAATGTTGCCTGTTACGCACCCCCCTAAGCGTCAGTGGAGTGGGATGGCCCGGCGTACGCCACGCCAGCGTAGGGGTGTGAATAAAAACCACGTAGGCCTGGGCGTGGTCCACTTCCGGAAAGACCCACATCTCTGCCAGGGCGGCGCCTCCCACCTCGCCACGAGGCCGATGCCATCCCCGTGAGCAGAGTTGCCTGAGATGCCTTGCGCCTGCTGGACCCCGGCACGCTGGTCCACGAACCCGTCAGGCCAGCCCCTGCACAGCCAGACCACACTGATCATCTTCCGACACCGGCATGTGTCAAGGAGGGCCCACCACGTGCTGGCGCAAGCCACAAGCCTGAGGCCCGAGACCTTGGCAGCCACCTCAGACCATCACGGCTGCCACGACACCGGCCCGCTTTAGTCCTTTTTCGTTGACGTACTCTACTGCCGCCCCCGGCCTACTCTTCGGACCAGTAGGTCCCACATGTGGAACTGTGTCTTGAGTCATGAATGGCAGTGACCCCAAATCCGGGCCAGCGGCCACAGCACCAGACCCCCCGATCAGTGAGGCATAGTTCCAAATGGGCATCTTGCGACACGTGGTGCCACTAACCCTGTTCAACGTCAGCCGGCAACACGTGGTGCCACTAACCCTGTTCAACACCAGCCGGCTACACGTGGTGCCACTGAACCTGAACTACGCAGGCCGGTGGGGCCATCCAACCTATGCCGGCGACACTCGGTGAATGGGCCGTGCTGACAGCTGCCTCAGGCCTACACCAAGGTCAGCTAGGTCACACATTTGGAACTGAGTCTTGATTACACCATGGCAGTGACCAGATGTCTACTGCAGGGGTGATATCACTAAACTCCCTGCTATCAGTGAAGCAAGCGAATGCATCACAAGCTCACAACACGTGTCTGTGGGCCCATCCTGACCGCTGCCTCCGGCCTACACTGCGGTCCAGTAGGTCACAGAATACTGATGTGGCAATGTTGGAGTTCACGTCTGTGTACCGGCATCATCGCAGACTGCAACCCCTCTCAGCACCTGTGCCACTAAGTTTGTTCCCCGACATTCATGGACACTCACTGGTCATATATTGGTGGCGTTTGAGTCTATGGACTAGGGGCTAGCTTTCATCCTCATGTAGCTGATACCGAATTGTTGGTGGAAACGAGGGTTGCACTTTCCACTCCTCCATTTGCTACTTCCAGATAACATCAGACCTTTTGCATCATGCCCTGGAGGACACCTTCCACTGTCCCCCGAAACCCTCCGCAACATACACCTCGGACATTGATGGGGACCCGCTCAGGTCGCATGGCCCATCTGACTGCACCGCAAGTCACCGTCCCGTGGCTGGGTGCCTGTGCCGGCCGCAGTGCATCCGGGGCCACTAATTCTGTGCTGCTCAGGCCTGGGAACCCTCCTTCTGGGACATTGAATGGCCTCTGTAGCGATGGTCTTGGGGTCATCAACGCCATGTGTCCGTGGCCCTGCGCTGTCCGCATCCTCCGGCCTCAGCTATGGGCCACCAGGGCCCACGCAAAGCATCGAGTCTTGACCAGCCCGGACGTCGCATCACCACAGGAGGCACACGCCACCACCGCAAGGACCACCTCCAACCGCCATCTGCCAGAGTCGAAACGGTGGTCCTGACAGACCTACGGAGTTGCTCAGACCTGTCGTGGATGCCATCATCGGCCTGATACCCTGCTCAGCACTCCAGTGGCCAGTGACTCAGTGCACCGCAAGCCATTGTCCGTTACTGATTGAGTTTTGTGCTGTTGTGAGGTTGCGCAGCAATGTCACCTCATTCAGTGGGGAAGGCCTGGGACCATGATGAGGAGGATGTCTCAAGTGTATGGACGGGAGAAGGCACAGACAATGGGAGGGCAGGTGGCAACAGCCCCAAGGCAGGAATGCAGACTGGTGGTGGTAGTCAAGCTACACACCCGGATCTAATACTGGGTATTGCGCTGTGGACTGCGGACGCAACTGTCACCTCAGGCTGTGTGGGAGACCTGGGACATTGATGAGGAAGTTGATGCAGGTGTAACACACCCCACTACATCTGCATCAGGACTAACCCGAAGGGACACAATCCTAGCAATTTCTTCACATGAGCGCGCTCTTCTCTAGTGCCCCTACCTCAGTGCACTGCAACTCACGGAACCTCCTGACTGAATATTGGGTGACCTCTGTCCTTACTCCGGATCCCTCCATGTTGCTCTGCATTTGACTCTGTTATGCTGGTGTTTTCTGTTTCCATTACACTGGTGTCCACTGTTCAGGTTGTTGCCAGCACCAAGCACTCCATGCGGGCTGGCAGCAACTCACCCCACACACATCCAGCACAGGCGTCACTGTACATGTGGCCCTGCCAATAAAGGGGCCGGGCGCACGTGCCCGTAGCCAGTTCAACATGATATGTGCATGTGTCTCTGTGGGGGTGTGGGTCTCCTTTGTGGGGTGTAGGTGGTCCCTGAAGGGTATTGGACACCCACGTATGTGTTCTAGTTTGCATTCCATGGTTTCGGCAACACCCTCACCTGTTGGGCCACCTCCTTTTGGCGTTCTGCCACCTGGCATTGGGATGCCATGTGTGGGTGGGTGACGTGTTGTGAGGCAGCCGTGATTGTGGGTGCTTCATGCTGTGTGGTCTGTTGCAGAGTCTGTGTTCTCTGAGTAGCTTGTCTGACCTGGTCCTGGTGGTGGGTTGTGTGGGATGTCCATGGGCTGTTGTAGGGCGTCGGTGTCGGGGGTGTGGTGTTCGTCTCGGGCATCACTGATGGGTTGTCTGTTCAGACCTGCTGAAGGTGTTGTTTGTCCCTCTGCATTGTGAAGGGGAGGTGCATGTTGGCATTGTGTTGGCGCCTTGTTCTTGTCGACATGCAGACTGTGTGACAATGTACATTGTGACTGTTTGGGGGTGGTGGCTATTTGAGTTGGGACAGTGTCCATTTGGCCTACATGGCTGATGTGGGGTTGTAGGGGTAGATGTGCATCTCACAGTTCCCTGCTCTGTCCAATGTGATTGTTCTGTTTCTGCGCCTGGGTGGACCCAGTTGTGTCCCCTGTTCTGCAGTGTGGGTGCTGCACTTTGTGCCACATTGTCATGGTATGTGCTGTGATTGCTGTGTGTGTTGTGCTGCAGTGTGCTACGGGGATGGGGGACATGTCCCTGGGTAATTGTGGATGTGCAGTGTGCTACACCTCATTGTGCATGTGTGGCCTTGTGCCCATCACCCCCCGTCCCCCCAGTTCCTGTTGGATCCTCACCCTGTTGTTGTTGTGTCAGGTCCTGTCGAGCTGTGTCCGTACTCCCTACTCCTTGCACCCTCTACACACTGATGACTGTGGCCTGGCTTTCCTCCTGCTCCTCCTGTGTCGCTGGACTGCCACCTCCTGTCGCCGTTGCTGCCTTCCTGTTGGCAGCGGGTTTGTGCCTGGTTTAGGTTGTCACATCCTGGCGGAGCCTCTTGGCCTCCTGGATTGGCCTCCTGGGCTCTGCGACTGCATTCCAGGCGGTCTGCTTGTGGGTCATTTGCTGGTAGTGCTCTGTCGCCTCCGTGGCCTTGGTCTTGTTTTCCTGCGGTCTGCACCCCGTCTTCCTCTCCATTTTCTCCTTGGCCTTCCCCGACCCACTTGTTCCTTGCTGGTGGTCTGTGGGGGTTGTGGGGTTCTCGTTGCCCACTGCGCTGGGTCAGGGTGCATGGATGTTGCTACGTGCTTTGGCTTGTTTCTGGTGTGTTGTGCCTGTGGTTTTTATGGTGCAATTGCCCGCCAGACGCGTGGGAGTTGCAGGCCTGAGGCTGCTGTTCGCAGCTTTTTGTACCGCGAGTGGCCTCATCGCATGATTTCTCGCGTTTCGCATTTTTTGGGCGTGGTGTTGATTTACACGCTGGCATTTGACGCGTTATCTGGTGACTATCTCATGGTACCGCCTTGTTGTGAATTCCACGTTGACACAGGGTTATTTTCCCGTGATAGGCTGCGTTATTGAAAGTTGCGTTATGCTACTCTTGCGGTAGTTATCACACGTTCTTGTGAATATACCCCTAAGATTTAACAATGGAAGGAAGGACAAGTGGATGATCAAATGAAAAAAGGAACAAAAAATGAATGTGAATGTGAAATATGGAAATATGAAAAGAAAATTAAATATGAATTTAAAGAATAGAGAGAAAGAATGAGAGACGAAATGAATGGATGCACAGGCAGAAAGATGGAAAGAGGAATAAATGGAGGATGTAAAGAAGAAAGTAGAGAAAGTGGAGAACAAAGGTGGATAGAAAGAAGGACAGGATGAAAGAAGAACATAAGGAAAGAAAATGAAAAGACGGACAGAATAAAAGAAAGACGTCAATATAGGTAAATGCAGTTTTTGACCAAGTTTCTTTCCTGCTGTAAAAAGCATAATTTTGCAATATTTTATGCACATTTTCATCAGGGGAACAATTTACACTGGCTTCAAAATGAAAGACAAGGATAGCTCACTTTGCTTCTTTATTTAGTGCCACATAAAGGGGGTATTTTATTTTTCTGGCTGCTCCCTTGCAATGGGCCCATGTATAGTCGCAGCATATGGCATTCCTTCCCCTGTAAAACATACCTTTTGTCCTGAACTTTTGTCCTGAATTTTGACCATTTCTCCTGAATTTTTACGCTCACTGTCCTGAATTTGCACCTATGCCAGTTGGTCACCCTATTGCACAGTTGTGCTAGACGAGGAAATAGATTGCTTTATTCAGTACTGTGAGTTTTTAAAAGTATAAAGTGTGCGAGCTTTAATAAAAATCGGAGGCAGACCAGTCGATTTGCAAAATGTTTTGATTAGCCAATAACATACGTGTGCAGGTAGTATGCATGTTCTGACCATGGAAGGCGATCGGCAGCTGCGGGCTCAGCGGTGATCGGCGAATGGTCGTCATTTTCTCAAAATGGAGGCCCCCTATTTCACAGAGCAGGTCGGTCCCGAACTCGGGCGAACATTGGGTGGGGGGGGGGGGGATGCTTGTGTTGAAGTTCTTTTTTGTACAAAGATCAGAGTTGCCAATAGCTAAAGCATGCAGAAAATCTGAGTGATTACTGACCCTGGAAGGTAGGGTGACCAACCGTCCGTAAATTTCACGGACTGTCCGTAATTTGGATCTCACGTCCGTTGTCCGTGACGATCCCTTTTACGGACGCCTTTTGTCCGTAATTTTGGGCATTGGCTTGGGGAACATCACTGTTCCCCTGCCAGAAGCCTTAGCTCTTTGATGGGGCCGACTTGCACTTCTCTGAGCACAAGAGCAGCCCCACCCGAGTACTTCACAGGTCTTTAAAAGACCATTTAGGTGTTAACGAGGCTTTGTTGTCCCCCCCCCTTCATCTCCACACTCACTGCCTATTGCTGGAAGAATTAGCCCCCCCACCACGCCTCCAAAATTTGGCTCTCAGATAAGGCTTGGCTGTTTATCTGTCGATGCTCTTAATTGGATGTGTCCTCTGCGGGTGGTAGGTCTGTAAAGAGGTATGAGGTGTGAGGAGAAGAGTGACTGAACATTACTGACACGAATAGGCCTGCGAGTGGCAGGGCTGGCTGGGAAGAGCAGGCCTGCAGGGCCATGGCTTTGAAGAACAGTGCTCCCAGGGACCTTGATCCGAAGCATATGGATGGCCGCGTTGGGGTGTAAAGGGCAAGGACAGCACAGGACTCGGAGAGGCATGCCTCTGTGTGTTGGGGGGACAGGCCCATGGAATGTGGCTCTTGAACCGCAGAGTTGTAAAGTATAGGGCTCCGAGGCCAGTGGTGAGTGTATGGCTGCAAAGTGACAGTGTACGGAGGGCGGGGCTTTTAAAAAATAGAACTTATGACGTGACCCAGCCAAAGCTGTCGATAGGTCCCGTTCCATGTATGAAACACTAAACCAGTTCTGGCCTTTTAGCCAAAAGCAAATTGTAAATATGGGCATCAAAATCCCAGCATGGAGTGTGTTATTGGCTGGAAACAAAAAAGATAAACGAGTCACACTTGCATGGGCCTTCCTGGCAGCTGTGGTACTCACGGAGGCCACTGCACTACAGTGCAGAGCGACGGGTAACGTTACATGCAGTGGGATCAAATTCTTTACATTGCAACATCCTTGTACAACTAATAAAGGTCATGTGCGGGAATTGACATACTGATGCCTGATACCAGGTAGACCTAACCGTGATCGAGCTTGATGACAAGCCTTCCAGCAAATGACACCATGATGAGACCAACCCAGGAGCAGAGCTAAAACAGAAAGGCTACCAGTAAGCCACCCTTCATTTCAGTCCAGCCCGAACCACCTCAGAGTCCTTTTCAGGAGTTTTAAATTGACCAAAGATGCCATATGTTTGTCCGTCATATTTAATATTTTAGTCTTTTCTGACTGCACCTTTTGATATTCCCTAACTTAAGGGGTTTGGCGTATCTAAAATTGCCACTATGTGCAGACAAGGGAGGGGGACAAACAGAGTAGACCGAGAGGGCTTGCTATACGGCCTCCAGCCTTTTATACCCCACACTCCCCGCCTCGTGCCTTCCCATTGATGAACCTGGTTATGCAAAGACCCCTGCCTCCCACAGGAGCCCCTACTGATAGCATATGGGAGCAAAGGATAGGTGTAGGGAGGGTGGAAGCTTCTGAAGAGCTGTTTTCCTGTCAATGGATAAGAAAGAGAAGCTGTGTGTGGGATCTCCCTTGTGGCAGATTAAAGCCCTTTCCATGTTACTAATGTGAAGGGCCATCACAATGGGAGGGCAGAAGAGGCAGTATGCCCCAGGCCTGTGATTTTTCAGGGCCCCATGCTGATGGAAGGATGGATGGCTAAATGAAAGAGGGATGGAGAGAGAAAGGGAGGATGGATAACTGAAAGGGTGAATGGTTGGATGGATGAGTGACTGGGTGGATGGATGAGTGACTGGGTGGATGAATGAGTAAGTGAAAGGATGGCTGGATGGGTGAAAGGGTAGATGGCTGGATGGATGAGTGAATGGATGGATGAGTGGAAGAGTGGATGGATGAATGTACGGATGGATACGGTGAAAGGATGAATGGAGGGATGGCTGAGTGAAAGGGTGAATGGGTGGAAGGATGAGTGACTGGGTGGATGAATGAGTAAGTGAAAGGATGGCTGGATGGTTGAAAGGGTAGATGGCTGGATGGATGAGTGGAAGAGTGGATGGATGAGTGTACGGATGGATAAGGTGAAAAGATGAATGGAGGGATGGATGAGTGAAAGGGTGGATGGAGGGATAGATGAGTGGAATGATGGATGGATGGAAGGATAGATGATGGATAGGTTTGCAAATGGTTGAATATTGATATGGATGGGCACACAGATGGAAGGACAGAATGAATGGTGAAAGACTGAATGATGGATGAAAGAATGATTACACTTTGTAACCCCCATCATCTTAAGTACATTTCCTATAGATTGACTTTCACATTTATATGAGTCATTGCCTCTATATAATATGTGTGTGATGTAACTCACTCCGACACCCTGTCCTTCTTACTTGGGATGAGTAGCACTATAAAAGAAATTAAATACACATGAGAGAGGGTCTATGTGAAGAGGAGGGTCACCATTGGAGGGTGGTAGCAAGGTCGGACTGGCCGGACCGGGCATCGGGCGTTTCCCTGGGAGGCTGGAACTTTGGGGGGGGTTAGGGGGCGGTTTTGTTAGCGCAAAAAGACTTGAACATTTGCTCAAAGTGGCGCGCATACTGAAAAACCATGAAGTGCACAATTATCTCAACCTAATATAAACTTCTTTTCACTTGTACTTAAGTGGTTATCTATTTACTTACTTCTTTACTATTGCGCGACCTCTTGTGATGTGTCTGTAAAACGTAACTTTTGTCCTGAATTTTGACCTCCTGTTCAGAATTTTTGTCCTGAATTTTGACCCTTTGTCCTGAATTTTTACACTCACCGTCCTGAATTTGCACCCATGCCAGTTGGTCACCCTACTGGAAGGAGATCGGTGGCACTGCTGGCTCATCGGTAGGAGACGGACGGTTGGTGTTTTCATAAAATGAGGGCTCCTATCTCCGTGAGACAGATACATCTTATCATTGCCTACAATAAATAACTCGTGTCCTTAGTTGGAGTCAGATGTTATCAAAGAAGTTTTTATTGTTTTTGTTTCATTGCCCGAGTTCTCTTATCTTATCTCATTTAATATAATCAGCAATCTAGTTTATTACATCTCCTGCTTCTATCGCTTGCCAGATTCTCAGAGTCTGGTAAGTAATTATTAAATACAATAATCAACGTGTTTACTCCTTGTTGGGAGTCTGCAATATGTTCCTGGCAACAGATACATATAGCTTAAATGTTAATGGAAAACTAAGCAGAGGTTGTCCCTGTAAGTTAAATAATACCAGTAGTTCTGATACCATAGGAGTGTCCTCACACATGCACAATGATATCAGTGAGTCAGTTCCCGTTTATGACTTATTGAACTACACAATTATGAAACTTGCTATCTTTCGTTAAAGACTATGGGGCATATTATCAAGCCGGCGATAAAAAATGATCGCCGCTTTAGCATCTGTTTTCGGACGAAAAGCGGCGATAATTTTATCGCTGTATTAGCAAGGTCACGCTAACGCGTGAATCCTTGCCCTATCGCCCTTTTCCATAACGCCCACCTTTGCATCTCTAATGAGATGCAAAGTGGGCGTTCCGTCCCAAAATAACTGGAGAAATGTCGTTAACCGACATTTCTCCAATTATCAAGGGAATCGCTAACAAGCATAGCGATAAGAAAAGTAGCGCTAACCTTGGTTAACGCTACTTTCCTTACGCATGCTTTTAGTTTGACTTAGCCATGATATCCAATGGAAGGTGGATATCATGGTTAAGTATGCCCAGCCCTATCCACAAGCTATCGCCAAATGTCGTGCGATTATCGCTGGATTTCCAGCGATAATCGGACATTTGGCAGCTTGCGCCAGGAATTTTATCGATTCTGAGATAAGCGTTGCTAATAGCACGCTATCTCAGCGATAAAATTCATCGATAGCCGGCGATAAATATCCTAGCGCTAAGTGTGCTTAGCGATATTTATCGCCAGTTGTTGATAATATGGCCCTATGTTAATAAAATATATTTGAAACACAAATAAACAGTGCATCGCCCACATGCTACATACAAGTGTGGTAGTAGTAAAAGTTTCATTCAGAAACTCGATTCCATAAATCTTACAATCAATAAAACAATCATTAATATCCAGTTTTTCAGTTATTATGGTCAAGTAAAAACCTCTTCAAGCCTATTCCATTACATCATAAAATCACTTTAGAAAGAATAAATTTTTTTTTATACCACAGCAAGAAGTGAAAACGCATTCATGTGCAAAATAGTAACCGGTGGCATGCAACCAATTTCTCCTGGTCTACAATTGAAGTCCATTAGTTTTCCTTGTAAGCCCTACCGTGAATAGGAACTTGCTTACAGCAAAGACAGTACAAAGGGATGTGTCACTCTTCAAAAGTCTCAGTGCCTCCAAATACCTCTGAATGCCATGATACTTGCCCAGTGCGACCTATCCATATCCCTCTAGGCTTTGAGCACATGATGTATAGTTTCCTTTGCTGACAGAGGGCACATAGTACATACAATTAGACAGTGCTCCTGTCAGAGCTCCATAGCACCGTGAATGACCCCAATTCGAGTGTATAAAACAACATTTCAGGTATAAAGATTTTGGGGCATATTATCAAGGAATAGCGATATTTATCGCTAACCGCGCTTAGCACAAATTTTTTTAACGCCGCCTATCGCTGGAAAATATCGCTGAGATAACACCCTATTAACAAGGTTTATCTCCATAGCGATAACATTTCCAGCGATAGCGGCAAAATGTGAGAATATCGCTGGAAAAGAAGCGATATTCTCGCATTAACGCAAGGATGGATTCAGCCTGACAATCCACCTCCTATACCTTAAACAGGTAAGTCATCCTCAGTAGCAGGTGTTAAAATCTAGCGATAAACGCGCTTAGCGCGATTTATTTTATCGCTTCGCCTGCCTTGTTAATAGGGGTTATTTGTGTTAGCGACTGTTTACAGTCGCTTTTAGTGGGGAACGCCTACCTTGCATGTCATTAGCGATAATTATCGCTGACATGCAAGGCGATGTAAAACCCGCCCGCTAACGCCTGAAAGCTGTCGCTAACGCCTGTTAGCGACAGCTTGCTAATAGGGCGTTAAAAATATCGCCGCTTTAGCGGCAAAAAGTGCCGCTAAAGCGGCGATAAAGCCCTTGATAATATGCCCCCTTGTTAATTGTTGGAGCAGGAGATCAAGAGAGGTTTCATAAGAGGAGTGGCCCTTAGTAAGCAAGACTTGGTTTGTCAGCCTACCAATAGCCAATTTTTAGCTGGAGCTTGGAAGTAGCTACCAGCAAAGGCAGGTTCTGACCAGAATGGTCCAATCTATCAAACCAATGGCGGGCATCTGTGAACTTCGGGAAGGTGAGGCCCTTGTCGAGGGCAAACAATTCCTCAACTGCCCTCCAGTACAACCTCAACTCCACAATGGTCCAAAGCTGCTTTTGGTTCCAAGTCCATCCCTATTTAACGCTGGCCATCATTGTGACCTTCTGAACATGTGACATCAGGAGAGTGAAAAACCGTAAAGACATCTCCATATTTATCGCATATGCGATTGATAGCAGAAAGACCTTAGTTGAGCAGATCTTCTGAGTAATGGTGCATAAGAGGCCTAGCACACCTTATTTCATGTGCATCTTTCTTATTTAGAATGTAGTTTGGCGAATGCTACTTTTGTAAATGATATTTGGTTTCTTCCCTCACTCGTGGCTATGCTGATGTACAGCTGTAAGGACATTCCTCCGAAATATACGTTGTTGTCATAAATTAAAATTTTCGGAGAACAACTGCTGCTTATTCCCTTAACAACACATTACAGACAGAATATATCTTTCTCGAGATCCACAAGGATAAAGGGGCCACCCCATACTGCTGATTATGTTTTTTTCTGTGCAATAGAGTTGAATACCTTTCCTCTTAGAGAACAGAACATTTATTTTTATTAAACTTATAACTTTTGTTAGTACTCTTTGCTTTTCTTGTTTTTTGATGAAGTCTGCTATAACGACTTCTGTGAATACAGGTCCAGTCTAACCAACTACTGGGCAGCCAAGACCGATTTTACCAAGATATATGAAGACTTGCTGGGCTGTCTTTTTCATTGGTGCATGCACTAATTATTAAGGGGCAGATTTACGTTGAACTAACGCAGCGGGGTACAGCAAGTCATGTTGCTGCGCTGCGTTAGTTTTGAAGCACAGGGATGCGACATATTTACAAGAATATGTCGCATCCTTGTGCTTCCCCCTGCGCTGGCGCACAAACTGCAGCCATGCGCCGGCGCAGGCACCCTTGCACCATTGTGCAAGGATGCCTGCGTCGTGGGGGAGATTGTTTTTGTGAAGGAAGGGGAACCTTCCTGCACAAAAACAATCACTACAACCATTTTCCTCTTTCAATGCGTGCTGCAGAATGCAGCACGCATTGAAAGAGGAAAAAACGAGGAGAAATGAAAAAATTTCTCCTCGGTGCGCCTCGTTACGCCACTCTAGGGTGGCGTAGCTTTCAGACGCATCTCCAGAGTTACGATTTCTCATAATTCTGGAGATGTGTCTTGTTCCATGAGTGTTGCGTGGGAACACCCACAGCAACACCCATGGAACGCCCCTTCACCGCAAAGTGCTGCGTGTGAAGGGGCCGTATTTACAAGGAGAGGAAAAGTCACGCAGGGTGGCTTTTCCTCTCCTTGTAAATATGGAGCAGCCCCCTGCGCCACCAGTACGTCACGAAAAGTGACGTACTGGTGGCGCAGGGGGCTCGTAAATCTGCCCCTAAATATTTAGGGGCAGATTTACAAGCCCCTTGCGCCACTTTTGCGTCACTTTTCCCATGTTACAGATTACGCAAAAGTGGCGGAAGGGCCTTGTAAATAAGCCCCTTAGACTCCGGCATTTATCTTTAAGAAGAACGATATTGTTAAATGCTAAGCACAGCCTACGGCACGCACTTCTTGGCCTCTCTCAAATATGGCTGCCTTCCGTCCTCTCGTGGGAAACAAGATTTCATTTTCTTAGTAACGGTGACAAGCTGGAGTCATTGCAGCCTGCCATTGTTGAGCGCAACAGTTTCCATGAGGACACCACGCCTGCAGAGAGACCGGGTTCCCCTAATGCAGCTCATTCTGTGGAAGTTCTACAGCAAATTTTCTCTTCTGCTTTTGAGGCATTATTCAGGGCCAGAGAGGGCCCTTTGGTCCCATTTAGGTTCCAAGGCTGGAAGTATGTGATGGTGCAATGGACGATGGAAATGAGGATGTTAGGGGGTGCTTAATCTAGGGGGTGGATCTTACAGATATTTTAAAGCACTTAAGGGAAAAATTGGCGATTTATCCTCCTGTGCCAGTAAGAAACAAGGAGGATTTTTTTGCACAATATCAGCACCTAGAGCCTAAATCATTGCCATCACATAGCACTGTGAGGCGAGTGTTAAACCACAAGAGGAAAGACTTAGAGGAACAATCTTTCCCCAGATTTCTCATGAAGGTGGACAATTTAATGGTGGGTCTTTCTTCGCAAGGTGCGGTAATCTTGGAGGATGCCCTTCTTTCTTACCCTATAAATAAGAAGATTGAGGCTGCTGTTAAGAGGACATGTTCACTATTTAATTTTGCGGCACAGGCCAATGCTTCCACTGCTTATAGAGTCCAGTCCTTTTTTAGGGGTTTTCAAGCATTAGCAGACCAGAAGTACAAGAGAGGTGACTGTTCAGCTATTCATGCCCATAGAGCAGCAAGTCCGGTTTTTATCAGATATCTACTTTGACAATCTCTGTGCTTGAGCTGCAGCATCCACAGCAGCAATTGTAGCTTGTAGAGATATCTGGATGCACTTGTGGAGGTCTGATGCATCTAAGAAAGCTATGTTAAGGAAACTGACCTTTTCTGGGTCTAAGGTTCTCTGCCAAGAACTTGAGGAACTTGTTAAGAAATTGGTTGAGAATAAGAAATTATTGACACCTGCACAAATCATTTGGTAGGGGGTGTAGCCTTAGTTATAGAAGGGTTTTTGGCGCAGGTCCTTTCAAATGAGGTAGCCAAGCCTTTGAAGGCAGGGGTCGCATCCGGGGCAGCTCTGGAATTGATAAATCGCGGTATCAACAATCTTCCACTTCTGCAGCCTCTCCTCTGCTCCCCAAAAGCATGACTATGCTCCAGTAATGCCTGTGGGGAGGAAGGCTACTAATATTAAAGGACATTTGGCATTCAATGGTAACGGATGCCTGGGCCCTGGAGATAGTGTCAACAGATTATCTCAACCCCTTCACACCTTATCCACCCAGTCTTTCATCAGAGTCCTCCACCACAGTGTTTTGTTTGAGGTTCAAGTCTGCTTCAAGGGATCCACCTTCTTTTAGGTATAAGGCTGCCATAATCAAAGCTCATCAGGAAGAGAGATTCAGGAATACGATTTGATCCTCTTCACTGTACAAAAGATTTTAGGAGACCTGAAGGGCATAAAAAAGTATATACCTCATCAAGCCTTCAAGATGGTCTTGCTCTAGGTGATACTACCACTCATCAATGAAAGGGACTATATGCTCCATCGATATGTTTGATGCATAGCTTCATACTTCCAAAAGTTTTTAATCTGATTTGCGGTGGATGGGAGCCACTTCTAGTTTTGGGTGTTACCTTTTGGCCTTTCGTCTGCCCCTGTTAAGCTGCTGGCTCCACAGGTTGGTATTCATATTTATACTCATTTAGTTGACTGATTATTTGCTTTTTCCTCTTTTTCTAAAGGAGAGGAGGACATTTACCATGTCTACCAGGTTCTTCAGGACCACTGTTCCTGCTCAATCTAGAGAAGTCCTATCTATCACCATCTCAAATGCTCCAGTTCATCAGTGCTGTTTCAAATAAACTTGCGACAATTAATCCTCACTGAAGAAAGAAGGTGGAAATTGGCCATTCCTCTCTGATTTCTATTGGCCAATGACTCAGCTTCATCAAGGGCCTGGCTCAGACGTCAGGAGGAGATGGCCTCATCCTTGTCCGTCATTACCTGGAGCGGACTCCATCTTTATCCCCTGTACACCATTTCTCCAATTTGGGATCCAGCATCAGGGAACAAAACTGCTGTTTGGCGGAGGAGATTCTCCTCTCTCTCCGCAGTTTATCTTCTGGGGAAGAAGAATAGGTCTGCGGATCTACTTAGTCTTCAGTTCCCATCCTCAGTCACCTTATGCTTTGTCCTTTGCAGTTTCTCAAGATTTGCAGGAGGATTGGGAAGCTGTAGCTGGACCTGTTTGCCATGTAGTAGAATGTTCTCCTCTTATGCTTCTGTTCTCTAGCTCCATCCCGGAGGGTGAGGTGTGATGGATGCGTACTCCATTCGGCAGCTGGCAAGTCTCCGCTATTTCTCTCCCCTGTCCAGTTGATCTCAAATGCGGTGAGGAAGACCCACAAGGGTCAAGCCTAGGTGCTTCCTATGATCCTGGGTTGGTCCAGGAGACCGCAGTTTCCAATCCTCCAGATGTCGGTCTCGTCCCACTGGCAGTTCCCTCTTCATCAGTCTCTCCAGAAACATCCTTGCCTTTCCTTATCATCAGTGAAGCATCTGAATCTGGGGGTCTGGCATTTGAAAGGTTAAGACTGATATTGCTGGGCAGCTCTACTGAGGTTGCAGAGTCAATCCAACAATCAAAACGTTCGTCAACCCTATAGTCTTATAGCACACACTGGAGGCTTTTTGAATCTTGGTGTTCCTCTAAGGGATTTTTCTACTCTCTCTTGTGACAATAAAATAATCTCAGACTTTTAGAGGCATGGTTTCTTTCTAGGTTTAGCTAACTCAACAATCAGGCCTAAATGGGCAGTGATGTGGGCGATTTGTGGCTTGTAAGTCTTGACTGTGGTTTCTTTATCTTCTTGCCTTCTGAGAAGCTTCTTTCTCCATCATCCTGTAGTTCACTCCCCAGTTCCCTCATGGGATCCCCCTTGGTTCCCTGCAGGTTACAGGACTCACCTTTTGAACCTCTCCTTACAACACACCTTATGTTTTTGTGACTAAGGCCATATTACCGATGGCCATTTCTTCAGGGAAATGAATAGATAAGGTTGGAGCCTTAATAATACTCCTCCAGTGCTTAGATTGTTTACAGATAAGGTGGTCCTGAAGGCGAGCCCATCCTTTCTACCAAAGATCTCAATTACTTTTCACTGTTCAGAAGCTATTGTTATTCCAGGTTTTTCCCCAAACCCCTCCTCAGAGAAGCGGGCTGGGCTCTATACGCCCATAGAGCTTAAACAATATATCTTTCTAGACCATCCTCTTCCTGAAAGGTAAATTCACTTTTTGTGACCTTTGGTCATTCAGGGATGTGTCTTCGCCCTTTCTATTCTACGCTTTCCGGGTGGATCAGCCTGGCTATTTTAAAATCTTAAGAGTCAGCTGGCCAAGAGCTCCCTTCGAAAATTCAGAGTAGAACCACTAGAGGGATTTTGCTTCCTAAAAGTACATATCCTACCTTTTATTTATTCAGCATCTTGCACTATGGTCTACCTAGGAACTTCAGATCAGGAGGCCAGTCAGCTATCCCTTAGAGTCATTCTGGGTTCTGGGGACAGGAGAGGCAGGTCCAGTCCTTCTCACTCAGACAAAGAGGGCAGCAGGTCAGCCCAGCAAGAACGCAATTCTTCCAGAGCAGCAGTCGCGCAGAGTGGCAATCCTTCAGCAGCACAGAAGTCCTTCTTGGCAGGGTATCCTCAGGTCCAGAAGTGTACTGAAGTGGTAGCGTCTGAGGACTGGCACGTCTCGCAAAGACATATGCTGTACGGCCACATCGTTTGCAGGTGGGGAGTTCATCTTCAGCTGAGTTTGATTCTTACATTTTCTCTGTAGTGCATTACAATTATTGCTACTTTTTATTTTCATTAAAACTCATGGGTGCAACATAATATGTCTTGGTGTTGTTTCTTGTGAATCAAAATCAGTTTAATCTGCTTGGGTATTTATCCATTGAGTAAGGACTGGACGAGAAAGAAAGAGGAGGTAATGTCCTGGTTACTTACCGGTAATCTTCAGTACTCCAAGTCCAGGTCTTCCTCTTCACATCATTCCCTCCCTCCCTGACTGCCCATATTAATTTTCATTCATTTGATTTTTGCTTGGATACATCAGAATGTGGTGAAGTTCCTGTGTTATAGTATTCTGGTAGGGTATGTCGCCATATAGGGTGTAATATTTGGACTGGACAAGGTAAACAATATCTGTGAGGACAGAAGACTACTCATGGAGTATGGACCGTGATGAAGAAGACTTGGACTCAGAGAAATGAAGATTACGGGTAAGTATCCAGGACATTCACTGTGCCTTCTTTTCTCTGATTACTATATAGCACAATTTGACTTCACGTGTTTGCCTGAGATATTTTGGCATGTGTAAAGTGTGTAAGGGACGGGGAAATTGAAGCAAGCTTGGCCTCATTAACCAGGCCATTCAAAGCCATGCTGATTTTACCAAGCTGATCTCTTAAGAAAAAAACCAAAAAATGACCCTTTGCTGATGTGTAGATACCATTTGAAACAACCTGTGCACTCTACTTTTGGCTGTTTTTACACCTACCTGAAATTGGACAAAGACGTCTCCCCAGTAAGCTCATTGATGTGTGCTCTGTACCCTGAGGAGTTGTGAACAGAGACACAAAGAGAGAAGTTAATTGTGAAGGGCTGTCCTAATTAGGCCAAAAGCCTTTTTCAATCAGGATCAATGCTATTTGAGGTAGGGCCAAGATACAATTTAAAATAACATTCACTGTTCACTTCATATTTAGCTACTAGTTTCCCCTTCCTCCTTTGAACAGTGGGGTCTCTCTAATAAGCCCGGTCACGTGCTCACAGTATTCTTTGGTTAGTGAAGAGAGGCATTAGGGGGAGCAGCTTTATTGCAATACCATGCTGTGATGGGGCCAATGGCCTTTATAGGTCTCCCCTAGACACTGGTTATGCTGTAACTTGAAAACATATTGTTTTCTAACAGTGGGCTTGGAGGCCACCCATTACTTACCAATGGTTGGCTTTCTTGTCACTCTCATTTCTTTGCACATTGCTTGCCAACTGCATATGCTTGCTTCCTCTTAGTGTGTTTGTCCCATCCCTGGAGCAAGGATGCATTAGTTCTTCCTACCCACCCACCCTACCATTTCTGCCTGCTTGCTGTCAGTAACCTCCCTCCTGACATTGTCTGTCTGCTTGCCCCAGCCCTTCCCACACCCTCTCTTTTCATCAGCTTGCCTACAGCCGCTCTCTGCCAACCTTCCTTTATCAGCTTGCCCCAGCTCTTCCCTCTCATCCTCTGATGTCATTGGTTTTCTCCAGTACCTCCTTCCTTCGCTCCGTTGTCCGTGTTACCTCCCATCTCCCCTCCCACAAACAAAAAAGTGTTGGACATATCATAGCACTTTTCTCCCCACACCCTCTGTCCGTGTTACCCCCATATGCCATGCCTCTATGTTGTTTTGCACTCCCTTCCACTCCCTGCCAGCAGTAAAAAAGTGCTATAATGCAGCTGTAGTGCTTTTGTTCTGAATATCAGCCTTGCTATACAGCAGCCATGCCACTGTACAAGATGGCTAAAAAACATTGACAAAGCTAATAGCTCTCTTGTTGGTTAGACCTAGTGGCTTTGCCAAAGCTTCTTCAGTTTTTTCCAATGCTGTAGCACATTTGAAAAAATTGTTTTTACAGCCATTACAGATGTGAACCCTAATGATGTCTTTGACCTGCCCCCAACATAGAGTGTGACGGACAACTGTGGTGCAGCTGGAAAATCAATCCATATATCTCAAGTTCCCTAAGTAAACCCCTTTAATTCCCTCATTAGTATAGGGATTGATGTCTGAGGCTGCATCAGGTAAACCAAGGTGTTATCAGTGTAAAGAGAGAGTATATGTACATAGTCTTCTATTCTCTCATCAACTTCAGTAATTGTATTGCAAGTGGTTCCACTGCCATGGTGAATGACAGCGGGGGTCAGGGACACCCTTACCTCATGGCTGTCTCGATGAATCAACCTGTGGAGACCAAGCCTGGTCATTGAGTCTCTATTAAATATTGGTACCCATCTTTGAAAATTGGGACCTATTCATATTGCTTCAAGGACCGCCATCATATATGACCAATCAATGATATCAAGCTTTTTCGACGTCTAATGCTACAAGTACTCCTTCTATCTTTAGCTTTCTAGTGGCATGAAGTACGTGCACCAACCTTCTCATATTCATTAAGTTGCTACATCCTGGAACAAAACCACACTGATCCTCTTGGACCAGGGAGACTTTTGTGTGATCAAGTGATTAGTTAATATTTTAAATAGAATTTTCACATCTATGTTGATCGTTGAGAGAGGTCAATAGGATCCATTTTGTCTGGATCTCAATCCAGTTTAAGTATCATCAAAATGACTGCCTCCCAAATGGTGCTAAGTAACAATCCCAGAGAGCTGGCCTCATTGTATAGGCCTAAGAGGTTCTTTATGATCTGTGCCAGGAAAGAATAATAAAGTTCAGAAGGCAGGCCAAATGCTCCATGTGCTTTTCCACTTTGTGTAACCTTGATGGCCTACACCACTTCTCTTTTTGCGAACTCCTTATCTAAGTCCACAGCCTGGTTACTCAAGAGCCATGGTATTTGAATAATTTCCAAAAATGTCCTTATCAGAGGGGTGTCAGGGGGAGCCAGGTTTTTGTTAAGTACTGCTAAACATATGTGGTGAGGGTCTGATTAATGATAGCCTGTTCTAGCACTTTTTTAACTTCTATTGTGGTATTAGAAATCGGATTTCTGTTTGGCAGAGGTATGCACCCTGTCCAAACAAGAACCACAGTCCTAGTCAGGATAAGTCACAAACACACCCAAAATTAACCTGTGCTTACTCACTGGTAGCTTGGCACACTTCAAACTGTAAAACTGTGGAAATACCACACAAAAAGACTCCATTTCGGGTTAGAAAATAGAACATAATGTTATAAATAAAACAAGACCAAAATGACAAAACTCCAAATAGTAGAACTTGAGATATGCATTTTTAAAGGATACATGGAAAAATAGCTTAGAAGCAATAAGTTGCTATCTATTTGGGATATCTGGTAATGCTGGACAGGAACAAAGTCAAAAGTTCAGGCTAACAGCAATGGAATGTGGGTTGGATACAGGGGACAGGTTTGGCCCACGGCAAAATTACCTTGTTGCTTCGTTGGAGACAGGGCAGCAGGTCAGCCCAGCAAGAACGCCGTTCTTCCAGAGCAGCAGTCGCGCAGAGTGGCAATCCCTCAGCAGCCAAGAAGTCCTTCTTGGCAGGGTATCCTCAGGTCCAGAAGTGAACTGAAGTGGTAGTATCTGAGGTCCAGTTCTTATACCCAGTGGTGCATTTGAAGTGGGGGATATATCAAAAAAGATTTGAAGTGCACAGAGGTCCTCCCTTCTTACCCTGGTTCCAGACTCACTACATGGGGGTATGCAACCCTTTGTGTGGGGTCAGGACACAACCTAATCAGGTGTACCTGTGAGGCTGTGCCCAGCTTCTCCCTCATATCCTACCAGGATGACCTATCAAGGCCCATCAAATCCCACCTAAGTCCTCTTTGTGTGTGGTTTTCTAGGGGGAATACAAAAAGGCCAGCTGTCACCCAATGCAGATATGCCATCAGAGACAGGCTGCAGGCACCCAGTGCTAAGAGCAGGAAAATGCATTTTTTTTTTTAAAGTGGCATTTTCAAACTAATGATAGTAAGTCCAACTTTGCCATCAATGAGAATTTATTATTACAAGCCCAATGGTACCAAACATGATAGATCTACTCATTCTCAGTTAGGATTTACAGCGTATTAAATGTAATATGGGATCACTAATGTTATCCTTTGAGAGGGATAGGCTTCAGGTTAGTGAAATACAAATTGAGTAGTTTTTTACTACCAGGGCATATATAAACCTAAAAGTACATATCCTACCTTTTATTTATTAAGCATCTTGCACTATGGTCTAACTAGGGCCTAGCCTTAGGGGTGGTCTATGTGTAATAACTGAGGAGTTTAAGGCTTGGCAAGGGGTTTTAAATGCCAAGTTGACATGGCAGTGAAACATTGCCTTCATGCTGCAGAGGCAGGCCTTGGACAAGATTTAGAGTGCTACTTAGGTGAGTGGCACAACAAGTGCTGCAGGCCCACTAGTAGTATTTACTTTACAAGCCCTGGGTATATGGTATACCACTCTACAGGGGACTTACAAGTAAATTAAATATGACAATTAGGTATAGATATCAATCAATCCATGTTTAGGGGAGTGAGCACAAGCACTGTAGCATTGGTTAGCAGTGGTACAGTGCACAGAATCCTATGGCCAACAAAACAAATTCAGCAAAACTAGAGACAAGTAGGCAAAATGTTTGGGGAAGACCACACTAAAGCTGACAGGTCTAACATTGTGGTTAATGAAATTATGAGAGGGCGAGGCCTTTCCCATCAAAACAGCTAGGCCAATAATCTGCCAGATTTGTCTCCTTCTTTATATAATGTGTGCGTATAGTTTTTCAGTGTATATTTATCTTGCCTTTTCCAATCTTCACTGACCTTGCACTGTTTTTTTAGCTGTTTTCTCCTGGTATCTGGGGTACCTGGAGCCAGCGTTTGTATATTTCTAAGTTTGCCTTCCACCCTTGCTAATATTTATTATAATTGCTCATGTGAGCTGTACACTTTACTCATACACTTGCCTCTCACCACCACTTTCATTCAACTTTTATGTGTAACATGAATATTACCTAGTCAGGTGGTGTAGCATCCATCAGACATCCACACAATGCAGATCGTTCATAGTCTCTATTAATGCTTCCATCATATCAGCTGTTGAGTGGTGTTTGAGAAGATGCCTGTCCATATCTCGATCAATTATACAATTTGAGTCGCCTGTGCATATCATTTCAACATCTAGGTAGGGTATCAAAGAGTTGTATATCAGTAAAACTAGCTTTCATCATCTGAATTTGAGGCACATACATTAAACAGACACACCTAAAATTCATCTAGGACACCATAGACCACGAAAATGTCCCCCCTCTACATCTGCTTACGGATCAACTGAGATAAAATGGGACAGCAGGCGCCACCCATATTGATACCTTTTTTGCATCTGCTGAATAGGTAGAGGAATATATATGTCCCCTTCAGTTTTTCTGGATCTTAACTTCCTCCTCATCATTTAAATGGGTCTCCTGGAGTAATGTGATCTGCAGTGCATATTCCTAAGATATGTTGTACCCATGCTGTTTCACATAACTGTTAAGCCCCTGTGTATTCCATGTTAACAACATAACATGTCTATCAATTCTTGAGCAGGTATACTTGTGTCTTTATCGCTGGACTCTTATCTCCAAATCTCACCTTTTTATGAGTAGTATTATGCATCATCTCCACCGCACATTGTGTCCTATCAGGCCACAAGCTATCTATTGGGTCCATATCCAATTTCCTGTTTGGTAATGTGTTGTCCCATTCACCCTTTCCACCCCCCCAGGTAAAAACCAATTCTGTTAACTAACTTGTGTCTTCCCACTCCCTCCATTGTCCTACGCCTACATCTCCTTAACACCATAAAAAGATTGACTATTCAACAAATTAGACTACATCAAATTACTCCTGGTGTGGAGGTTCTGGGCTCCAGGATGTCCTACCTGTCCCCAACTGGAGAATGTGCAGAATACTACCCGAGGACCAGTCTCCTCAGCTACCCTGAACTGGTTTGAATAAATGCTCCTCCAAAAGCCACACCCTACATTATAACTGTGAGATCTTGCCTTGTCTTCTAATTGGATTAGCTCTTCCTATGGTGACATTCCTCACCACCTAGAAGCTCTTGCCCAGAGAGGTGCTGGCCCTCAAAGTCCTTTTTGCAAATACATTCTTTGGATGTTTTTGTATTAAAATCATTTTGAAGGGATCTTCTCTGCCATTCCTTTTTTATATTCATTATTACACCATGTTGACATGATTCTGGCTGCCACATTGGTCCAATTTACATCATCCAACCAGTCCAATCTAAGGAAAAACTACAGTTGGTGATGTCCCATATTCTATATGAAAGAGTTCAAGAAACTAACACGATTTATCCCCTTTATGCCTCTCCACCAGGTTCGGTGGTTGCTGATCTGATGCTTGTGGTTCAAACTGGAGCTCAAAGTCTAATGTCTGATCTTGCTTGTTCAACCACTATTCTGGTATCATCTGTGGATGTTTACAATGTATGCTTGTGGTGTGTTGCCACCCTATTCTGTCTGTTTACTTCTTCTGGGGCCTAGAGTTTTGATATTAGTTGATTGTTATCTCACCCATCACGGATTTACAACTACTCTTACACCTCATCTGGAATGGTAAAAAATATGTTCCCCCTTTGCGGATGATTTTCAGTTTTGCTGGAAACAAAAGAATATATTTTACATTCATATATCTTAAATTCTGTTTGGCCACCACAAAGAATCTCCTAACCTTCTGAACTTTTAGACTATGCCATGAAATATGCTGATGGATTGGCCTTCATAGCAATCTGCCTATGAGGGTTCTCGGTGACACCCCAGGAGGTGAGGGCTCTATATGCTCTTTCTATGATAAACTTTGCAACAATGTCTTCGGGCTGCCATGTTGTACTGGTTTATTTTTCAAGAAACATTTCCAGCTCCCTTGTTGCAACTTCTTATGGAGTCCTACGAAGCAGAGGTTTTTTCTTCTAGATCTAGGCTCTGCGCACTCCAGCCTGTTACCTATGATTCGTGGCAGTTCAGATAGGGAATTGGTTGGCAAGTTCTGCAGTTAAGGTGTCAATTGACTTTTTGATGTGCAAGGACCTCTAGTTGACTTTCCAGGGATCCGTCTGAAGGAGATTTTCTTTGACGGGGATAGAGTCTGTTATATTCTCCAGCAAGTGTCTTGATCTTTCTATAGCTGCCAAGTTCTGATCTCCAGTAAGGTCAGGGTAGGGGTGACAGGAGTTTGCAAAGGATTTCCATTTTTTGTTTTTCACCATATTGTTATTCACATCTGTTGAAGGATATTTAAAGATATGTCCTTCCCCCTTTCTGTCTCAAAGCGTTGTAGTTGAGATGTTCTTCTGATATGGCACTGTATGTGTCATTGGTTCACGACATGTCTGAGATATGTAATCTCGAGAGTTCTTCTTTGAATTTCTTCTACCCAGTCTCTGTGTCAGCTGCCAATTAACGTTGAGGCTCTGTTCCAGAATTTCTTTCTTACTAGCAGTTCTTCTAATATTGAGCTTTTCATTTTAAACATCACTTTCTCCCACCACTATGTCCTTTCCAGTAAACTGGAGTACTGTTATGGCAATCTCTTTCAGATACAATATCTATGAATGTGAGAGTGTGCTGATTATATTTTTTTGTACTTTTCATAGTTTTTTTAAAATGTATTGTGGTGGGTGGCCTGTAGTTTCAGTAGGGGCCCCCAGTCGTAAAGTTAGGATTTTGTCTCAGTTAAACTTCAGTTTGTCTTAAGTTTAACTTAAGGCCAAAACTTAAGATTGACTGAGACAAAATCCTAACTTTAGTACTCCTAAATGCCTTCTGTGAATATCGAAAGTCGTAAAGTTAGGATTTTGTCGCAGATTACTTTTGTGAATCGGGCCCTTAGAGTGATTGAGAATAACCTCTTTGCCGAAGACTGGGACTACCAAACACCAAAATCGTTTGTTCTCTGGCTAGCGGAACTAGCATTAACGAGGAATTTTTCCGATATAATGATACCATTTACTTACAAATCCATGGTACATCCATGGGGAGTTCTTTTGCTCCTAGCATGGCATGCCTATATGTCTCATATTTTGAGAAAGCGAACATATACACTCAGGATAACCCATTTCTAGACCACATCAGGGTCTGGAGATACATTGATGACGTCCTTCTCATTTGGAGGGGAGATAAGGCTTCAGCAGAAGGCTTCTTGACCTGGCTTAACAACAGAAACCCCTACTTATTTTTCATGTCAACAATGACAACAGACTCCCACCCTTTCTGGAACTGACTATCACAGCCAGAAATGGTATGCTGGTGAGCAGTGTATATCACAGACCCACGGACAGAAATAATTTACTCTCCTTCCAGAGTTTTCACCCAAAATTGCTAACAGAGAACTTGCCGTATGGACAGTTTCTAGGTTTACGTAGGAACTGTTCAGAAATGGGTGAATTTGATAAAGTAGCAGAAAAACGGAGCCACAAACTACAGGAACGGCAATATCCCGAACATGTGGTAAAACGAGCCTGGAAGCAGGCAGAAAATAATCATAGAGATGCTTTACTTGAGACACATACACGAGAGATTAAGAACAGGAACATATGTGTCATAACATTCAATACAGCTTCAAATCATGTGAAAAAGATTATCATGAAAAAGTGGCATATTTTGAACTCTAATGGCTTGAATTTGAAAAGCCCCCTGTTCTCCTTCAGAAAGAGTGCAATGATCAGAGATGTCTTTGTTCCTACAAGACCAGTGACCACAAAACTAATAGGAAGGATGACTTCTACGCCTTGGGGTTTGCCCACAATAACAGGGCATTATGCATGTGGCCACTGCAAAGCCTGCCCACTAACAACTGCCAAACCAGGTCTTCCCTGAACTGGAAACAAGCATCCTGGGACCGGTTGCATTTGTCACCCTGAGTGGGACGGGTATGCCCAGACGTGGGTCCCGTACTCTCCAAGCCACTGGAGTCAAGCTATCCTGGCTGATGAGGGGTGAAACCCCAAAACCGATCCTAGGATGCTTGGTTCCAGTCCAGGGAGGACCTGGCCTGGCAGTTCGGGCTGGACTGTTCCCATTGGGCACAGGGTCAAGACTGATTTGCATATGGCTGGGTTCAAACTGGAATGGCACGGTGAGCAAAAAAATGATGGATTTAGGCCCAGATCTCTGTACTGGGGTGAATGTATGACATTGTTCTGCATTCTGTCCATCATTTGTTCTTTTTGCATTTGTCACCCCGAGTGGGACGGGTATGTCCAGACGTGGGTCCCGTGCTCTCCAAGCCACTGGAGTCAAGCTATCCTGGCTGATGAGGGGTGAAACCCCAAAACCGGTCCTAGGATGCTTGGTTCCAGTCCAGGGAGGACCTGGCCTGGCAGTTCGGGCTGGACTGTTCCCATTGGGCACAGGGTCAAGACTGATTTGCATATTGCTGGGTTCAAACTGGAATGGCATGGTGAGCAAAAAACGATGGATTTAGGCCCAGATCTCTGTACTGAGGTGAATGTATGACATTGTTTTGCATTCTGTCCATCAATTGTTCTTTTTGCATTTGTCACCCTGAGTGGGACGGGTATGCCCAGACATGGGTCCCATGCTCTCCATGCCACTGGAGTCAAGCTATCCTGGCTGATGAGGGGTGAAACCCCAAAAGCGGTCCTAGGATGCTTGGTTCCAGTCCAGGTAGGACCTGGCCTGGCAGTTCGGGCTGGACTGTTCCCATTGGGCACAGGGTCAAGACTGATTTGCATATGGCTGGGTTCCAACTGGAATGGCATGGTGAGCAAAAAAACGATGGATTTAAGCCCAGATCTCTGTACTGGGGTGAATATCTGACATTGTTCTGCATTCTGTCCATCAATTGTTCTTTTTGCATCTGTCACCCCGAGTGGGACGGGTATGCCCAGATGTTGGGTCCCGTGCTCTCCATGCCACTGGAGTCAAGCTATCCTGGCTGATGAGGGGTGAAACCCCGAAACCGGTCTTAGGATGCTTGGTTCCAGTCCAGGGAGGACCTGGCCTGGCAGTTCGGGCTGGACTATTCCCATTGGGCACAGGGTCAAGACTGATTTGCATATGGCTGGGTTCAAACTGGAATGGCATAGTGAGCAAACAAACGATGGATTTAGGCCCAGATCTCTGTACTGGGGTGAATGTATGACATTGTTCTTCGTTCTGTCCATCAATTGTTCTTTTTGCAGGTACCAATATGTAGGCATGACAACCAGACGAGTTACGATCAGAATTTTGAAACACATGAGTAATATCAGATGCGGAAGGCCTACCAAAAACTTGACCAAACACTTTATGCAGATGCAACACACAAAGAGTGATTTTAAATGATTAGTAATAGACAAACCATTCCTCCCACCTACAGCTAGGGACACTATGACCCTGATTTTTCAAAGAGAACAAAGATGGGTGCATAGGCTTAGGAGTAGTGAACTGGTACTAAATAATTCCATCCCTTGGCACCATATGAATAATACGAACTAGCAGGAGAATGTGTATCGCAGATCTCCTATTTTTGTTTCCCTACTTTCAAATAAAGCTCATTGAGAATACATAATGTTATAACATAAGCATAACCTTCAGGAAGGAGGCATTTATGACATTAGCTACCAAGACGAGACAGGTATGATCTGTATTATAATGGTGGATATATGCAAATTATTGTATCGCATTGTGTGATCCCAATTGTTTTGGCAATGACATAAGAAAATACAAACTGATTTGTTGGAAGTCAGGCAGACCAAACAATCGTGCTTTTGGGCACAAAGAAAAAACGACTCCTGCCATGTCGATACATAACTCAAATAACGGGGTTTGACAAGTGATGGTTAAATAAAAGCTCCAGATTCACTTTATATGGGAAGAAGAAATTAGACAAAGTAAACTAAAAGCTACAACCAGTGTCAGAAACAGGTAAATGGAGACAGAAAATAAAAACTGTAATTATAGCTTGTCAACTTTAACAAGGAGTGCGACCGTAGTAGCCCATGATGAATCCAAGATGGCCACGGATACGAGACAAGCAGTAATTCTGTTCTCGTTCTAGTTGTTCATGTCTCAATAGGAACCAGAAGAGGGGGTATGATTGAATTGTGTCCTTTATTAGGACAGCGCGCAAATATACCGACTTCGTCGGAGGGCGTGGAGTGGTAGGAGTTAGAGACACAACCCTTGAAGATGTGAGTACACCTTATCTTGGGGCTGCGGCAGTTAGGGGTCTGCATTCTAAGATTGAGATCGTTCGTAACTGTGAGGATCCCTTCACACAGCCTCCAGAAAACACACCAAAAAGAGAGGGTAGTCAATTTCCAATTAGGTTAAGGAGGTGGTAGGGGACCTTTTCATTCCTTCTCCTCCCCGTGCTTTTGTTTCAAAACACACGGTGGGCATAGCTTTATACTCTCTCACGGCAGAGACAGAAGGGAGGCAAATAGAGCATATGGGGAAACAGATACCCCCATTCTAATTCATTTAGCTCTAAGAAGAGGTTAAAAAAAAGTCTTGTAATGGTCCTTTCTTGTTTAAGAGAGATGGGGAGAACAAATACATTTGTAAGGTAGAATATCGAAGGGACATAACACACATTTTAGTGACCTTTGATAATTAACTGGTGAGAATACCTAAAGAAGAAATATAAAGAGTGAATTTTATGTACAGTCCGCTTAAGGAAATTGTCTGTCTTGCAGTGTGTGACTACAGGGCAGTGTTCCCACTTCGGTCCTGGGTTAAGAGAATCACTAATGAGACTTGGGTAAGAGTACCAATAACAATCTTGTAATATGTTGTTTTAAAATAGAACATTTTGGCTGTTGGTTGGAGAATCCCTTATTTCACATGGTGTTGGGACAATGTGTGAGTTAAGGGAAAACCCAGATTTTATAAAAATCTTCTAAATTACACTGGTGTGTGAAAAGAAAAAAAGTTTATTTGCCACTAGAGAGCAATGATTGTCACGGGGGTCAGAAGGGGATATTTTATTACTTTTAATTTATGTCTCCTTACAGATGCAATTGGCAAGTGTGGTTACTCACAAGAAACAAGTGAGGCCTAAACAATCATTCTTTAAGCAGGTCAAAATTTGACTTTAAATACTTGAAACAGCCACGAGGGATCAATACCCTGAGGAAGGCCAGTGACCCATTAGGGCAATAGATATTGGCTGAAACATGTCGGTGCAAGCAGATGGGGTACAGGAGCTGTAACTCCTCCTATACCCACAACGCTTAATTTTTAATGCTGTCAAAGGGGACCATAAATAAATGAGTATATACGGTACCCTCTTAGACAGTTTTAATTTGTATTTCTTTCTGCATTAGTGGTCCTTATTTGAAAAACTTTTCTTTCTTTCTTGTTTCTTCCCTTTTTTCCCAAAAAATCAGCTCTCCACCCAGTGTGTTGGTCTGTACCTCGATTTTGACAGTAGCCCTATGATGAGGCATACCACTACATAGTGGGTGAGGGCAGTCTTAAAAAATCTAATGATTTTCCCCTAAAATTCTCATATTTCTATATCACACTTTGACCGTTTTGTAAGCACATCCAATACATCAAAAGACAGAGTGAACACTGGCTCAGATTCTACTTTTCTTTTACAGCATACTTCAGTCCTTCTCTTTAGGTGAGTTTAAAAGTTATGGTTAGGACCTAGTTTCCATACGAAGAGCTTTTCTTCATTTGCCAATATCTTTGGCGTCGTTTTACGAATCTTGGCAAAATTTTCAAAATTAATATGCCACTCAGTTCAGCTGCTGTGTTGAAAGTTTCGGGGTGATTCATCAAGCGGGAGCTGAGAAAATGGAGGGGTCACAAGTGCTTTTTCTCCATGTTAATTTCCGTAGGAAACTTTAGACACGTCTACAGCCAGAACTGCTGAATGGAATTACACCAAGATTTGGAAAAAAGGCAGCTCTTGGTCTAGAAAGCACTCTTTTTGCTAAATGGTGTAAATCCGTTCAGTATTTCCTGAGAAATTTAATAATTTCTCTGATATACAACTGTTGCTGCGGAGGATCCGCGAACCCTCCCGATCTCGAGCCTGTGATCTGATTGGCTGCCAATACTTCAAACCAGGAAGTGTTGGCAGCCATCTTGTGACTCAGTTGAACCGAGTCACAAGAAAAAAGGTTAAAAAATGTTTAAAAAAACAAGAAAAGGGGCAGGGTAGAAACACCTTGACCCCTTAGGCCTGCTCAGGGGGTCCCTCAGGGCCCAAAAAAAGATTTCAGCAGGAATCGCAGTGGATCTGTGAATCCCGATGACATTTTTAAAAAATAGAAGCACAGGTTCCCGCACATCGTTTAATTAGGCCCCTGGGTGGGCCAGGTCCCAGGGGCAATCGAATTAATAATGCGGGGGCCAGTCGGGCCCTTGCAGCCCCAGGGACCACCACCTCCCGGGGCTAAATACATAATAGAATGCGTGAGGGGGCTCTAGTCTCCCCACGCAGCACTGGGGACTGCCACCTCCCAGGGGCTAATGTTTTGTAATGTGGGGGGGCCACATGACCCCCCCGTAGTGCCAGAGACCACCACCTCCCCGGGGTATATAAATATTAGAATGCGTGGGGGGCTTCAGCCTCCCCACGTAGCCCCGGGGACTGCCATCTCCCCGGGGGCTAATATATTGTAATGCGGGGGCCCAGGGACCACCACCTCCACACGGCACAAATTAAGTAAAGAGGGGGGTCCGTTGCAGACCCCCAGTCCCATGGACCACCACCTCCCTGGTGCTAAATACATATTAGAATTCGTGAGGGGCTCCAGCCCTCCCACGCAGCCCCAGTGACCGCCACCTCCCCGGAGCTAAATACATAATAGAATGCCTGAGGGGGCTCCAGCCCCCCCACACAGCCCCGGGGACCACCACCTACCCGGGGCTAATGGTTTGTAATGTGGGGGGCCTCTCGCCCCCACAGCCCCGGGGACTGCCAACTTGCCGGGGCTATATAAATATTAGAATGCGTGGGGGGAGGTTCCAGCCCCCTGTGCAGCCCTGGGGACCACCACCTCCCAGGGGCTAATATATGGAAATGCGGGGGGCAATGCAGCCCCAGGGACCGCCACCTCCCCACAGCACAAATTAAGTAAAGAGGGGGTCTGTTGCAAACCCCTGGCCCCAGGGACCACCACCTCCCCGGGGCTACAAAGTAAATGTGAGGGGGGCACGCGGCCCCCCTCCAGGAGCCCTCAAATGTACCTGGGGACCGCCACCCCCCAGGGACGGCTCCAGCAATGTCCCGGGGTGCTCACCCCGGGACATTACAATTTGCTATGGCTTGGCGGGAGCACAGCTCCGCCAAGCCATAGCAAACTCTGCTTCACTTCATGGAAGCGAGAGCATGAAAAATGCTCTTGCTTCCATGAAACGGAGCAGAATTGCTTTTGGGCAGAGGGAGCTGCATATTTGCAGCTCCCTCTGCCAAAAAGATTAAAAGATTTTTATTTAATTTGATTTAGACCTCAACTGGGGTCAATAAATACAAAATAAAATTATTTGAAAAAACAGGCATAATATTTCGGCTTTAAAACAACTTTAAAAAGCTTTTTAAAAATGTATACAAATTATAACAGGCAAATTCACCAGATGGCAATTTACAAAACTTGATTAAACTTTGAGCAGAGAAGATATTATGTCTAAAACAAATGGGCTTTATATACCGGCACCGAGCCTCTACCAAGGTTGAATTTGGACAGACTAGCAATACATGAAGTAAATCTTGCACTACTCCATAACACAAATCACAGATCCCTGTAGTATTTTCACAATTATTCCATTTAGAAGTATATACTTTTAATGGGAGAATCCCAAACCACAATAAGAGTATAGTGCGCCGTACCCTGTGTTCTAATGAAAAGCGTATATATCGATGCCGAGTTTTATATTCTAAACTGTCTACTAATTGTGCAAAATATTTTAATTGAGAACAATGTTCTACATCCAGGTCATAGCTTATTTTTGGAGTCAAATTCTTTAAGAAGAGCTTCAAATGTGCTGGTGTCTAAGATTTTAAAAGTGCTACCGTGCAATGGTACTGTTTTAGTGCAATACTGAGATTCTTATTAAAAGTATATTGCGACGACTCATTTCTAAAAGTCTCCAATTTTAAAATATTTCTTAAAAATCCTAAATCAGCATGTAAGAGATTATATGCCCATCTCTCTGGCGTAAGAGCTAACTAAAGATAACTCTAAGCGTATTGCTTGCACAGGGACTGCTTGGTTAACTTTTATCAATTTGCGTAATAAGTTCCCTTCTCTTACTTTTAATGGTTGCCAAGTCTTAATCAATATATATATATTCTAGGGCATAAGATAAAATAGGAGGGATTTTCATACGATAAACCTCAAGCAAAGAATAAAAATGTCTATTCCCAGAGGAAGAATAAAACCTCTGTAATACGCTTATGTGGGCGTGTGCCTTAAACCCAATATGCTGAAAATGGGAGGAATTTTGTAAAGTTTGCGAAAAAATTTGTCCCAAGTAGGTGTATTCTTTGACGACCTCTAAGGATTTTCCACCTAGTGTCCAGTTAAAATGAAAATATTGCTCTGCACTCCGTCCCCTAACGTTCTGGGTAAATATCTGGTTAAATGAGGGATTAACGTTGAGCCAGTTGATTCTAAAAGAGTGTATGACCCTTGATCATGCACTCAATATACCTTGGCTCCGTTACATTAAGAGTAGTTTTGAAAAGCTAGGATGAGTCGAACTGTACACCAACCTTGAACTAATAACAAAATAGGATGTGGGGATAACAAGGGAGTCCTTTAGCAGTTTGAGGAAATTGGAGAGGGAGGAGCTTGAACTACGGAAGCCAAGTGTCCGTAAATTTCTTATGTTAAAGACAACATCTTTAGCTGAGCCTTATCTTCTGGGGCTTTTATGTGCTTATGAATGATTTTTACTGACCTGGTTTCGCCTGGATCTCTTTCACCTCCTGCTTGCCATACCTAGGGGGAGCAGTAGAGGTCAGTTGTTAGCACCCTGTGGCTGCGACGGAGAGTCTCCACAGGATCTGCTACACTTTGTGTTATTTTGTAAATTTTATGAGGTTCCCCGGAAGTTTTTTATTGTTCCGATTTTAAAGAGGATGAATTTTAAGCAGGCTCGCCCAGCTCTTCTGTACTTACAACTGCTGAATGATAATTGTATTTTCTTTGTCCTTGGTTATTTGAAATCAGTGGTGAAGTCCAGGGCCTGCCTTGACTAAACGCTAATAAGGGTCAGGATTTATGATCACTCTTAAAACATATATACCCCAGTGGGACTGGATAAATCTACTGGAGAGCTTTTTAATAAAGGGTAAGCTTGAATGCACTTGAACTTTGCACCTTATCTTACAGATTACCAAGGACCGTTGTGGAATGTATTTTAACCGTGATAATTTGTATTGATATTTTATTACATTTTGATGTAATGATAACTTTTATGGTTTTATATTTCTGAAACCGAACAAAGTTGATTTGATTTGATTTGAATAAAAATCTCTATTCCCAGAGGAAGAATAAAACCTCTGTAATACGCTTATGTGGGCGTGTGCCTTAAGCCCAATATGCTGAAAATGGGAGGAATTTTGTAAAGTTTGCGAAAAAATTAGTTCCAAGTAGGTGTATTTTTTAACGACCTCTAAGGATTTTCCACCTAGTGTCCAGTTAAAATGAAAATATTGCTCTGTCCAAAATCAATGCTGGCTCCTGCAGGAGGTGAGGAGCTGGCAAGGACCGCGGGGGCCGTGAGTATCCCCCCGCAATCCGCAACAACGTGGACATGCCCTGGGGGATGGGGTCCCCGGGGCAATATCGGCCCAGGTTGGTGGGGCTCGCAGGCCCCCCTACCCATTTTTTTTTTTTAAGTTAGTGCCTGGCCCCAGGGGATGGGGTCCCCAGGGCTGAAAATGGCCTGGGGGTGGGGGACTGCTCGGAACTCCCTCCCTTAATAAAAAAATAATAATAAAAAAAATTGAAATTGGCTGGGCCTTGGGGGATGGGGTCCCGGGGGCCGAAATTGGCCCAGAAATGTGAGGGGCATTAAATAATTTAAAAAATTCTCCCATGGTAGGAGTTGCGACCCTATTGCAGCATTCAGAGTGGCCCCCAGTGTAACGTCGCGGTGGAGTCATGGATCTACCTTAAATAAATAATTAAATATTATACAATTCCAGAGGTACTCTTACAGTTGTGAACTTTATTATAGAGCTAGTGAGAGTGAACTTCATAATCACATTAAAATTGACAGAATTAGAAATTATATTAAAATATACAAATTAAAAGTTATAGTTGAAAAGTGAAATGTGTTGTAGTTCATTGAATTCGTGCTTTTGTTTTGCAGATTTGTGACGGGTTGGCGAATCTGAGAAATATTTATAAAGATTATATATGTTAAAAAATATATAATTTTCACTGTTGGGTTATAGGGTGGCTCTAAGAAAAGCCATTGTGTTCATTTTGACTTTGTTGCAGCTACATGTAAGTGTGGATGCACAGCTTGAGGTTTTTGAGAAACAGCCTATTCCCATCATCTGTGAAGTGAACTCCATCACTTCTGTAGATGTCATGCATGTCAAAACGTAGATTGTTGTTATAGAGAGATCCCATGTTATGGTCTCTGAGGTAAGCAGAAACAGCTTTATTAACTTGGTACTTAGCTTTGTCAAATTGTGGACAGAATTGATTTGACAACTTCCATTTCTGTCTTTGGCATATATTAGAGTATACAAAGACAGCGTGAGGGAAAAGCAACATCAGTTGTGCACAGGTAGCCTTCATTAGGATTTCTAATCCTACCAAATCCAATGTGCCTAGGTCATTGCCACCACATTGCACAATCATGAGATCAGGGGGTTGGAGATGCAAAAAGGTTTTAACCAAAGGCATCAATTTGTGCCACTTTAATCCTCTCTGTGCAAACCATTTAATATCCACATTATGCAAACCTAGGTTTTAGTCAATACCTCTGTGTTCAGCATACCTTTTACCCCAGAAAACATAGCTGTGCCCTACAATCCATACTGTAAGCATTTTGAAGGGATGCGTGGAAGGAATCAAAAGACGTCTGAAGCTGAGTAAGTCAGTTAGTACAATGAGAGGTATCTACAATGGTCGAGAAGATATTTTTTTAGAAAAAGCAGATAAGTGATTGGCTGTTCATAAACATTGTGTACTTAAAAATTGGTTGCATGTTACTTTGGAGATCAAGTATCTTTCTGATTGGTTATGGAGAAAAGTTTGAAAGGTACAGTAGACTGGATAAGCTAATATTTTGCAAAAGTCAACCACACCTGTAATTTGCATTTGTAGGCAAGTGTGCTGAATTTAAAAATATGGTGAACTTGTGACCTGCTGGTACAGTTGAATGTTGCAGAAACTGTTACTATGGAAACTAAGATTAAGCAGAATGGGGTAAGGGTTGAAAGTTAACTGTGCTTTTAAAATATGAAATGGAAAGTTATATATATGTGATATACTTTTAAATTAAGTTTTCCCAAATCAGTGCTCTGTTAAAAAGTGGTATGTTCTTAAAAAATAATACTACTATTATTGGAAAAAGGTTTTGAACTTCAGTCAGGGTTTGCGACTCCATCGCAACGGTACACTGGGGCACCGCGGTGGAGTAGCGACTCAAGTAAGATACAGAACCAGATCGGGCACTTTCACAAGAGAGTAATAAAGGGGTAAATTATGTATCCAATAGAAAAGGGTTTTAGACTTTGAAAAAATGAAGGGAGTGTTTTGATTTGTTACTTACATTCATTTCTGTGCAAAATGAAAGGGAAAATTTGCCGTTACTGGTTTTACCTTGTTGAGAGTGGTGCATCACATTTTTTGTGTGAGAAAGAAAATTGTTTAGGAGTTTCGGATATTTTCATATTCTACAATAGTATTTCAGAGGTGAGTTACAAATGTGTAAGGTGTGTTATGTATTGTGTAGGAGTGCTTCAGTGTTTGTAATAAAAAAAATACTTTGAGATGCAGTATTTATAAAGTTTGAGAAGCATAAGAGAAATGTTATGTTACCAAATGTAGGAACCCATATTGTAGTCTGTATAATTGTAGTGAAATGAAGATTGGAAATAGGTTGTGAATTCTGATATGTGTGCTTCCTGAGTCTGTAATGAAAGTAGTACATAAAACTGAGGTTTAAAACATGTTGGCAGATGTATTAACCTGTATCCCAGTCTATATATGTCTATGTCTGGGAAACATCCATTAAAAAGCAGGCATTGCAATGCAATGCCTTTACAATGCAGACAATACGATGCAAGTTCCATTACTACATAAGCTATTACAACACATGCTATTAGAACGCATATGCGTCACTGACCAGCACTTTACCTGAGGTAAGCACCTGGAGGTGTTATAATAGTAATTTTTGTTCTAATGGTACATGTGTTGTAATGGCTTGCATTGTAATAGCATGCATTGTAATGGAAGTTGCATTGTAAAAATCACATTGTAAAAGTATGAGTTTTAATAGTTTGCGTTGTAACATCATATATTCATGAAATAAGTTTAAAAGCATGCAGTTTATCATACCTCTGCACAAATCTTGTTAGAGCTACTACAGCATTCAGTTGCAGAAGCCTGGATCCTTTACCTAGGTAGGCATCACAGTAGCACTTGAATACAGAGTTCAATACTTGCCTGCCGTGTATAATGAGCAGAAAGTAAACCATGCATTATCTTCTGCATAAATTTAGAGAGAATGTGGTGTGCAACAGAGGAATTTTAGTATCTATAGGCTTCTATTGTGAGCTGTTGGTGAATAATGAAGCTGTAAGATAAATGTGAGGTTTAAAACATGTTGGCAGAGGGATTATTATATATGCTAGTTCATATGAGTCTCTGGAAAGGTACACTTGAAGTATGCTGTATAAATTTAGCTGTCTGCTTTAAACGGAAAGTGTACTCTGTCAAGTTTGAATGTCTGCTTGATATCATGTCAGAGGTATGTCTCTACTTCTACATGTACTCTGACACCTGTGGTGCTACTGATGACCATAACTTAAAAACTAGGTAGCTTATCATACAGCTGGACAAATGTTGTCAGTGGTACTATAGCATTCAGTTGCAGAAGCCCTGATCTCTTACCTAGGTAGGCATCACAGACGCACTCGAACACAGAGTTCAATACCCACCTGCCCCGAATAGTGAGGAGAAAGTAATGCATAGATCTTCTTCTACACAAATCTAGAGAGCATGTGGTATTCTAGTATTTGTTGGCTTCTTTTGATGTATCATGCCACCACAAAAAGGCAGAGACATACACATTGACGTCTTGAAAAAGATGCTAAGACTTACAACAGTGGCATGAGAAGAGCCAGCCTTTTATTTTTGTATAGGCCTTACATTGTGAGCTGTCAGTGTATAATGAAAATGCAAGACAACAGTAAGGTTTAAAACATGTTGGCAGATGTATTATTCTATATGCTAGTTCATATGAGTCTCTGGAAAGGTACACTTGAAATAGGCCGTAAAAATGTAGGTGTCTGCTTTAAACGGAAAGTGTACTCTGTCAAGTTTATATATATCTTCTTGCTATCATGTTTGAGGTATGTCTCTACTTCTACATGTATTCTGACATGTGTTGAGCAGCTGATGACCCTAACATAAAAACTATGTACCTTCTCAATCAGCACGCCAAATGTTGTTAGTGCTACTACAGCATTCAGTTGCAGAAGCCCGGATCTGTTACCTAGGTAGTCATCACAGAAGCACTCAAATACAGAGTTAAATACCTGCTTGCCGTGTATAATGAGGAGAAGGTAATGCATATATCTTCTTCTACACAAATGTAGAGAATATGTGGTGTGAAACAGAGGTAGTCTAGTTTTTGTAGGCTTCTTTTGATGTATCATGTCACCACAAAAAGTCAGAGACACAAACATTGACGTCTTGAGAAAGATGCTGAGACTCACAAGAGTGGTATGAGATGAGTTGCCGTTTCATTTTTGCCTAGGCCTGACATTGTGAGCTGTCAGTGAATAATGATGCTGCAAGAGAAAAGTGAGGTTTAAAACATGTTGGCAGCTGTATTATTGTATATGCTAGTTTATATGAGTCTCAGGAAAGGTACACTTGAAGTAGGCCTTATACATTTAGGTGTCTGCTTTAAACGGAACGTGTATTCTGTCAAGTTTGAATATCTGCTTGCTATCATGTCTGAGGGATATCTCTATTTCTACATGTATTCTGGCACTTTTTGTGCAGCTGATGAGCTTAACTTAAAAACTATGTAGCTTATCATAGAGCAGGACAAATGCTGTTAGTGCTACTACAGCATTCAGTTGCTGAAGTATAGATTACTTACGTAGGTAGGTTTCACAGAAGCATTCGAATACAGAGTTCAATATACATTTGTGCTGTATAATAAGCACCAAGTAATTCATGCAGATTCTTTAACAAATATTTTGAGATGATGCACTGTGAGATAGAGGTTGTCTAATACTTGTAGGTTTCTTTAGATGTCATCTTACTTGTAAAAGGTCGAGAGATACTTATTGAGCTGTTTAGAAAGACACTTAGACTCACAAGAGTGGTATCAGAACAGATGACATTTTAGTTTTGGTGTATTCTGACATGTGTTGAGCAGCTGATGACCCTAACTTAAAAACTATGTACCTTATCATACAGCTGGTCAAATGTTGTCAATCCTACTACGGCATTCAGTTGCTGAAGCCTAGATCCTTTACCTAGGTAGGCATCACAGAAGCACTGGAATACAGAGTTAAAAAATGTGCCTGCCCTGTATAATAAGCAAAAAGTAATGCATACATCTTCTTTTGCACAAATGTGGAAAATAAAAGGGTAAAGAAATATATAAAAGTTTTCTGCCAGAGTTTCAACCATTTACAGCTTTTCTAATGTGCATAATTAGATATCCTACATATTTATTCATAATGGAGACAATGGCAATGTACTTATAATTAACTGCTTATCCAGGATTATGAATATTAATATGTAATTAATTTAAAATTATTAATTGATGTGACAAACTATTGAAACTATGCTTTGTTTTTTAGATATTTACTTTATTTGCAAAACAAATTGAAGATGGCAAGAAAACATGAAAAGGGAAGAGAACAAAAAAACAGTACTACTTGAAGAGTGAAAGGAAGAAATTAGGTGATGTGCACAAGGTTATACAGGGAAACAAATCTTCTGGTAAGAGAATTAAACAGTTTCTTAAAACACTTTTACGAAGATTGAAAAATGTAGAAAATGTTCAAAAGAAAAAGAAAAGTTTAACAACAAATCAGAAACAAAACAGAATTTGTCATGCTGAAAGAACTTCAAATTAAAGAAAAACAACGCATCTCACAAGAAGGCTGAAAGATTATAAGTGTATATAAGAAGAAGAATGTTTAGAAGTAGAGTAATTAAAAATGTATTTAATTTTTTTAAATATATATAAAAAGATCAGGAGCTTTTGAGAAAAAGCAACAAATTGAAAGTAGTAGATAGAGCTTTTGAATTGAAACGAAAATTATTTATATTAATATTGAAGAGAATGAGAACATTGGATAATACAATGGTGTTTATGAAGGAGAAAAGCAAAAGAAAAAATCTGGTTAATAGAAGTAACTTTTGTAAAACGTTTACTGGTGAATGGTAGCACACTTCCAGTACTGAGCCTTTCTTTATGAAGAAAGCTATTTTCAAGAGAACACATTAGTCCATGAATTGGATATTAGTGGTCGATGTTATGAGGTGAAAAATGGCTCTCCCATTCCAAAGAAAACTTTGTTCCTAGGAATGTAGGAGAAGCAATAGCTAAAGAAGTTCAAGGGAGGCGTTCACAAGCTCCTGTATATTAGTGGGATTGTAGCACTATTTGCAGTATTCGACTGGAATCTATTGACTTATATTTATTATGTGAATATGCAAAAAAATGTTAAACAGAAGATAAAGATGTTACAAGGATTAGATCCATGTAAAATAAGAACATATACTAAGTTGCAGGGTCATTCTCTGGCTTGTCTGTCAAGAAAAGTGTGCCAAAGCACTTTTCATCATTTAAGAATGTTAGCTGTACACCACTCTGAAATGCGAAGTTATTAACGAGACTTTACTATGTAAAAACTCCTGCATTATGTTTAAGTGAAACGAATACAGCTATTTTGCACGGTTCTCTATCAGATATTTAGAAACGTTGTGATGAGGTACAGTTTTGTTTTTTTGATTCTGAAGAGGAGTGTAGAGAAACGGAGAGTTTGATAAGTGTAGGTGTTGAAGAACAGGAGAAAGAGATTAGTATTGGTGATTTTGCAGAAGAAATTACAAAGTTCAACACAGTTTCCTCTGAAAAACCAAACTATGTTTGTATTTGTTGTCGACATACTCAATATAGAAGTCAAATTAGGAATGTTGATTTATATTTAAAAAGCGAAAAGAAAACTATAATGAGTGGCAGCAATTTGCTCTTTATTTGTTTGTAAAAGGACAATTTGAGTTGTCCAGTGATCAAGTTATTTGTAGGCACTGTTATAACAAATTAGAAGAAAACAAAATGCCAGCTAGAGCACTACAAAACAACTTAGAGTTGGTACCAATGCCTCAGGAACCGGCAGATTTCAATGTATATAAGTCTATTCTGATTCATTCTGTACACCCATTTCAGTCCATAGTTCGTATGGAGCATAAAACAGGTAAGCTGCCACCAACAGATTTACTAAAAGGTCTCAAAGAAAGAGTTGTGTACTTACCTTTAGATGTTAAGAAAAACATTAAAACTGTTGGTGTAGAGCATAGATACTCACAAACATTTTACGAGGGGCCACAAAGTATAGTCTATGGTGAGCCTGAGGGCCGCATTGTTGCTAGCAGGATTGGAGTGAGTCTTTGTGGGTAGTTAAATGTTGCAGGATACTGTATTAGATTGTTTTCTTTTATTTCAGTTGGCTTGTAATTAAAAGCTTCCCCATTTATTTAACATCTTTTTGAATGTTAGTACTCTCTGAAGTAAGCAGCAGCTTGGTGCTGCTTTTAACCTGGGGGCGGCATCTGAAGGTCAGGAGGGCAGCAGGTGGCCTCTGGGCAGTACTTTGAGTAGAAAAATGAGTCAGTAGTTATTCTAGTAAATGGTGTACCAAAAAAGATTAGAAAAATCTGGCAAGAATTTGTAGATATTAATAATCTTCTAAATGCAATATTATACCTGGTACAGAATAATATTTATTATAAGAATTTAAATGTTGATGAACAAGTAATATGCTTACAAGATGAAACAGTAATCTCAACTGGACAAATTGAAAAAGTGGACAGATCCAGGAGTGAAGAGATTTATGAACATTACACAATACATCCTCTGTGTTTGAAAAAACCCCATAGGAAATAGTATTGAATTATTTCAAATGAAAGAAGCAAAGGGAGCTCCCATGAGTATATGGGAAAAAAGCTTGTTGTTTTCCACAGCTATTCCCCACTGGAGAAGTTGGACAATTTGATGAGCGAGCTGTATGGATTCCAGCATCAGAATACTGATCAACAAGATTGTATTGTGAAGTTCAAGATTTCGGCAGTGCATTCTATATATATTTCATCTTTTGTATGAGAGTGATTTGTCTGCATATATGCAGTAAACTATATATTAAAAACAGGATTTCATCTTCAACATGTTTCCGCAAAAGAGTTCATGGACACAGTTGAAGAAAGAGATGAAAATTTAGACTCTCAGTTAATCAATTTGATGGTGTGCCGACGTGACACCAATGAATATTGGTATTGCCGTCATGGTGAACTTAAATGCATGTTAAGAAACCTAGGTACACCTACATGGTTTCTAATACTTAGGGCCTCATTACGATGTCGGTCGAAAAGCATTCCGACTGACTTGGTCTCGGGATGGTTTCCAAATTAATCGGATTCAGGGAGTCCGACCGACCAATTACGATGTTTCCAAACACTGTTCGGTCGAACTCCCATTGACTTCAATGGGAGCCTGTGTTCCGACCGACATCAGAGGCTCCCATTGAAAAAAAGAGTGGTCGTGGAAAACCTTGCACCCTGTGGTGCTTGCCACACTGTGCATGGTTGGAAAGAGGGGACCCATAGGTACCCCCACAGGCCCCAACCGGAGGCCACCAGTTGAAGGGTTGCCTGCTATGACCCCCAAAAGTCAGATTCCAACAGTCGATCCTTGTCAGACAAACCGATTTGCAAAGGCTGTCCAAATACGACATTGTAATCGCTCGGTTGGAAATGCAGTCCATAGAGCCGTACGAGTCGGCTCCGACCGGCTCAAGTTCTCTGAATGCCAGTCGGAACAGAGTCGGAAGGACCAAACGGTTACCTAACATTGTAATAGGTCGGTCGGAAATGTGTCTGAGTTGGTCGGAAACGTAGGTTCTGAATTGGATTTGGATAAACCGAATGCCGTTCGGAGCCTTTCCTACCGACATCGTAATCGGTCCCTTAGTTGTGCTGAATATGCGTGGGATGATTTACTAGGATTCTTATGAGAAGCAAATTCAAATGTTAAAAACTTTGAACTGAATACAGCTAGAGAACTCTGTTCCTTGGATCCTGTAAATGTCTGCAGGTATTTTAACCATAGGTTTCAAGCTATGGTGTCATTTAGCTGCAATAAAAACATTCCACCTCTTGGAGAGGTAACTGATTTCTTTTGGCAAAAAGAGTACCAAGCCTGAGGTGCTCCTCATGAACACATGCAATTTTGGATAAAGAATGCATCAAAATTTAGAGCAGACAGTAATGAAGCTGTTCTGTCTTTCATTGAACAGTATGTTACATGTGCCATTCCAAGAGAAGGAGGAGAAAAAGATTGAGACAAGTTTTACGGTTTCAAAGTCATAGATGTGGAAATACTGCTGACAGAAATATAAATGTAAAGGAAACTTTTATACAAAATGTCGTTTTGGATTCCCACGTCCTAAAATTTCTAAAGGAAGAGTAGATAGTTTTCCTCAGCAGTAAGACATACAATGACTCATAAATCTCCCAAAAATACATACAACTTAAGAAGAACAGAAGCTTCAAAGTAAAATAATGACTATAATCCAGTTATTTTAAAAATGTGGAATCCAAACATGGATATTCAGTTTGTTGCAGATAATTCAATTGCTGTTGCCCATTATGTCACATCATACATTAAAAACTCAGAAAAGTCAGAAATGAAAGAAATGTGAGAAGACATTTCTGCAGAAAAGAGTCTTAGCAAGAAATTGTACAGCTTCAGCTTTAAAATGCTTTCCATAGAGAGATTGGGTCCTACAAATGTTCGGATCGCTTGGGCCCAGCCAGTTTGTAATCAAAGTTAAAAAGAGTCATTTGGATAAGTCTAGGTCTCGCCTCCACACGAAATAGAGTATTGAAATCTTTACAAGAAATCCAATACTTAGCACAGTATGAGTCAGAAAGTACTGATATTGTCAAAACTAATATTTTGGATACATACTATCCCTAAAGGAGTCCACATCTTGAAAATCTATGTCTGTATGAAATACTTCAACATTATATGTTTAAAAAGAATGTTAGAGAAAATGTAAAAGAAGAAAAATATGCAGTAATTGGATGTGATGGATGTTTAGTGAAACATGCCAAAGGGAATCTTATTACCCACCGAAAACTGAGTTGTGAAACTGCAGATAAGAGAGAATTTTTCTATTTAGCACTTCTGCAACTGTTCAAGCCTTGGCGTACTGAAACAGAATTGCTCGGAGATTTTGCCTGCTATGAAGATTCTTTTAATGCAACTAAAGACAGCATTAAGTGTACAAATATTCCAGCTTACTTACAAATGTTAAATGATGAGATTGAACAAGAAGGAACTATTGCAGCTGAAATAGCTAGAGAAAGTTCACAAAGCAGTCATAGTTCAGGTCCAATGACTGAAGATCCCCTGGGACAACCAATTCTTAAAAATAAAGTAGCAATAGCCATGAATGAGGTAGAAACTGCAATGCAGCAAGCACAACAGGATATTATTCAGTTTAAAAAGTTAGAGGAACAACTAAATATAGAACAAATAGAAATATATCTACAAGCCAAACAACAGGTAGAACATAGTTTCCTCCATGAAAAAAAAAATGCCAATGTTCATCATTTCAACCTATTATATGGTACATTAGTGGTCACGCTGGCACAGAAAAACATTTCTTAATTAAAGTTTTGACCAGTTATCTAAACAAAACTATAGAATCACATTTATCTTCTGTCATAACAGCTCCAACTGGATTAGCAGCATACAACTTTAAAGGTATTACTTTACATCGATTACTTATGCTACCTGTTGAACATGATAATAAATTGGAATATCAAAAGCTATCGGGAGAAGCTTGTTATGAAATGTCAAGAGTACTGAAGAAACTAAGGGGCATATCTACAAGGGCTTTATCTCAGCTTTTTTGGCTTTTAAAGCCAAAAAGCTGAGATAAAATTATCGCCCTATTAACAAGAGGGTGCTAACATGCATTGGCGCATGTTAGCACCCTTTACCTCGACGTCTCCCTTTGCATCTCTAATGAGATGCAAAGTGGGCATCACTGGGCAGTACAACCTTGTAAATATCGCTGATGTGCACATCGCGATATTTACAAGGCTACTAACGTATTTAGCAGACGTTAGTTTTGGGCGAAAACCACTGTTTTCGCCGAAAATAACGTCTGCTAAAATGCAGATTTAGGCATACCTATTATGGGGGTGGATTGTGCTGATACGACCACAGGGTCGTATCAGCAAGGTTATCGCCGTTTTGCAGGGAACATCGCTGGAAAACCAGCGATGTTCCCTGCAAACGGCGATTTCCCCCGCTATCGCTGGTAATTATATCGCCCTGGGGAAAAGCGTTGTAGATAACGCGCTACCAGGGCGATATAATCAGGCGATAGACGGCGATAAGTAGAAAAGCGCTAAGCGCGCTTTGCGTTGACTTATCGCCGTCCTCGTAGATATGCCCCCAAACCTTTTAATCATTGATGAGGTGACCATGGTCTCAAACTTAATGCATGCGTTTGTACACTTGCGAATGCAGCAGATTTTAAAAGCAGATTATGATGTTTTGTTTGGAGAAAAACATTTAATTGTATTTAGAGACCTACTACAACCTACTCCCATTAAAGGACAACCTGTTTTTAAAACACTTCTCCATGATGACATAAGGAAATCTTTGGGAAGTATTGGGACTGTAAATATTTGGCTAAACTTTGAATGTTAAAGAACTTGTTAAGAATATGTGACAAGCAGGTGATGACAATTATAGAAATATTCTTGAAAGAGATAAGAATTGGTATGCTGACCGAACATGGTAAACAAGCTTTAGAAAGTCGGCTACTAAGGAATTTGTTTGCATCTGAAAAAACAGCAGCAGAGATAATGTACAATTTGATTGCAGAAAACAAATCTATAGTTTGCCTATCAAGAGTGTTCTACATTTAATGAACAACTACTCACACTGGAAAAACAACAAAATCTGGAAACTAAAGCTATTGACATTCTTCTTACTGAGAAACTACAGGCTAAATTAGATTCTCTGGAATAGTCTGTATATAACTGCAGGATTTGAAAAGAGTTTACATGTATGTAAAAACTGCTAAGTGACTTTGCAGCGTAATTTGAATGTAGAAGAAGGGTTAGTAAATGGTGCAATGGGAAAAGTTGTTGATTTTGTAAATTTTCAAAATAGAGATGGGATAGAATTTCCTATTATAACATTTGACCAGATTAAATAAGTAAGACAGATTGGGCATTGTGTTGTACCTTTTTGCTTGTAAAGGACTTGTATGTTCAAAGACAACAGTTTCCTTTGTCTCTAGCATATGCAGTAACTATTCACAAATCTCAAAGTTTAAGTACAGGCAAAGCTTTGTAAATATTGGAAGGAATGTGTTCAAAGAGGGAATGTCATAAGTTGCATTATCTCGAATAAGAATACGGTCTGGTTTATATTTGATAGATTTTGATGAGAAAAAGTTTAGTGCTGATACAAATTGTGTAAGAGAGTACAATTGTTTATGAAGACTTTATGCTTCTCATTTAGGTGAATATCCGATATATGAGAAATATATAGTGTGTTCAAATGGACATATATCAAACATTCAACTGAAGTTGAAAATAAGAAAACAATTGAAGAGAAAGTTGAAGGTGTAAAGAAAACAAATGTGGAAGGTGATGATGACATTGTAGGATACCATTTCAGGTATCTACTGTTATGCTAATATGATTCTGAACGTAGTGTTTCATTTACCACGTCTTCATGATGAAAACATGGAAAACCGTGACAAAAGTTTTTTGTTTTTTTTTAGAGTTTTATATTGCGCGAACCAGACCCAAAGATATCAGGTATCAGAGCGCTTTACATGAGCACCATTTTCGTTACAGATGAACACATTCATTTTTGTTAGGCAAGGGGAGATTAAGTGATTTGCCCAGAATCACAGAATGTTAAGCGTTGTTGCAGAGACTCAAACCCGATTCCCCAGCTTTGAGGTCGACCGCTCTAGCCATAAGGCTACATCCTCTCCCCTAAAGATTCTGTTCTGCACTACATCATGTATTTCAACAGTTGGTAAGTGACAGAAGTAAAATACATACTGCTTCTGGCATTCGGCATCTTTTAGATATATGTACTGGTTCATTGACATTTACTCTAAACATAGAACAAGATGCACAAGAATTTCTAATGCTCATGCTTGGAGTGTTAGAAGACGAAGGAATAAACATTGCTAACTTATTTGGGATAACAATTCCTATGCTTAGTAATACAAGATTGTATATCAGCACCTTTTAACAAATTGATTAAAACAGCAATCTACATGTTCACATTGCAGATCAGAGATACTGTCAACATTACATATAGAAAGATTTGGAAAATATGTCATTTTAATGTTTCAACGTTGTAGAGCAAATGGAAGAAAATTGGAAACAAAAATCATAAATTTTAAAGGAAGTCAAATATCTATTTCAGGAAGAACTTATACAACAGTGGCTATTATTTTTCATGATGAACCTACTGCAACATCTGGACACTATACTGTTTATTTAAAATGTAACAAAGAATGGACACATTGCAATGATGCCCAACTGAAATTCAAAGGTAGATTGCGTTCTCAATTACCAAATTCATATATGATATTTCTCCAGCCAATGTTTTGAGAACATCATTCGGCCTATTGGGGAAGATGTCAACAGAAAACAGAAAGCACTGCAATTTATTAGTGTTTATAATTAGTATATTGATTATTTGTTTGCCTAATATATATAACATTTTGAAAAATGTGTTTAAAAAGCAAATTGTTATATATTTGTTGTCAATACTGTACCAGGTGTAAATTAAATTGTAATTTTTTTTATATCTATTTGTGATAAATAATAGAGTTAGTGTAGATCAAAGAAGTGATTAACACAATGTAGTTAGGAAAATGCATAGTTACACATATTGATAATGATGTATTATGCTGATTTGGGGTTTTTTGTACAATCAATTCCTTTGTTTTATCCCCTCTGTTCAATGATGATGCTACATTCAAGTCACTGTGTATAGTGAAGTTATGTGAAAACTGAGAACAGTAAAAAAAGGAAACTGAAAATCTAATTATAAAATAATGTTTTGTTCCAAAACATTTAATCTTATAATTTCTCTAATATAATATGGTTTTATAATATTTTTTCTTTTTCTTCTTAATAACATGTACTGTTCAACATTGAAAACTGTTTTAATACTGTTTTGGAAAATGCTACTCTAAAACAGATTTACTGAATGGTGTATATAAATTACTTCAAAGGTAAGGGTACATAATACAATATTCATGATAAACTGGGCACATTTTTAAAATGTACGAATATGTCATTTGTGTCTAACACAAATAATCTACTACTTACAGACTATTTGAAAAGTGTCAACCTACTCCTGAGAAGCAGTAACACACTTTCTGAGAAAATACTGACACCAACAAAAGTGGTACAATAATAGTTGGCCTTTTATTTTGAATTAGACCTTCTATTGCAAACTGCTTCTGCTTCAAGAAACTAGTATAGAAATGTGACTTTTAAAACATGTTGAACACTGTATTTACCTCTATCCTAGCCCATATTACTCTCCACAAAGGTATACTTGAAGTTGCACTTAGATAGTGATATCTATGCTTGAAATTGAAAGTGCATTTTGTTTAACCCTGGGCGTAGTTCGCGTAGTCGCGCTACGCGAAGCTACGCGAAGAAGTCGGAGCGCTACGCGAGCTTCGCGTAGCTTCGCGAGCGTGCGTAGCTGCTTGGCGTGCCCGTTCGCGATGCGTTTTTCTTGCTCGGGAACGCGTTGTTCGTGTTCGGGACGCTGTTTGCGTGCTCGGGGCGCGAACTTACCCATGCGGTCGCCTATGGGCGCGGCCATTTTGGTTTTCACTTGTCCCGCCCGTTCGCGATCCCTTATTTCCTGTTCCGGGTCGCGTATAGCGTGCTCGTGATGCGCATTCCATGTTCGGGAACGCGTTGTACGTGTTCGCGACGTTTTTGCGTGCTCGGGGAGAAATATCGCGCGAACTTACCCATGCGGTCGCGATGGGCGCGGCCATCTTGTTTTACCACTCTATGCTATGGTTCTGGGCCTGCTTTTCTATCCTCCCTCAATCTTTGCAATCCTTAGTTTTTTACACTGTTTTTCAATTTTTCTTTATTTCTTACCTATCTCTCTCTCTGCCTAAGTCTATATTTTGCATTTTTTTCTACTTTTTACTGTGTTTTTTACTTTTCAACTGTTTTATATAACTTTCTTCTTTAAGCTCCTACTTCTTCCCCTAACTTTATTTTTCCCTTCTAACTTTTCTTTTTCACCTCCTCCCACCCCAGAACCATGGCGAAGGGTAGCAGCAGCGGGTCAAAGGGCAAGGTGCGTGCGCCCAATCGCCGCCTGCCTTGCGGCAGACTGCACCCCGCAGGGGTGCAAGCCCGCCAGCTGTTTACGGAGGAGGAGGTGGCCGCCCTTGTTTTTTTTATTCAGCGCCACCTCCCCTTGACCTTGGCAGCAGGCGGCAGGCCAGGCTCCGGTTACCCGACCCAGGAGCGTCACCGCCGGTGGGCGAAGGTGCGTCGGGCAGTGTTTCGCTGCTCCGCGGTCCGGCGCACCCATAACCAGCTGGCCCACCGGTGGTCAGACATTCTTGACCGGGAGCAGGACCTGTTGGACCTGCTAGGTGTCGAGGTCGTGGGGCTTGGTGAGTAGCCAATATATATAGTAGTATAAGTATTGTGATTTGTGTATAAATTTTTTACAAATAACAAGAATAATGCTGCTTACATTGCAGGTAAATTACGTTTCAAAATCTTCTGTGATTGTAGGACACAGGTGCTGGGCGGTACTCTTACTTTTTTGCAACTTTGCGCTCGCTTGTCATTATTATGTAAGAGTTTACTTTAGAGAACTTCAGTTAGGTAATGCTATTGCTAGAGAGACTGTAGTCCTTCCTTTGTCCTCCTGTCAAATAGTGGTGGATGGATTTGATACTAGGTTTAGTTACTATTAGTTGATAATTTTTGAGCGGTCTGCGTGACGCATCCTCTGTCACTGAGTGCTGCTTACCCCAGTCCTTAGTAGAACCTTTTGTAGTTTGTTTAGTGAGTGGTACTGGTAAGCTTAGCTTAGCAGTGTCAGTCAGCTGCAGAACATCAGACGCAACCAACCAACAATTTTGTGTATGCATTATGCACTGACTTTATGCATGTGTCCTCCTTCTCATCTATGCATTTTTGATGGAAAAAAAATGGAAATGCAGGCTTAATGAACAATTGGCCCGCCTGGAATAGGTGGGCTAGGTCAGGTGGTACTTAGGCTTAGTTAGTGTTCTGGATTTTATTTGAATCAATCAGAATGGAACACTGAATTAGTGTTCCCAAATAAGTAGACTGTCCGTGAATCCCGCAAGCCAGTAGTCGATCGGATTAGATAGGTCAATTTTATTGCAATTTTTGTTTCCTAAAACGTTTTTGAGCGTTTTTTTTAGATAATTTATTTGTTTCACAGCAATCATTAATGTTTGTGTCTTTCTTTTTCTTTATTATATCTTACATGATCACTGATCTGCAGCACCCAGGGGCAAGAAGACGGGGTCCGAGTCGGCGGGACAACCACCAGAGGACCGCTCCTCTACCGAGGGCCCTGCTGCTGGTCCCAGTAAGTCCTCCAGTGGTTATATTAACAATTATATTGCCCTAACTTTTACTGGACCTTATTTTTTCAGAACTATTAATTCTGGCTCCACTCCCTAATTATATTTTTTACAAAAGATTCTTTGATCTTGACTTGACTATCTGTTTCTAAATTCTGGTTATCCCTGCCTCTAAGTTGTAACTGCCTCTGCTATGAATGTCTGTACTCTGTACTACTACTATTATTCTGTCGCTAAGCTTGCCCAGTTTGCATTGCCACTCTTTATTGTACGGTTTTGAATAAAACTCAGATTGACCAATACTAATAGCTCTAGCCACTGAGTCCAGTCCTTTCGGTTGTCCTCTTCTAGGCTTCTTAATCTTGAGGCTTTGACAATTACCACAAACAAAATGCACAACCAGATATTTGACTATTTTTGATAGGATATAGTACATACTACTTGGATTCTGCACAGCCCCATGCAGAACTATGCACAATGAAATAGGATGTTGGTGATGCGAGTTTGGAACTTGGGCGTTCCTCACACCTCAGTCAGAAGTGAACCCACAATCCCATGAATGACTAGCTAGTGTCTCATTAGGTCCCCGAACCCCCACCCGAAGATACCCAATGATTATGATTCCACAACCCAGAACATAACACACTTTCGCTCACTCACTCGTGTAAGTCCACCACCACCACCACACCAAATACCACAGAGTCTATGTGTAAGTTCAAAAGGTTTATTTTCAAATGACAACCTCTGTATGTTGTTGTTCTATAAAATTCAGTGTACTCCAGCCAGCTCCAACAGCAAAATGCATAAGATTAAAACAATAAAAATTGTTGCAACAAGTGCATGATGATATAAGACAAAAGATCTGTGTGAATTCTGGGCGACTCCTCACCGTAGAACGTAGAATTACTGGTTACATGCATCATTCATAAGCTCTGCAAATCTCTGGTTCGTAGAAGGGAATCCTCTGCCTGAGAAAAATGGTGCGTGTTAATGCAAGCATTTGTCAGTCCTGCCAAAAAACTGTAACATGTTACCTATGGCTAAGTAATACGGACTAACGGAACTCCATAACAAAGTGGCTTGTTTTCTGACCTCTTGTACGCAACGCTCAGACAGTAGCTGTATGTGCTCATGTGGGCTCAAAAGGCGTCTTACTGTTACTGCACAACAAGCTGCGAGGTAACATGCGCAAAAGACATGAAGCGAAAAATGGTTGCATGGCTCAGGCTAACTTTGCAAAGAGTAGAGTATAGTATAATAATGACCCTAGGGACCATAATAACACTACTAGTGTCTGTCTACTGACTGTACTCTAGTACCCGATTTGGACTATTGAATGTGATTTATAATAATAATATGTATTAACTTTTTTCAATCTTGCTAGTGAAAAAGAATAAATAGGGGGAGGTGTACAGGCATCTAAAAATGTGTCATGTTTTTCTAGGCGTACTACCGACCACCAGTGCCGGTGGGGCCAGCGGCGATGGCGTTGCGGCCATTCCGGAGGGGCAGGAGATGCAGCACCTGCAGGAGATACAGGGGGTGAGCCAGCAGCAGTGGCGGGCGGTGGTAAGTTATATTCATGACTTATTAACATTGCACTAGCTGGAAGGGTGTGTGGAGTGGACTTCACTCACTGTACTGTTGTTGAGACTTATTAGGTATGAAGTTGTAGTGAACATTATACAACGGTTAATAAAGAAGACACCCTTTACTTAGCATGAGCAATGCAGTAGCAATAGCATTACCAGCGTGACTTCATTAACCAATGGCCTCTTATATCTGACTCCAACTCAGCTGTGAAAGTTTTATGGAGGAGACTAAAAGTCAGATCAGATGACCTTGATGGATGTGTTGAACAAAAAGGGAAAGAAGGGTGGAAGGAGGAAGGGCGGGCGAGATTTAATATGACGACTGGCAGAGAAGGATACGTTGGAAGCATGGATAGGTGGCTGATAGGAATCAGATGCATGTGTTGTTGAAGGATGGGTGGGAGGTGAAAGAAGAATGGATGCCTGCCTGGGTGGAAGACACAGTATGGGTGGATACTGTGGATAGCAAGAATCATCAGCGGTGTTTGGGTGAAACTCAAAGCCAAGGCAAGCAACGGAGTGAGTGGACGCATGCGTTGTTGTTGGTGAAACAAAGTAACGTTTGTGGAGAGATTAAGAAGAATGATTGACATTTACTTAGAATGGATGGATGCCTGTATGTATTCATCATAGACAGCATAGGTGGAGACTGTCACGGGATGCACAGTTTTAGGGAATGTTAAAGAAACCGCGCCAGCGTACCAAAGCCGATGTGGGGAGGGGCAGGGTGGGGGTAGTAGTAAACAATGTATTACGCGGGCAAATACAGGTAACTTTACTGTAACATACAAATAAATAAAGTGAATTTCATTGTGCGCACTGCACCGCCAAATGCGATGCAGTGTGCGCAACAAAATTAGTTTCATTTATTTATATGTTTACTTACCTGTAATTGGCCGTAATCCATAGTTTACTACCCCCATCCTGCCCCTACCCACGTCACCGCCCGGCCAAACTTCCCGAGTCCCACCAACGACCGCTACTGACCTTATGTCGTTGTCCCATATAAAAGCAACGATCATTGGATCAGATATATAATCTGCCTTTTTGTAGTAGCCAAGGCACTGTGAAATTGAGCAATTGCCCTCCATGTAACAGAGAGAGTATGGCCAGTGCCACCCGTAATAGAAAAATACGAGCTTCCCCACCTGCAAACAGTAGTAAATCAAACTAATGTGACTCTGCGTCATGACTCGTATGTTTGTCTTGGGTTCAAGCATAGATGACCGAGCTGGCAATGCCGGCTACAACCAGGTTATGTCATTTCGCTAAACTAGAGATAAGAAGAACACTGGTGTACTGTGTACTGGTTGGAGTCCATAGTGCTAGTATAATGCCTGAAACTCCCACAAATGTTAGAGGCCGAGGAAGTGGGAGGATAGATAGATTATTACCACAAATGTTATGTACTGTGCTTCTTGCTAGTGCTACTGTGCCATTATGTGTTGAATTAATTTTGTGTTACTGTTTAGGTAAGAGTACTGGTTACAACAATATTTTTTTTCTTTCTTTTCCCAAGACAAACCATCGCGGAAGGAGTTGGCAGTCAGGACCCGGCGCCGGAAACTGGAGGTCATATGCCGGGAGTACCGGCGGCTGGTGGCTCAGGCGGAGGAGGAGGAGGAGGCGGCAGCAGCTGCAGCCTCGTCCGATGCCCCGGGCCCCAGCCAGGCCCCAACTCCAGCGGTACGGCGCCGCGGTCTGATAGCCACCCGCCGCAATTCATTAGCAGCCAGCACTGCTGTCCCCCATTGTGGATGCCACTGCAGGGCAGTCCGCAGGAAGATTCTCCTCCGGATGGCACGGCAAGAGGAGCAAATGGAGGAGCGGGTGAAAATCCTGGTGGACAAACACCTCAAAGCCCGCCGATTATAACATCGAGGACCCTGTTGCTTTGCCCCTTTTTATTCCTTGTTTTGGTGGGTGGGAATTGGGCGTTGGGGTTTCGGGACATTCTTTGGACTTTTTTCTTTTTGGAATTTGGTTGGGGTTTGGGAGAGGGGTGGGTCAGGTGTGGGATAGTTTATTTTTGTTAGGGTAATAAATTATATTTATACTTAAACATACAATGTTAATGTTTTGTGGGGGTTACTGTTTTACGAATTAACGTCACATTGGTTTCCTTGCTGCTGCAGGGCCGCAGCCAGTGTTTGATTTAAATAATCTGCCGATGATGTATAACAAACAGATAGATGCGGTACCCCTCACTGAGTTATTTGTCCTACTAGTATTCTACCTCCCACCAAACTTATCTTACCTGTGATTGATGATGACTACGTTCGGCACAGCGATGGCTGCATGGTTTCCATAGAGAATGTAGAAGATGCCATGGTTGTGGTGGTAGTAGTAGAGTAGACACTGGCAGTAGCATTTGCTAAAAAAATAAAAAAGAGACAGTCACTTGCCTGAGAAAAACTGTGGGAGGAGTAGTCGAACGAAGTAAAATACAGTACAGAAGACGACTGCCAAACAAACAATATTGCAGTTGCAACTGCTAAAGTCAAATTAAACATAATGGTGGCGGGGACAGCCTAGTACAAGAAGTTATAAACTGCAGTTGTGCTGTCGAGTGAGTCACTTAACTTAACACAATCGTAATTCGTAACCTTTACTGCTGTGTGGTAGGAGTTTGATGATTAATCCAATCAATGACGGCAATTAATTATGATGTACTACTATTAGCCGGTGACGGCTTGCACAATGCACATAGACTGAGCATGGGTGGCCAAGCAGAAGAAGCTCCTCGCCCTGCCTTGCAATTGAATTAGTGTTGCTTTCACCACATCTGCCCCAGCAAGCGTGTGATCAATTGGTGTACATTTTATGTAGTCACATCACACCTCAAATCACAGCCCGGGGGAAGAGGGTTAGGGTTTGATGAATGGATGGGAAGGGGGGTTTGTGGAAAGGTTTGAAAATGAAAAACAGTAAGCATGGACAACAAAAGCAAAGCGCAATCTTGGCAGACGACCATGATCTTATCCAAAAAATCAATAAAGCGAGAAAAGGAAATGCATGCATTAATGATGATGAAGATTAGATAACTTGATGGTTAATGAGTAGTACTTAATAACTCCTACTAGACAATTAGACAGTACAGGGCACCAGTATATTCTATGCAATTTGCCTTGCCTGTAATATGCCCTCAGAGACCCAAATTCCATGTTGTACTGGGCTTACTTGTAAAGATAGCAAAGACAATTAAAAAACATTTGTAGGGATCAATTAGCAAACAAACACACAACACACAGTCCTAATGATTGCAGAGAAAAAAGGATTCAAATTAATTAAAAGATGAATGATGAATGATACTAAAGTTACTGTATTATCATGCTAAAATTGTGGAGTTGAATCTCGTCCTTCCTCTTGGTCCTATCTTCCATGGACGCTCCGCACATCAATCTTGGTGGCCTTCCTGATGCCGATTGGTAAGGTAAATGTGAGTTGTGTCTCCCAGTATAGCAAGCACAGGGTAAAGGCCGGCCTGTAACGTCTAGATGGAAAAACAAAAGGGGTATTGAGAAATCAATGAATAAAAAAAAACATCATTTACGGTGGAGTCCAAGAAGAGAAGAGAGAACACTTTCAGAGTGAGGCGGCTTGGATATATCGTGTAGATTCTGTTTACAGCATTAAGCTACAACAACAACAGGACAGAACAGGCCCACCACAGCACCAGCCCGTGACCCAACCTCCATTTACCTTAATTTTTGACATAGCCAGACAAAAGGCATACACAGCAACTTAGCATTTTCCTAATTAAGTGACAAAATCAATGCGCCGCTGTCAGTCATCACTACACTCGACTAGACCACTACATGGACATGTAGGTCTGCTGTGTTTACTACTTTCTTGTTGAATTGTTGTGTTTATGTTTACCTTATGCCACTTCATGAAATGCAGTTAGTCCTTGAATCATCTCCGATCCAACTGAATGACTGCGCGCGAAAAGATAGTATGGTCATCATCATGGTGTGGTACGTGTTGTCCAACTACAACTCAGTCTGTATTGACTCCGATTAAGTCCATATTCCATATTAAAAAATTGCAACAGATATTGGCCTGCACCTGCAGTAGTAGGAGTACAATTTGGTTATTAAACAACAAGAAGGGAAACATTGACTGTCACTGACTTACTTGAGTCACTTTGTAGATTAACTAGTAGAGTAGAGTTCGACTTCATGCACAACATCAACAACAAACAACAGCAATCGCTCAGAGTCTGCAAACATCCAATGCATTCCATCATTACCTGTCTTGCTCTTCTCTTTGGCTGTCAGTTCATCAGATGCCTAGTTCTGACATTTTTTTTTTTTTTTTGCGGGGCAGTGGCCTCATCATTACTCCAGTCCACATTCATTTTGAGTGTTAGGCGCTGTTTCGGTTTTCGTCTTATTCATCTGTGGCACTTCTTTGTCACAGTTTAAGTTGCTTCCCATGGTCAGCACTGTGATGATGGGCCGCGGCCTGTGTAGTGCTCATTGCTGGTCATTTGAGTTTGCACAAATGTCAGCAAGTTTCTTCGAAGAGTCTCTTGTCTTTCTCTGCCAAGTACCTTCTGTCCTGACAGTGAGGACCTTTGGATGCCTGCTGAGGCTGTAGCCTTCGGACACTGATGAGTTTCGGCTCGAAAACAAAACGGAGGATAGCTATAGTAGTCACGTTTCACTTCTAATGGAGGCGGGACTGGTAAAGGCAACATTTCTTGTACTAATGTCTGGCTTGATGGAAATGTACTTGTGCGAGACAGGAAGATGAAGCAGGACTCTGAAGAGTGGACAGTTAAATGCACAGACGTGCAACTCCAATAGGGAAATAAAAAGAAGACGGTGGTGATGGTTTTGTTGTGATTTGATTTGAACCAGAAAGACAGATACACAGACACATAAAGGAAGGAAGAAAGCAACAATTTGAAAGCCTAGTTGTCAGGGAAGAGGAGCTCGTCCTCAAACTCTGGTGGTTCGGACAGAAGTAGGTCCTGTAACGCACTATTTACGTCATCCAAGTCGCTCTGCTCTTCCTGCTGTGATTCACGTATTTTGTAATCCGGTGGTATAAAGTGCTGATTCATTTTGATCATGGTTAACCTCTCCACGCTTTGGGCCGAGAGACTGGTCCTTTTCGAAGTTACAATGGCACCAGCAGCACTGAAAACACGCTCAGAAGAGACACTTGCGACAGGGGAAGCGAGATACTTTATCGCCAGCCTGCTGAGCACTGTCCATTGGCTTCTTTTCCCATACCAATACACCAATGGGTTTCCATCCATGAAGACCTCTGTTGGGTCATCCAGATAGGCCTGGACCATCCGCTCAATGTTAAGGGGTGCTCGGATGTGCTCGGCCGGTTTTGCCTTTGCATCAGCACTGGACTTACCATACCCCTGCTGTAGAAACCAATCAGTTGCACATTGTGCTGTGATGATCCTGTTCTTGATGTTATTGTTGGTGTAGGTGACTGCTGGGAGGCAAATGCACTGCCCTCAGGCTCCGAAGTATAACTTGACTCTGGATGCCCTGTAGTACTGGTTATGGCCTGGGTTGGGGGGCCTGTAATTAACAGCCGTTCGCTTTCGAAAATAGTTGCTTCCTTAGCTATCAAAGTTTTGTAGTTGGCAACATCCACTTCCGAAAAGGAATTACTGCCTTGCTGTTCAGAAATACTTTGTACCGTGGATCCAAAATTGTGGCACTAATGTAATGTGGTTGTGACAAAATTTTATTTTTAATCCTTGTATTTTCCGATAAGCGAGCGGCTAAGGTCTCCGCCAAATGATATGCGTCTTGTTTGTCATCCACACCTGCGTACGTTTCAGACACATCCTTCAGCTGTTGCTCTAGCATGTGCAACAATGGGATAGCTTGGCCCATAGTACAGTCCTCCCTGCTGACTTCACGTGTGAAGATCTCAAAAGGAAGTAGCATCTCAGTCAGGCATTTAATGAGGTCCCATTGAGCCATCTCAACGGTCATGCCTCTCACAGTAGGTTCCCCTATTCTTTGCATGACATAAGCATTGAGTGGTATGTACAGTTCAAACAGACGATCAAGCATGTAATAAGTTGAGTTCCAACGTGTTGGCACCTCCTGGATGAACGCTTTGACTGGCAGTTTATGCTCACGTTGAATGACTCAACTGCTTCCGGGCTTTAAAAGAATGGCTGAAATGTGTGCATATTCTTCTGCAGGTGACCAGTAAGTTGCTGACTTTTGATACATTTTTCAAAAAGTCTTGAACAACAATGTTAATGCAGTGTGCCAAACACGGGACCCTGAAATAGCCACCATTGCGCATGGCCAAAACTAAATTACTGCCGTTGTCCGTGGCAACAAAACCAATCGTAAGCCCTCTTGGGCGCAGCCACTCAAAGACCTTGGTGTTAAACTCTTCCAAAATGTTTGCAGCAGTATGAGATTTCTCCATGGCAAACATGGCTACAGTTGCATGTTTGCGAGTGGCATGAAAAATCTCTGCAGTATCAACACCAGCAGATAGCTGTTCTCTAACACCCACAAAACTGATCCAGTGTGCAGTGATGCACATGTAATCTGTGGCTTGGCAACTGGTCCACATGTCTGTAGTCAGGTGGATACTGTGAACAGCACTCTGCTTCAAGGCCTTTCCTAGCAATTCCAGCACGTCGTGATGTAGTGCTGGAACTGCAACTCTGGCAAAATTGTAGCGGCTGGGAACATGCCATTTTGGGCAGATGGTTGACACAAATTCCACAAAACCCAACCCTTCAACAAAAGAAAAGGGAGAAGGTCCAGTGCTAACATTTTAGCCAGCTTTGCATTGTACAAACGTGCTATTGGGTGGTTGCGTTCGTACTGCCCCTCACCCCCAAACATGCTGATAATGGTAGGCTGCATGGTTTTCCTTTCTCTTAGGCTCAACGCACTTTTGGTAGTGCGGACCTGGTACTTCTTGGTGTCTCCGGCTGACTCTTACTCTTGTGCCACTGAGATGTTGCTGAAGATGTGTGCAACGTTAAGACTGCACTGCTGGGGTCAGGGACACCTTGTGTACCACTACCAGAGAGAATGTCTCCCTGTTCTTCCTCTTCCACCGTGATCGGATCTTCTTCTCTACTCCTTTATCCCCACCAACACCAATGGTTGCAGTTTTTTTTCTGTCGCGAAGGTGGTCCTCCCAGCTGATCAAGTGGTGTTTTTTCAGATGGGTCATTTGGCCTCCGGTACCATAGTTTGTACCAAGCTTACCACGACTAACAGAGGTATTACAAATGGAGCATATAGCAATGTTCTCCTCCTTTTCGCTAACCGTAAAGAAGTCCCAAACTGGGGAGCTTAACTTTGGCCTCCTGCTGGAGGTGCCACTTCCAATGCCGGATGATCTGTAGGGTGTGTGTTGAATTTGACTCTGTGCTGCTGTACCACTACCTACTCCTACAGAGGTGGTGGTTGTGCTGGATGTAGGTCGCTGCCGTGCCTTTGCTAATGCAAATATGGAAGCTGTAGGTCGTGTTGGTGTTACCTGTGGAGGTATGCGTGCTACATCCCTCGCAGCGATTTTGGATAGAGTAAGAATGTTGGTCTCCATCTCCTCGGGGCCGGGAGTGATGTTCGTGATGACTGGCTCGTCGTCATCATCATCATCATCTTGCTGTTCTACATAGACCTCCATAAGTGTAAGGCTTTCTGGAACCTTCCTTTTCCCTAGCTTGGTCTTGGAACGTGGCTCCCTCTCAGACTCAGTTTGTGGCTTCCAAGTGGCATCTAGATCATCAGAAGGGGGCTTGGCGAAGAACTCGATGGACTACCCCTCCTTTTCCTTGCTGGGGATTTGGAAGACAATGGATCTTCTGAATGAGTGGCTTCTTCTTCTACCTCTGCATGAGGCTCAATTTCCTGAACTGCCCCTACTTCAGGAGGAACAACAACTACTATTGCGGGCGGTGGTTGCGGCTGTTGTTGTTGACCACTTATCTGCTGTGTTTCCTCCTGCGTTGATTGGGTACTACTTTGAGATAGCGATAAGTTTATCTCCGGCTCAGCATCACTGCTTTCCACCATTAGGCTGGCTACCTCTTCCCCACTCATGTGCTTGGGCCTGGGTTGGTGGGTTGGGTCCACTGATGCGGAGGTGCTGCCCCCAGCTTGCCCCCGGACACCGCTGCTGCAGGCGCAATTTTTTTTCCCAAAAAGGTATTGGCCGGCACACCAGACTTCAGTGTCACTTGCTTCTTCTGTTCCTTCTTCTTCTCAATAGCAACTTTCTTGGTACTGGAGGACCTGGTACCTGCTTTCTTTGGGCCCATCTTCTTCAGATGTCAGCAGCACTCAGTTGCAGAGATGTCTGGTCAGGTCACACGTCACGTTGTGTGTCCAGCAGCAGGATGTCTGTCTGGAAGTGCAACAGGCAATGATGAGAGACACACCTCCTCCTCAGTCTTTGTGCACCTAAAAGCAAAAAAGCCAGAACATCAGTCAAACATAGCACAAATCAAACAAATAGAATATAGAACTTAGTGTGTGGTGGCCTCAATTATTAAATTTCAGAAACTCTGCCAACAACAACACACAGTGTAGCCATTTATGAGACGTTGACAACAAGGCCAGGGCTTTCCTGGCTACTGTACACTCTGGAAGAATAAGAATATTAAAGAACAAAAACTAAAATGTACTGGAGCATGTTTGGCCTAAATTTGTGCATCACGTGGGATGTATTATATAGCAGCATCAGGGAGCTGCAGCTGGCAATGGGGATGGATTTGGAAGCAGTAAAACAAGAGGAAAAATGGAAAGACACGCAGGCCTATGTGGCAAAAACAGCACACTAATAACTACCACAACAAAATGGCCCCCAGAAACATGGTGACTCACAGGCACAAGGCACGGCAAACAATGAACTCAAGCAGGCCTATATATGGGCAGACAAAGGATGCCTTATAAAACACACACAGCTTTAATGCAAAAACTAAAATCCACATGGCTAAAAACACTTTGGAAAGTTAGACAACCACTACAACAACACAATTATAATTACACAGTACACACGCAAAAAAGGCATTTATTTACCACACCAAATAAGTGAAATAGTCAGACCCTCCAAAAAAACCACATTTCGCAATTCAATTGAATCTATTCAATGCCATCCATTGCCTAAATGATGCCAAAATTCCACAGACTACACAGAAACAGTTTTATGCACCCATGGTGACTACCTCTGGGCCTACTGGCATACTGGGCCGCAAGCTTGGAGGCCTATGGCAAAAGCACAGTGGCTGGTTTAACTAAATGGCCGCCGCCCACATGGCCAGGCCACCCAAAATAACAAAAAAGTGAAGACAAAGGACAGGACCAGGCAGTTGGAGACTCTGGGCAACTTGCTACCTCTTGGAAAAAATTGTAAAACAAACAAAAAATGACTCCTTGCTCACCAAACTACATCTAAATGACAACCTGAGGAGTTTTTGTGCAAAATGAACTAAATCAACATTTTCGAGAAGGTTTAATGATGCTCGAGAGATATTGTTCGCCAGATTGTAAATTCTGCGTGTTCGGCATCGCGATCGTCACAAAATGTCGTTATCGCGCGCGAAACGTACATTGAGCGCGCGAAGAAGATAAAAGTGTAAGTCCGCGTTGTCGCGCAGTGCGGACTTGCCCAAAGTCCGCGAGCTGAACGCCCAGGGTTACTTACTGGCTGAAAAGGCCTATTTATTTAACAAACACCCAAAAAATAAAATACGCCCCAAAAGCCACATTTTGAAAATCAATCCAATGCCATCCATGGCCTAAATTATGTTACAATTCAACAGACAACACAGAAACAGTTTTTATGCACCCATGAGGATGACTACCTCCGGGCCTACTGGCACACTAGGCCGCAAGCTTGGAGGCCTATGGCAAAAGCACAGTGGCTGTTCACACAAAATGGCCGCCAACACATGGCCAGGCCACCCAGAACAACAAGAAAAGGAACACAAGACAGACAATGCAGGCCTATGGCAAAAGCACAATGCCTGGCTTTACAAAATGGCCGCCACCCACATGGCCAGGCCACCCAAAATAACAAAAAGTGAAGACAAAGGACAGGACCAGGCAGTTGGAGACTCTGAGAAACTTGCTACCTCTTGGAAAAAATTGTAAAACAAAAAAAAATGACTCCTTGATCACCAAACTACATCTAAATGACAACCTGAGGAGTTTTTTGTGCAAAATGAACTAAATCAACATTTTCGAGAAGGTTTAATGATGCTCGAGAGATATTGTTCGCCAGATTGTAAATTCTGCGTGTTCGGCATCGCAATCGTCACAAATTGTCGTTATCGCGCGCGCAAAACGTACATTGAGCGCGAAGAAGATAAAAAGTGTAAGTCCGCGTTGTCGCGCAGTGCGGACTTGCCCAAAGTCCGCGAGCTGAACGCCCAGGGTTACCTACTGGCTGAAAAGGCCTATTTATTTAACAAACACCCCAAAAAATAAAATACGCCCCAAAAGCCACATTTTGCAAATCAATCAAATGCCATCCATGGCCTAAATTATGTTACAATTCAACAGACAACACAGAAACAGTTTTTATGCACCCATGAGGATGACTACCGCCGGGCCTACTGGCACACTAGGCCACAAGCTTTGAGGCCTATGGCAAAAGCACAGTGGCTGTTCACACAAAATGGCCGCCAACACATGGACAGGCCACCCAGAACAACAAGAAAAGGAACACAAGACAGACAATGCAGGCCTATGGCAAAAGCACAATGCCTGGCTTTACAAAATGGCCGCCACCCACATGGCCAGGCCACCCAAAATAACAAAAAGTGAAGACAAAGGACAGGACCAGGCAGTTGGAGACTCTGGGAAACTTGCTACCTCTTGGAAAAAATTGGAAAACAAAAAAAAATGACTCCTTGATCACCAAACTACATCTAAATGACAACCTGAGGAGTTTTTGTGCAAAATGAACTAAATCAACATTTTCGAGAAGGTTTAATGATGCTCGAGAGATATTGTTCGCCAGATTGTAAATTCTGCGTGTTCGGCATCGCGATCGTCACAAATTGTCGTTATCGCGCGCGAAAACATACATTGAGCGCGCGAAGAAGATAAAAGTGTAAGTCCGCGTTGTCGCGCAGTGCGGACTTGCCCAAAGTCCGCGAGCTGAACGCCCAGGGTTACCTACTGGCTGAAAAGGCCTATTTATTTAACAAACACCCCAAAAAATAAAATACGCCCCAAAAACCACTTTTACCAATTCAAAACAATGCCATCCATGGATGCCCGGCCTACATGATGTTTAAACTTTAAATTCAACAGACACCACAGAAACATGCACCCATGGGTCCCTCTGGCTCTAGTCTGGGCCTACTGGCTGAAATTCCAATCAAAGAAAAACAAGTAGGCCCCTGCTGAAACTACAGGCCACAACAATACATTTTAAAAAATATGGAAATCCCCCCAAAAAATGTAGGTACAAACAAGCCCCAATAAAACAAACAAGTACACCAATTCTCCAACTTACTTGTAAAATCTCAAATCCAAGAGTCCTCAAATCCAATCCAATGATATGATGCAGCAGACAGACACAAAAAGTGATCCTTCCAGCTCCAAATCCAAATGAAAGTGAACAGCACATGGACAAAACACTGGGAGGAGCCTGCTGGACAGGAACAGGAAGTTTGAGAATCAGGGCACTTCCTTCCTCTTGGAAAAAAAGAAAAAGGACTCCTTGCTCACCAAACTACATCTCTAAATGACAACCTGAGGAGTTTTTTGTGCAAAATGAACTAATTCATAATTTTCGAGAAGGTTTTATGATGCTCGAGATATATTCTTTGCCAAATTGTAGTTTCTTCGTGTTCGGGATCGCGATCTTACCAACACTGCCGCCGGAAGTCAGATCGCGCGTCCGAATGACGTGTTCGCGTTCGCACACTCTCGCGGGATAGTGCGGCCGGATTCCAAATCTCGTGGCGCCCGCGAACGGATAGGAAGTCGCGTCGGCGAACGCAGAATCACGGTAGGTCGTTACCGCGCGCGAGAACGTATATTGAGCGCGCGAAGAAGAAAAACAGCTACGCTACGCCGCAAATTGCGTAGTGCACGGTAACTTCGCGTTCTACGCGAATCGCGAAGTTACCGCAACTTCGCAAGCTTCGCAAGCGTAGCGTAGTTCACCGCCCAGGCTTAATTTTGTTACATTTGAAAATTTGACAGTTTCCAAGTCTGACATATCTTCCCATTTGAACATGTAGTTTAACATATATCATGGAGATAATAGGCCTAAGTTTAGAACTATACAATCTATTATATATGGCACAGCTCATGCAATCATCCATTCATCCAGACACTACCCATACACTCATGAATCACACAGGCACTAGCGAGGCACACAGAATAACACACGCAGTAATCATGCAGTTATTCAATCATCAAACCACTGTCCATGGACTCATACAATCACTTAGGCACTACTCATGCACTCATCCATTCACTCATGAACTATTGCTGCAGTCATCCATTCAGCCTGGCACTACCCTTGCACTCCTTCATTCATTCAGTCACTTCCCTTGCACTCATCCATTCACTCAGGAACTAAACATGTACTCATCCAATCACGCTATCACTACCCGTTCATTCATCTATTCACCCAGTCACTATTCATGAGTGAATCATTCACTCAAACCCGACTCATGCACTCACCAATGATGCAGGCACTACTTATGCATCCATGCAATCTTCCAGGCACTACCCATGTTCTCATTCATTCACTCATGCACTTCAATTGCACTCATCAATTCAGCCAGCTACTAACCATGCACTCATCCATTCACTCACGCACTACCCGTGCACTCATGTACTCACTCACACTCTACTCATGGACTCATGCAATCGTGCAGTCACTACCCGCACACTCATCTATTCACTCAGGCACTAATCATGATTGATACATTCACTCAGATACCACCCATTCACTCATCCAATGACCCAGGCACTACCTGTGCACCCATACAATCACCCAGGGACTACCTATGTACTCATCTATTCATTCATGCACTACAAGTGCAGTTATCCATTCAGCCAGGCACTACCCATGCAGTCATCCATTTATCCAGGCACTGCCCATGCACTCATGCAATCACCCAAGCACTATCCATGCAATCACCCAATCACCCAGGCACTATCCATGCACTCATCCAATCAACCCAGACACTAACCTTCGACTCATCCAAAAATAAGGTAGTTTAATACTATGGAAATACCTTTAAATTTAAAGCCGAATAATCAGGTAATTTCAATTTAAAAGCAGCTTGTAAAGCAGAGCTGACATTTAAAATGACACCAGGCAACATAGCACTGCACACTTATGTACCTCAGAGCTGCTGGGCCTCTACACCTACATGCCCTACCATATACAAGGGACTTACAGGTAGGTATGTAATGCCAATTGTAATTACACCTAATTACCATATACCTTTTTAATCAGAGCACTGTCCCTGGGCCTGGTTAGCTGAGCTCAGGGAGCAGTCAGAGTTACCACCAGTATCAGTCAAAAAATGGGGGTGGTCATCAGGGCAAAAAGGATGACTTTCTCACATGCCCTCCCAAATGAAAGGTAATGGGTAACTAACCAAAACCCAGGCAGTCCTCATCAGCTAAGTCAAAAAATCTGGAAAGTCCATCTTCATTGGCATGGGCCTTCCCAGGTTTGTGTTCCATTGTGAAGTCTATCCCCTGTAGGGAAATGGATTCCTCAATAGCTTTGGAATCTCCCTCCTTATCTACATGAGCCATCTGAGAGGTCTGTGGTTATAGTGACTGCATTCAGTCCTCTGTAGTCCACAGAGAGCCTTCGTTCCTTCTTCCTCCCAAGGTGTTAGGTTTGAGTACCAGCACCACTGGGCTGGCCCATGGACTGTCGGAAGGCCCAATTACCCCCAATTCCAGCATCTGAACTACTTCCGCCTTGATGCTGGTTCTGACCTCGCACACAACCTGTAAAACTTGTTCTTGACAGGTAGGCTATCACCAGTGTCAATGTCATCTATACACCAGCTGGTGATACCTGGAATCAAAGAGAACAGACCAGCAATATGCTCCAGCACCTGCTTGCACTCTCTGTGCTGTTGGTCTGTCAATTTGGGTGAGAGTACCACTTGTTCCATTGACCCATCTTTCAAATTGTGGGAGAGGAGGTCTGGCAGTGGTTCAGTCTCCTCCTCTCCTCCCTCGTCAGTGACCATCAGCATGGCCTTGTCTGCCCTGTCTTGGTGGGGTTTCAACCTTTTGACATGCAGATCCCTGTGGGTGTTCCTGGGGGTGTTGAGGTCTACCAGGAAGGTAACCTAACACTTTTTCTCTAGGATTTGATAGGGCCCAGTCCACCTCTCCTGGAGGGTCCTAGGAGGTACAGGCTCAAACACCCAAACCAACTGTCCTGGAGTGTACTCAATCACAGTAGCCTTTTGGTCATACCAGAGCTTCATGAGGTCTTGCCTGGCCTCCAGTTTTCTGCTTGCTTTGTACATGTGCTCAGCCTTGCATCATTGCAGGCATAGTACATAGTTTAGCACATTGTCCTCGGATTCCTTGAGAGGCTTTTCCCCGGACTCTTTCACCAGGCACAATGGCCCTCTTACAGGGTGAACAAACAACAATTCAAGGGGGCTGAAGCCAACCACTTTTGAGGGACTTCCCAATATGCAAACAGTAGGCATGAGAGGAGAATATCCCATTTCCTCCTGAGTTTGTCTGACAAACCCATGATCATGCCCTTTATGGTCTTATTGAACCTTTCCACCATGCCATTAGTCGGGATGATATGGGGTGGTGAACTTATAGGTAACACCACATTCATATCACATCACTTTCAGATAGGCAGACATGAAGTTTGTGCCCCTATCTGAAACCACCCCCTTTTGGAAATCCACTCTGGTAAACACACCAAATAGGGCCTTAGCCACCAAAGGAGCAGTGACTATTCTGAGGGGTATAGACTCAGGATACCTTGTGGCATGATCCACTACCACCAAGATATATCTGTTCCCTGAAGATGTGGGTTTATCTAGGGGATGACCAACAATGTCCATCCCCACCCTCTCAAAGGGAGTCCCAACCACTGGCAGTGTTATCAAGGGAGATTCTGCCCAACCCCTTGTTTTGCCAATGGCTTGACAAGTTGCACAGGAGCTGCAAACTTCCTTTACTTTGACAGTCATATTGTGCAAATAGAAATGGTTAACCAATGTTTTCCATGTCTTACTCTGACCCAAATGACCTGCCAAGGGGATGTTGGGCTTAAAGTCAGGAGGAATTCTCTGTACTTCTGGGGTCCACCAACCTCCAGGTAGCCCCTTCTTTGATGTCTCTTACCTCAGTGTAACTATTTCCATCCTTCCAGTAGACTTTGTGGAACCACTGACATAAACCTTCTCTTGCCTGGAGGCAATCTACCTCAGGCCCTCAAGAGTGGGATAGTCACTCTGTCCCTGATATAACTCCTCCCTGGAGGATCCACCTGCTCCTTGCAATTCTGCCAAGTCAGACAGATCTTGCAAGGGGGGAATCCCTACCTCAGCGGTCAGATCCTCCCCTCAGGCATAGATTCCTCCTACACCTCTGGAGTTCTTTGGGATGTCTCATCAGGCCCTGTGCCCTTTCTCTTGTCATTGGATGCTTGGCCCATTGCTCCAGGGTCCAAGTGTCCAGTATTTTCCTTCTGTGCAGTCTGTGACCTAGTCACAGCACATACCCACTCAGGGAGATCCAGCATCTTAGCATGGACCATTCTCTAAACCCCTGACCAGTCAAACGCTTCAACATCATTTCCCAGTAGACACTCTTCTGGGATTGCAGGAGACACAAGTACTTTCCTAGGGCTGATCACACCTCCCCATTCCAAACTCACCATTGCCATGGGATGGAGTTTGGTTCTGCTTTCTGCATATACTAATTGGAGAAACACACCAGGTATGATTTGTGCTGGAGAAACCGGTTCCTCTGTGACCATTGTCACACTGGCTCCCATATCTCTCAGAGCTTCCACTTCTCTCCTATTGACTTTAGGCTGCTGCCTGTACCTCTACGTGCTGGGAGGCAAGACTGCCAGGGCTGCAATTTCCACAGCACCCAGGAAAACTTAAGGTTGGCTCTGCAAACCCTTACCCCAATCTCTGGAACAGCTTCTACCCCCACACCTACTCTGACAGTCCCAAGGGACTGCTCACCAGTCAGGGGCTTCTTTGTGCAGACAGCATTTCCTCTTTTGTGTCCTGGCTGGTTACAGTCAAAACACCTCCCACCTTGGAGGGGTCAAAGACCTTTCCTACTTTCGCAGGGTCCCAAGACTTTCCTTGATACCCCTTCCCCTTGAAGTGGCTCAGGCCCCTCTCCTTGTGAAGGTGTTTGTGGGTCTTGTGAGGACTCTTCCTTTTTTATCATCTTTCTCCTGGGCTTTCCCCTGGGGGGCTGTCCTCCATTTTTATTTATTGTCATACCGGAACTTCATTGGCTCTTGGCTGGCCTCCAGTTTCCTGCTTGCTTTGTATATGTGCTCGGCCATGCATGATTGCAGGCATAGTATATAGTCCAGCAAAATTGTCCTCGGCTTCCTTGAGAGGCTTTTCCCAAGACTCTTTCACCAGGCACAATGGCCATCTTACAGGGTGCCCAAACAACAATTCAAGGGGGCTGAAGCCAACTTCATTTGAGCGACCTTCCAGTATGCAAACAGTAGGCATGAGAGGAGAATATCCCATCTCCTCCTGAGTTTGTCAGACAAACCCATGATCATGCCCTTCAGGGTCTTATTGAACCTTTCCACTAGACCATTAATCGGGGATGATATGGGGTGGTGAACTTATAGGTAACACCACATTCATATCACATCACTTTCAGATAGGCAGACATGAAGTTTGTGCCCCTATCTGAAACCACCTCCTTTGGGAAATCCACTTTGGTGGACACACCAAATAGGGCCCTAGCCACCAAAGGAGCAGTCACTGTTCTGAGGGGAAATAGACTCAGGATACCTTGTGGCATGATCCACTACCACCAAGATATATCTGTTCCCTGAAGATGTGGGTTTATCTAGGGGATGACCAACAATGTCCATCCCCACCCTCTCAAAGGGAGTTCCAACCACTAGCAGTGGTATCAAGGGAGACTTTACCTTTTCTCTTGTTTTGCCAATGGCTTGACAGGTTGCACAAGAGCTGCAAAACTCCTTTACTTTGACAGTCATATTGTGCCAATAGAAATGGTTAACCAATATTTTCTATGTCTTACTCTGACTAAACATGACCTGCCAAGGGGATGTTGGGCTGAAAGTCAGGAGGAATTCTCTGTACTTCTGGGGTCCACCAACCTCCAGGTAGCCCTTTCTTCGAGGTCTCTAACCTCAGTGTAAAGAATTCCATCCTTCCAGTAGCATTTACGAAACCACTGACATCACCCTTCTCTTGCCTGGAGGCAGTCTGCCTCAGGGCCTTAATAGTGGGACAGTCCCTCTGTCCCTGACACACCTCCTCCCTGGAGGGCCCACAAGCTCCTTGCAATTCTGCCAAGTTGGACAGATCTTGCAAGGGGGGGAATACCTACCTCAGCAGTCAGATCCTCCCCCTCAGGGAAAGATTCCTCCTACCTCTAGAGGTCTTTGGGCTGGCTCACCAGACCCTGTGCCCTTTCTCTTGTCATTGGATGCTTGGCCCATTCCTCCAGGGTCCAAGTATCCAGCATGTCCTTCTGTGCAGTCTGAGACACACACACAGCACATATCCACTCAGGGAGATCAAGCATCCTAGCATGCATCATTCTTGCCACCCCTGACCAGTCAAACGCTTCAAAATCATTTCCCAGTAGACACTCTTCTGGAAGTGCAGGAGACACAACTACCTTCTTAGGGCCAATCACACCTTCCCATTCCAAACTCTCCATTGCCATGGGATGGAGTTTGATTCTGCTGTCTGCATATGTGTTAGTTGGTGAAACACACCAGGTATGATTTGTGCTGGAGAAACTGGTTTCTCTGTGACCATTGTCACACTGGCTCCCATATCTCTCAGAGATTCCACTTCTATCCCATTGATTTTAGGCTGCTGTCTGTACCTCTCCATGCTGGAGGCAAGACTGCTAGGGCTGCAATTTCCACCCACATAGGAAAACTACGGTTGGCTCTGCTCATCCTTCCCCCATCTCTGAAACAGCTTCCACCCCCACACCTACTCTGACAGGCCCAGTGAACTGCAAACCAGTCAGGGGCTTCTTTGTGCACACAGCATTTCCTCTTTTGTATCCTGGCTGGTTACAGGCAAAACACCTCACACCTTTGAGGGGTCAAATACCTATCCTACCTTTTCAGGGTCCCAAGACTTTCCTTGATACCCCCTCCCCTTGAAGTTGGAGTGGCTTGGGCCCCTCTCCTTGCACAAGTGTTTATGGGTCTTGTGAGGACCTTTTTTGCTTTTTTATCATCTTTCTCCTAGGCTTTACCCTGGGGGAGGCTGTCCTCCATTCTTCTGATCACCCCCCTGATGTTGATTAGATACCTGGGTTCCCACCCACTCATCGGTTGTCTCCCCCAGTTCCCTGGGACTGAACAGCTTATAGTCCACTAAGTGCTTGCATAACTTCTCTTGGAGACAATGAGTCAGGACGTGATCCTTAAGAAATAAATTGCACATCCACTCATAAGTATTCACTGGGTTACCTTGAATCCAGCCCTCTAGTGCTTTCACTGAAGTGTCCACGAAGTCCACCCAGGACTGGGTATTTACGTTCTCATTGCCCCTGAACTTCACCCTGTGCTGCTTTGGAGTGAGACCATATTTCCTGACTAGACATTTCCTTATGTGTGGGTAAGATTCTGCATCTGCATCTGCCCCCTCTAGGGTCAGGAGTCTATCCCTCCCAACTATTGGGAAGAGCTCCCAAAGGAGTGAAACCCAGAACTTGGAGTGGATCCTTTTCATCTTAAGAGCCCTTTCAAATGCAGTCATCCATTTGTCAATGTTATTCCCATCTACATACGGGGGAACTATTCCCTTGGGAAGTCTGGGATCGAACCCACCACCGTGGACATCTCCTCCTTTTCTTCTACTTCTTTGCCACCATTTCTTTTCTCTTCCTCCCTTGCCCACTTCGTTTTAGCTAGGTCCAACCTTTTCCTTCTCTACTGCTATATAAGTAAGTTGAGCTTTCAGCTCTCTCTCCCTGAGGAACACCTCTGAGTTCTCCGTGTAGGAGCCTCCCCTCCCACCATTGGCTAAGTGTCTGGATCTAGTGCTAGAAGCACAACTGGAGATTGTTGGACAGGTCCTTCACCCCTTCCCCTTTATTCTCTGGAGTGGACTCTACCCAGACCTTAAAGGACCTAAACAACTGAGGGGCATATTATCAAGCCTTTTATCGCCGCGTTAGTGGCACTTTCCTGCCGCTAACGCATTTTTTTTATCGCCCTATTATCAAGCTGTCGCTAACAGGCGTTAGCGACAGCTTTCGGGCGATAGCAGACGGCTTTTCTATCGCCTTGCATGCCAGCGATATTTATCGCTAATGACATGCAAGGTAGTCATTCCTTCTCTAAATTACTCAAAAACTCCCGCTAACCGCACTTCGCCCTATTAGCAAGGATGGCCCGGACCCGCGAAGCTATAAAAAAAGTCGGGCTAAGGCCCATTAGCTGCAGGAACTTAAGACCAGAAAATAGCTGGTCTTAAAAATGGGGATAAGTCTTGGGCCCACATCTATGCATGTTTTTGGTGCTGGACAGCGCTGCAAGCAATGTTGCAGCGCTGCCCTGCGACAAAAATACAGTGTAGGAATGCGCACCATCAATAAGATAGTGCGCATTCCTGGGCCCCAGTGATGAAAAGTGTTGCTGTGCTGCGACAAGACAGCGTTGCAACACTTCTCATTACGCCCTCCTTGCAACAGCATGGATGCGCTGTACTCACTGGACAGCGGTCCATGATGCAGGTAATGACAGATACGACAGGAATCCTGACGTATCTGTCTGTGCTAAAGTCACGCATTGCTGCAGTCGTGTCACAACCATGACTCAACTCCAGCAATGCATGGGGCCAGCCCATCCCTATGGCACTGCCTCACACTCACGCCTGCCATCAGGCAGGTGGAAGTTACTGACGCAGTGTCGTTCATGAGGGGTGCCCGAATGTCGGCGTTGTTGGAGATCCATTGGTGGTGGTTGTGCACTGCGGTGTCATCGTTTGGAAGCATTGGTGGAGTGTCGGTGCAGAGGAAGTTGACGAGACTTTCTGCGGTGGCCTTGATCCAACTGCGAGGGGGTCCTATGATGGTGCTGGCGTCCGGTGGGCAAGGTGAAGACGTGATTCATCCAATGATGGTAGTGCCAGGAGATTCCGGTGCCGTGGCTGTAGTTGAAGTACCCACTGGCGGAGGTTACGTGCTCGACCATGTGTCTTGCTATGTGGCCTGTTGAGGTGACTTGCTGCTTGCATCTGATGTCGTTGACTTTCCCCAGGAGGGGGTGGTGCTCTGGTCACTCGGGTTGCCCAGGTGGAACATGAGTTCACTGAGTAGGATGTCGTCGGAGGATGTGAGACCCTGGGGGGCACTGAGGTCTACAATGGTATTGGAGAATGGGGGGCCATGGCCCAGGGGGCCTGCACATGAGGGTGCCGCAGAGGATGTTCTTGGGCCTGGTCCGGATCTTGGAGTTGACGTAGCCCATGGTCACCCTTGGGTCATTAGAGTGCGTGGTCAGTCGGATTGTGCTTCTGTAGGTGATGGCAATGCCTTCTCACTGATGGTCGGGAGCTCCTTGCGGGTGATACTGCAGCCATCAGTGATGTCGATGGCGATGTCCGGTCCGGAGCAGAGGTTGGTCCTGGCAGGCGAGATGGTGTCCAGGGTTGACAGCGAGGAGGCTGCTGGCGTCGTATCGGTGGAGTGTCCAAGAGGAATGCTCCTTGGTGCTGAGTGCAGTCCAGGGGCAGACGGACGCAAACGGCGTAGCCTATGGTTGCCTTTGGCACAGGAGACAACCATAACAACGCAGGCAGTACGCAACTCTGACAACGCAGGTGCCTTAACATCGCATTTGAATACAACGCATTGTGAGGTCAGTAATGGGGTAATTCAAGGTTTTTCGGGTGGGTATGGGTTTAGGATGTAAAAATTAAAAATTGGGTTGTGTTTTGTGCCAAAATATGAAAAATGGGGTGTTATTTGCGGTAAAATATGAAAAATGGGGTGTGTTTTTGGGTAAAATATGAAAAATGGGGTGTTTTTTTGGGTAAAATATGAAAAATGGTGTGTGTGTGTGTGCGTGTGTGTGTGATCGGGTGGGGTCTTCAAAGTGATGAGGGCCTGTTGCTCAATTAGCTGATACTTGGGGAGGGTCCCTTTTCCTTCTTCACATGTCCAGATATCAACTGACTCCACTGGGTTAATTGCACATGCTTAGGTATTATTATACAAAAAAGAAGCAAAGACAGGAATCAAGAACCCTGCCTAGATATGTTTTTGCCTGTTAGATTAGATTATACAGAACAAAATAAATGGAGAAAACCCAAAAATACACTGGCTGTCTACCAAGCAAAGCGTATTTTGAGGTAGAGATTCACATTAGCCAAATGTCTTTCAATATTTACCGTCGCCAGACACATAAACACCAGCCACATGCCCGGGAAGCTGTGGGGAGGGGGTTCGGGGGCATTATATTTTGAATGATCCACATGTTTTTTGTTCTTGGATGGTGCCCTCACTTTCATATTTGCAGAGGACATTCTCAGAGCTGGCCATGGGACTTTAAATCCTTTCATTTTAAGAACATGAGCCTTGGGGTCCGGCTGCTGTTCAGGCGTGACATCAACTCGACCCCCATATCCTGATCTTGGAGAATATCTGGGGGTGCTGGTGAAGTGGAGAGACAAGTGGCTGCACGAGTTTGGTGGCGTCATGAAGCTGGGTCGAGGAGATTTAAGATCAATGGACTTTGGAACAGCTGAGTAATGGTGATAAATGTGCCTGAGTTGTGAAGTGGGTGGAGGTAGGTGAAGTTAGGTTACGTTGGGTGGAGTATGGTCGGGGTGACCTTAAGTGGTGCGGTGAAAATAAGTGGTGGGGTGAAGCTGGGTGATGGGCTGGAGTTGGGTGTTAGGATGGAGTTTGGTGGTAGGGTGGAGTTGGAGGGGAGGGTAGGGGTTGGTGGTTGTAGTAGGTTTGACTTCAGTGGTGTGGAGTTTGGTGAAGTTGAATGATGGGGTGGAGTTTGGTGGTGGGATGAATCTAGGTCATGAACTGGGGTGGGTTGCAGGGTAGAGGTGAGTGATGGTGTTAGTTTGACTTTAATCCTTGTTGTTTGAGCTTCTGTGGTGTGAAGTTGTAGGGTGGGGTTGGGAGATCATGGGTGGTGTTGGTGACCTGAGAGTAGGGTGAACCAGGGAGGCGTGATGGAATTCTGTGTACTTGAGAGGTTTAAGTAAATGTGGGTATGTTTGCTTAGAGTTGGTCTTTGGGATGGAGTTGTGTGGCAGGGTAGAATTGAGGGAAATGTGCTGGAGTTTGGTGGTAGTGGGTAAAAACTCACCTTGCATGTTGCTGTCAGGCAGGTGCCCCCGAGGCTGCTCCCCTCGGGCGAGTCCGCCTCTAACTTGGGCAGCATCCCGGCTCTGTCCGGGAAAGTGGCACCTGTATAGGCAGAGCAGGCGTTCAACACACAGACCACCAGCAGAAACTACCCAGCACTTGTTGAAAACTTCATCGCAGCAACCGGGGGCGTTACAGGCGAGAAAACCAGCAAACACAGTAATAAATACCGACAACGCCGCTGGGGCTGCTGACGTGTGTGGGGGTTGGGGACAGGGTGGGGGGGCGAGGTGGAGATAGATTTGGCACAAGAAATTAATCAACTCGACACCACAGCCTATGCATAATTATGCTACCATAGGGAGAATTAAAAATAAAAAGTGGCCCATAAAACCAACACACTGACACACACACTTATATGAATAATGGAGTTAAAGGGACAGGTGATTGCTTGTCATTAAGTGCCGTAAAAGAATCTGGAACACCACCTGTGGAAACAGTGACAGAGACAATGAAGAAGGCCCGGCGCAAACAATAACAGAATCAAACAATACACAAAACAGATGCAAACTCAGCATGGGCCGTAGGGCGCACAGCTCTAGCGCACACTGATCCACACAACTGGAAATTATAGTTAGATCAAGAGCTGGAAAGCGCTATGGCGGTATACGATTACTTAAAGACGCTATACACATGCCCGTGACATAAAATAACTTCTAGACCAGAAACGGAACTGTGACACTCGCGTCTTGGCGACCACTCATGGCTCAAGGGCGCTCAGAAAAGGTATTTTCATTTGGAGGCGCAGGGAATCCGCATACACAGCGCCCAGCGTGCGCAAATATATTTCACCCAGGTGGCGGACATTACGGGGGCATTAATAACCTCTGGAAAAAAGTGCCAACCACAACGAACAATTCATGGGAATAAGGCTGCGTTACAAAGACGGTGGCGCGTAGGCGCCCATACTCAAAATAGCCAATGAGGGAACAGTTACATTCCACCAGCATAAGACACCAGGGTCGAAGCGGCGCGAGGGGTGGGGGATGGGGGAGATACCTGAATATGAAATCTGCCTCTCTTACAAAGTCGACCATCTAAAGCGCCCCATGCCACCCCAAGCAAAAACTCGCTCCAAAGTCTCTATACCCGGAAAAGCCAAACCACTGCCCAACAACCACAGACAAACCAGGCTTTAATGGAGAGGGGAAAGGTAAGCCTCGTGTGTGCAGGACAACAGCCAAGGGGGGCACAGGGTGAGCCAACGCACTGCCCTTTACCAAACTCAAAACATTGGGGGGACGCTCTTTTGAGACAACTGGGCAGGGACAAGCCACACTCTCTGCCAAGACCTAATCCCAGCAGCTGCCGACAGGGTTGGCGGTTAGAGATGGCATTGGAAAACTGGTAAACAGCCCATCCATTGCCCCCAATGTGGGGGGGGGTAATATTATCACAACCCGAGCAGGCATTGGGTGAGAATAGAAGGACAACCACCCCCCCCACACCCGTAGCACACTCCACAGTCAGTAAGCACGGGCACTGCGAGCTTCAAACTCCGGGGGATATTATCAGGAGAAGGCGATAATGTTCGCGAACCACAGTTAGCGCTCCTTTTCTTATTGCCGTCCCGCTAATTTTATCGCCGGACATTTTAGCCGGTGAGGGAAGCTATCGTCTGTTAGCAGCGTGTTGGTAATACGCCACTAACACGGCGATAGTTTCCCGCGGTAGACGGCGATAAGAAAAGGCGTGCTATCTGCGGTTAGCGATAATTATCGCCTTTTCTTGATAATATCCCCCTCTGTCTTTCTGATTCTATTAGCAGCAGGTAGCCCCCTAGCCCTACACTCTCCCCTCAGCTTAGCTACAGCGAGTTTAGTTAGATTAGTCAGATCCATCTCCATGGTATCCCTAGATTAGGGTAAAAAAAAACTTTGCAAATAGATATATAACAATTTAGAAAAATTGGAAATTGAATCGGAAACAGTTTATTCCAAATTTCAAAAATTCAAAAGTCACAACTTGTGTTCTAAGTTAATTTAGAGGATTTTTTTAAAGATCATAACTTAATTTACTGTGTGATGCAATTCAAACACAAGTACATATACTCACTGTTGAACACCAAATGTTGGTAGGTGGATTGTTAGGTCCAGACAAGGTCTCAATAAATTATTCCCTTGCTCAAACCTTGGTAGCTGGCAATGAGCAGACATGCTTTGTTATGAATCCCAATGTACCCCAATCTAAGCCTAGGTAGCTACACAACCTTTTACCTACATTTATCCTACATTGCTCTGAATAGCTGGTCTAGCACTGACCTTTTACCTAGTTATGTGCTGAGTAAATGTAGATAATTTTTCTCTGAAACTGGCCTCATTTATTATGCAGGAGGATTCCTAGTATCATATCTTAATCCCCTGCCCAGGAAGTACACAGCAGGATTACCATATTCTGTTTAATAACTCTGTACAAAAGTCACCACTATTGTCAGCCTTGGACGACAGGTCCATTACACATAATGGCAAACCATTACATATTTTGGTAGAACCCCTGGGGGTACCTTTTGGGTATAAAAGAACCACATCTTCACTGGGGAATCAGAGGAGAAGCTTCCATTCTGACACAAGATGCTGAGATTCCTGCACGCAAAAACTCCAGCACGCAGTGGTCTGACATCCCTCGAGACCAAGACAGGGTCCGTCGTTCTGTCCAATCAGGTAATGGGGTTGGCTTTACACCAACATTCATGCTAGGTACACTTAGGTACACTTAGAAAGGGCTAGTATCAAAGGAGTACATTTGATTACTGCCATTTCTCTATATGCCTGCATATATTCACGGTTTTAGCACCATGGTAGAATTCTGCTTTTTGTTTACTCTGTTGGTGCTTGTAATCTTATACATCTGTTTCTGTCTAATGATTGTCACAGCAAACATGTTTTATACTAGAATGATGCTGGTTCAATAAATGCTTATTGAAAACACCCCCATTGTTTATTCTGTGTATCTTTCTGAGACTAAGTGAGCATGTTTGACTGTTGAAAACTGCTGTACTGTTTCCACGATCCCTTAGGGGTCAGGGTTGTCATGTTCGATAGTTGCCAGAAACTATTCGCTCCTTGGTAAGGTCGGGGGGCTTATAGTGGCACTGTGAACTAGCTGGCCTACAGGCTAACACTATCCTTTGGGGGTGTCTGGAATAACTCTGGACACCAATCCCTTAGTTTATGTGGTCTAAATGAGCAGATCCTATATAAATTGACAGGAACTATATGACATGGCGTCGCCAACGTTGGTTTGGTTCTTATTTAACGATCAAACCTGAGTAGTTCAGTCATGCTTTCTCAGAGACCCCTTCTCACATTTACACAGAAACATCTGGAGTGGGAAGGGAAATATCTGCCGCTGCTGAGAAGGCATATCCTATGTATTTGCTGTAGGTTTGTTCAAGCTTGAAGCATTATAGTTCCCCATATTGTGCAAAACCTTATCTCTTTTTCTTACCAATTCCTTCCGCAATGTCTGTCCAAGACGGCGCTGCAAATGCAGGGGAAGAAAAGCAGGAAAGTGCTCTTAACATTTCAGAAAATTGCAGACATGCACTTACTATTAAATTATTAGATTACGGAGTCCCATCAATGGGTGGGACTGTTACCTTCATGATTGAGGCCCACGAGGCATTCAGAACAGAGGTATTCTATTCTTGGATCAAATTCCCATCTGCAGATGTGCACACACATTTTTTTCATACTTACATTCCAGATGAGACACCTGAAGAATACTCTCCATACGAGGACATAGAAGTCCCGTTAACTTACCAAGAACATATAAATTGGTTTAAAGGTGCCCTCTCCCATGCCACAGAAAAAGTGAGGCTCGATCCGCTCAGCAGAGATGGAGCGACTTGGCCGGTCCTAGCCGCTTACACACCGCATCCAGAAATTGATATATTGCCAGCAGCAGACATGCATCCAATTCACAAAGAAATAATACAACTATACAGAAATCTTACACAGTTCGTAATGTGAACACTTACAGTTCAACCTACAAGTATCACTCAAGCTGGTCAACCACAAGGGACTGCAACAAAAATCACCCCACAAATGCTGAACGCGATTATGGGAAGAATGCCCACTAAATGTGAACAAATGCCATTCTGGATAGCAAGAAAATAGCACAGTTTGAGGCAGTATTTCCACATACAAGCCCGCAAGAAAAACACAGAAGACTGACAATTTGCTTGCCACTGGGAATAGCTCCCCCGATAAAGGATTGTACCACATGGGGTAAAGTTTTCGCTGCAGTTTATACCAGAACGCATGGTACCCCCTCAATAGCGGTCATACCAGAGGTATTAAAACACATACAGAATGAGTACTGGGCAGAACCTGTCCTGGACTTGGGGATGAAATTAATTAAATTGATAAGCAATTTTGCCCAGGTATCAACAATTATGTTAATTTTTTACGTTTGTATGGGTTTTGGGGTGGCAAGGGAATTTTAAGGGTTTAGGGTGGATATGGGTTTTTGGACGGTAGTGAATTTTTTAGGGTTTAATGTTTGTATGGGTTTTGGGGTGGCAAGGGAATTTTCAGGGTTTAGGGTGGATACAGATTTTTGGGTGGCAATGGATTTTTTAGGGTTTATGGTGGGTATGGATTTTTTGGTTGTTAAGGGATTTCATAGGGTTTAGGGTGGATATGGGTTTTTGGGTGGTAGGGGAATTTTTAGGGTTTAGTGTGGGTGTAAGTATTTGGTGGTAAGAGATTTTTTAGGGTGGGTATGGGTTTTTGGGTGGTAACGAAATTTTTAGGGTTTAGGGTGGGTATAGGTTTATGGGTTGTGTATGATTTTTACGGGTTAGGGTGGGTATGGGTTTTTGGGTGGCAGGGGAATTTTTACCATTTAGAAGGGTGTGGGTGTTTCAGTGGCAAGGGCATTTTTAGGGTTTAGGGTGGGTATGGGTTTTTGATTGGCAAGGGAATTTTTAGGGGTTAGAGTGGGTATAGATTTTTAGATGCAAGGCAATTTTTATTGTTTTTTGACTTGCCCTATATCTTTTGCATGAGTTGACATATCTTCACAAAATGTTCCCAAAAAGAGTGCCGTGATTCTAGCTGTGCATGGAACGTTTCAGGGGCATAGAAAAAGGCAGAGGTAAAAAAAAGTGCATTTCAAATGTTTATTACCTAGAGTTTTTAGACACTCCTGCAGCTTGAAACACTGGACAGAATTATGCAAAATTTGGAAGAAAGGTAGATTTTGTTCCAGAGATCACACTTTTTCTTATTTGGCTCAAATATGTTCAGTAGTTTTCGAGATATTATAGGAAACCAAACTTGTGCATCTGGGCGTATGTGGTGCTTTTGTAGTACCTTAGTATATATGTTCAAAACTCATAAATGTTTAGAAAACACTAACAATCACTGGATGATGTCATCAGTGATGTCATTTCAGATGTCATCAGTGATGTCATGAGTAATGTCACTGACCATGTCATGAGTGATATAATATGTGAGGTCATAAGCAGTGCACTGTGGGGGCATAAATTATAGTTAGCTCAGGTAACCATAACTGCTGTATTTCACTGGTTTTGTATGGGTGAAGTTCGAGCCTAACTATAACGTTCCTGTAATCTTTGTTTTTCAGAGAATTCTAATGTTTATTAAATTCTATTTCCTACGTATAATGACCCTGTAATCCTTGTTTTTTTCAGTGAATTTATATGTTTATTTTTTAATTTTAAATAAGATGCCCATCGCAATGCACAGTGGGGTGTTAAACACAGGGCCTGGCCTGGCATTGTGCTGCCTCCACCCAAGGTTGCTGCTCCTGCCCCCCTCCTCCTTGCCATCCATTGTCCAAGTCCATGACTCTGCTCCCTCATTACAGCCATTGTTGGCTATTGTTCTACCACTGCCCTTTCTGCCTGCCCTAATCAGTTAGCTTGCTGCTCCTTACACCTCCTCCCTGCCCTCTGTTTTCCGAGTTCATGCACAAGCCCGCTTCCTCCTGCCCTGCATGGTCTGATGTGATGCCACTGCCCTCCATTACGCTTGATGTCCCTGCCCACTCTTCCTGCCCTCTGTTGTCCAATTCTATGCCTCATCATTGCCCTTATGCTTAGCCTCTGTGCATAACTTGTTGCCCCTACTCTCCTTCCACTTGCCCTCCGATGTCTGTGTGCATATCCCTGCTCCCTCCTTTCTGCCCACCATATTCCATGGACCTGCCCCACTCCTATATACTCTGAATGTTCTATTGAGCTGACACTGCCCCTTCCACCTGCCTAGCATGGTCAGATGGCTGCCACCTGTCCCTGCCACCCCCACCCTGCCTGTTCAAGTTCCATGCACCATACCCTCTCTCCTGACCTCCATGGTCCATTTTGCTGCCACTCCCTTCTGCCCTCCATGCTCTGCTTTACTGCAACTGATAACCCTGTCTGCTGTGCATGGTCTTTTGTGAAGCCCCTTCCCCTGCCCTCTTTTGTGTGTGTCCAGCCCCTACCCTTCCCTTCTGTCCTCCATGGTCCTTTGTGCATGCCCATGTCCCCTCTCTCTTTCCCACCATGGCAGTTGTGCTGCACTAACCCTCCTGCTTGCCATGCATGGTCTTCTGTGCTGCCACATCCCCTCCCACCTGCCCTGTGTAGTCAGTTTGCTGCCCCTGCTCCCCTCCCACCTTTCCTCCAATGTCTTTGAGTATGCCACTACAGTCTCACTATTTTTTTCTGTTTTTTTATGGAGTTTTATGTAGCGCAAACTTGACCCGAAGGTATCGGGCATCAGGGCGCTCTACACGAGCACCAGTTGCGTTACATGAGGACACATTCATTTTTGTTAGGCACGGGGAGATTAAGTGATTTGCCCAGAATCACAAGATGTTTCGCATCCTTGCCGAGACTCAAACCCGGTTCCCCAGATTTGAGGTCGACCGCCCTAGCATTTAGGCCAACTCCTCTCCCTGTTGTCCTCCATGGTGTATTGTGCCTCCAGTGATCATCCCTCCTGCCCTCCATGGTCAGCTTACTGCTCCTGTCCTGCACCCTTTACCCTGGCCTCTGTTTTCCATGTGCAGACCCATATCTCCTCCCTCCTGCCATGTCTGGTCCTTTGTCGTACCCCTGCCCCCTCCCTACTGCCCCTCATCGTCCGTTGTGCTGTAACTGTCCCTCCTGTCTGTCCGGTATAGTCAGCTTGCTGCCTTTGCCTCTTCTCTCTGTTGTCAATGTGCATGGCCCTGTACCCTCCCTATTGTTCTCCATTGTCTGTTGTGCTGCACTGCCATCCCACTTGCCCTGTGTGGTGTATTGTGCTGCTACAACCCCTGATGCCTGCTCTGTAAGGTCAGGTTGATGTCCCTGTCCATATTCCTCCTATCCTCTCTTAGCCAAATCCAAGTCCCTACCCCATTCCCCTTGCCCTCCATGATCCAATGTACCTTATTTGCCAACATTTTGATCTTGGTATGAGGACAATTTTGAAAAAGAAAACCTGGGGAATTGATTTTCCCCATTGACTCACATTGAAAAAGTGGAGCATTTAGGCAGGAGACTGATAAAATAAAGCCCTTTTGGGCTTAAAAACACCAGGAGTCTCCTGCCTGAATCGGGTCTGTTGGCATCCTTCTGCCCTCAATGGTCTTTCATGTTGCTACAGCCTCTTTTGCTTGTACTGCATGTTTGGTTTGCTGCCCTTGCTCCCCTTTCCTCTACCCTCCATGGTCCGTTGTGCTGCCACTGCCCCTCTCACCTGCCCAGCATGGTCAACTTATTGCCTCTGCACCCTACTCCATGAGAGGGTCTTATTGGTAACCCTGGGCAAAGCACTACGCTACGCTCGCGTAGTTTGCGAAGTTCGTCTACTTCGCACAACGCGAATTGCACGTAGCACAGTGCAAACACGCGTAGCGTGAGCGTAGTACAGCGGTCATTTTTGCTTGCTCGCGGTCCTCAACGTCAAGTTGGCGACCGCGAGCAAGCAAATGACATCCCGGCGAGACTTTTTCCTCGTTCGCGATCAGCAACATCAAGTTGCCGATCGCGAGCGTGGAAAATAAACATCCCGGCGAGATTCTCAACGCGGGGAGGTCAGGTTTCTCATTGCGAGTGGTCGCGTATGCTCGCGACCGCTCGCGATGAAAACTACCAGTCCGCGTTGAGAAAGCTGCCGCTCGAGTAAAAATCTGCTCGAGCGGCAGTAAAAGACAGCTCGCACTGTGCAAGATGCCGTTTTCAATGATTGCACAGTGCGGACAAGCATCCGGCACTGTGCATTCATTGCGAACAGTGCACTACGCAGTTCGCGTAGTGCTACGCGTAGCTCGCGTAGTGCGAACTGCACTTTGCGTAGCTTCGCGTAGCACTACTTCGCGAACTTCGCCCAGGCTTACTTATTGGCAGAGAAATTATAGTTAGTGCTCTAAACAACTAAAATGAGCACATATTTCTGAGTTCTCAAATAGCGACGAAGCATTTTTAAATAATTTGCTATCTTTATGTTTTTTTATATAGTTGATCACTTGATTATTCGTTACACTTAAGGGAGAGGATGTGGAGTTACGGCCAGAGCTGCAGACTTTGCAACTGGAGAACCAGGTTTGAGTTTCGCCATCAACTCAACATCCTGTGATTCTGGACAAATCACTCAATCTTCCCATGCCTAAAAATAAAATGAATGTGTCCTTAAGTAATGATGCTCATGTAATGCACGTCAATACTTCCAGGTCAAGTCTGCGCTATATAATAATGCAAAAACACAAAAATGAAGTGTTTTGCACACTTCTGACATTGGGCTATACTTGGGATACATTTGGGTGATATTTGTGCTATATTTTGGCTCTTTTTTCTCTAGTGGCCATCTTGGGAGACTTATCTGTTATGTAACTCCCTAATTTCCTCATTTACTGGAGTACCCTCAGTAGAAAATGCTTTCAGTTTTTTATTTCCATTCTATCAAGATGGCGTTCAGATGTGCCACACTTTTGGCATAAATTCAGAATGTTAGTACTCTAGTTGCACATTAGAACACTATAGTAAAGTTGCTGATTACCAGGACTGGCAATCTGCTGCTGCTGTTAAAAGTGCACGTTTCAGTCTGCATGTCAGAATGTTTCAATGAAATAGAAGAAGAAGATATTTGAGAACTCACTTAAAATGTGTCATAATTTTTCTTTCTACAGCACTAACCATAATTTCTATGACAAACTGAACCCCCTCCTTTTGTTCCTTACTAACTTAAATGTTTTAAGTTATACCAGTTTGATTCAATCAACATGGCTTCAAGTGTGCCATAGCTGTGTCATAAATAAGACTGCTAGAGATCTAGTTGTTCTTTAGAACACTCTGGGAGGCTGCAGTAGAACACAAGGAGCTCAACTGACAGGCTGATCCAGTCAGCAGTACATCATTTACTGAGAATGTCAGACTTCATTTTCATATGACAGAAAGATAGGGTGAATTTACAGAAAATATGCTCTTCATTTTAGCTCCTGGAGCACCTTCCATACACTCTATGGGAAAATCATGAGAAAACAGTTTTCTCTCAAACATGATTCATGAAATCCCAGCCGAAGGCTTTTTCAAAATGTAAAATCACCTTAGAACACCCCTGTTAGAAATGTGGCTCTCTAGTTGGCAATGGTTTGCACCTTTGTCCAAAAAGGGACCCTTCCTTCTAGTCAGGATAAGGGGGATCCACTACTGAAATAACCCATGGGAGGTAGCTTGGCACGAGCAGTCAGGCTTTTCTCAGAAGCAGTGTGTGAAGCATTTGCACATAACCAACAGTAATACAGTGAAAACACTACAAAAGGACACCACACCAGTTTTACAAAAATATCCAATATTTATCTGTGCAAACAAGACCAAAACGATAAAAGACCAACATACAGTATTCAAAAATATGCACTTGCAAGAATAACTTCAAATGCATTTCCTTGAAGCCTGTAGCCCCGTCTGGGGCTACTGCGGTGCTGGAAACAACAGAATCCAACAGTTCCAGCCGACCGCATTGGTGTGGGCTGGCGTTATTGTCAGCAGACTAGTAAACAGTACTTTTGGTTCCGGCTGACCGCATTGGTGCGGGCCAGTCATGGCAACCATTGCAGTTGCGATGTGAATTGTAGCAGTGTGGTGTGCTGTGCCCTCAAGTCACGGTGCAGGCAGCGGCTCGGTGACGGTCATCCAGTGGCATCAATGAGACCTGGGCTGCGGTGCGGAGTGAGACGGTGCTCGTTGCGGTGCTGACAGGTCACGGTGCAAGCGACAGTGCTGGTTGATGGGAACTGGAGTCCGTCTGCCCAGACTGGGGTGTGGGACTGGGTGGTGCATTGTGTGACTTACTAGCGGTGCCCCCAAACCACGGTGCAGTCAGAGTGCAGTGGTGTCATTGGTGAGACCAGGGCAGCGGAATGAAGTGAGGCGGTGTGGAGTGGGGTGCCAACAGGTCGTGATGCAAGCAGCGACACAGTGGCGGCAGCGGTCATCGTAATTGCTGAGACCAGGGTTTCTGTGTGAAGTGCGGCTGTGCCTTCAGGACACGGAGCCAGCAGCGGTGTTGGTGACTGTGTTGGCTGCTTTCCCCTGCTGTGGCAACTGAAACCACGGTTCCAGAGGCAGTACCCAGAGGTAAGTGGAGTCTTTGCTGTCCCTGAGACTTCGTGAACAGGAGGTAAGCTCTAGTTCAACCCCTTGGAGATACTCAGCAACAAGTGAAGAAAGTTCAGTCCAGTCCTTTCACTGCCCAAGGCAGAAGTAGCAACTGCAGGCCAACCCAGCAAAGCAACAACACAGCAAAGGGGCAGTACACCTCCTGGCAGTTCTTTCAGCTCTTCTTCTTGGCAGGTTCCTTGATCCAAGCGAGTTCTAAAGTACTGGAGTCTGAACCCCAATATTTATACTCAGTTTCTCTTTATTCTCTTGCGCAGAGAGTGTCTGTGTTCAGTCCAGACCAATGTGGTCCTCTCTGGCCCAGCTTTCTGGAAGGAGGTGGAGACAGCATTATCCAAGGCATACCAGGCCCATTTAGGTGCAAGGAAATTGTAGGAGAGTAGGATCTGCTTCACAGGGGTACCCCCACTTTTTGCTGATACTTCACTGGTTTTCGACATTAGTCTGGCTGGGGCCCTGCTATTCAGAACCCCAGCCTAGCTGTTTCCTCTTTAAAAGGGTCTCCATGTGCCTTAGGCACATCTCTGATTGGGATCTGGAGTGCCCTTGTAAGTCCCTAGTATATGGTATACTATGTACCAAGGGCATAGGTACCTCAGAGGCCTGCCAGGGGCTGCAGCATATATTATGCCACCCCTGGTAGGCCATCCAAACTGACACCACAGGTCTGCTACTGCAGCCTGGGTAAGGTGGTGCATGCACCCCTTGCTGTGGTATAGGTTACCTATATCACTAAATGCATACACACATATAAACCTATAAGTCACTCCTAAGGCAGGCCTTATCAATCCTAAAGGCAGAGTGCATGGTTTCTATGTGAGAGGGTGCCCCTGCATGAGCAGGGCCCCTCTGCAGCGTTCGGAGACCATCTCTGATGCTGTTTGTAGTGCAGCCTGACCATATACTCTTAAACGCATTATATCCTCGCGGTAAAATGCTAACTATGGAATGGCTGCACCGAAACATGTCGTGTTTGGTGTCAAACATCTTGGAATACTACCCCCCGCCAATTCTGGCGGCGGGGGTAGCATTCCACCCTTCTAGAGGAAAGGCATGTTAACTCTGACGAGTCCGGTAACTTCTTTCCAGAGCCTGGCATCACAAAATGGATGCTACTGCCACAGACACGAGTCTGGCCTCCTGCTGCTGGACGAAACTCCGGCAGGGGAGGCCTGGACAATAGGTTTCCTGTCCCAGGGAGGTGTGACCACCTCCCCAGACAGGACAATGTGTATTGGGGCTGGGCGGGAGCACTTTCGGGTGCTTTGAAGTCCTGCACTGGGGGCACATTTGGTGTCCCTGTGCATACCCCAGTTCAAACCGGATCAGGGGCTTGCAGCCCCTGCTTTAGCGCGAACTGGACAAAGGGAAAGGGGTGTAGCCACCCCTCTGCCCTGACCCACCCATAGGTGGGGCCACAGAGTAGTCCATCCCCTATTTTTGGAATAAAGGTAGGAACCCAGTCCTTAGGACTTTAGATTATACCTGGACGAAACTCTGAAACAGAATCCTGGACCTTCGACGCTCTACTCACGATTAGAGGACTGAAGAATCTCCCTTGGGGTCAAGGAGTGACTCCCCTGCTTGGCAGGCACCAAAGAAGCATCTGTCCGGTTCGCATCACTGAAGCTCCCGTCGGACGCCGAAGTCATCGCATCACCAGAGGTGGATTCTCAGACTTCCCCGAGGCTACCCTGAGTCCCCAGCAAAGCTGAGGCCCGTGGCTATCGTGGGTAACGTGAGACCGTGACCCCTGGACACCGAGCACACTTGCAAGTGCACCATCTTCTGGGTCTCCCAAGAAGTCGTGCTTTGGGCTCCGAGTAGCCCTAGCCTCCAGCACCACCTGCACCGAAGATCACTGGCCCCCACTCCACGAGTGTCCTGTAAGCCAGCTCCACGTGCGGCGTCACGAGGCTCCTTCGCGGTCGCTAGCCCGTTGGCTAGTAGCCCTTACCGAAGGCCAATCTTTTCTTTACTTGGCAGTCTGGTTGCTCCAGGCCTGCCCTCACTTACCCTTGCTGGGTGAGTTCCCCAGACCTTGCTGGTCTGCACCATCGACGATCTTCAGCTACATCGAGACTTGCCGTTGCCAAGGCTTGTTGGGTCCAATCTGGTCGCCGACACCGCAGCACTCGACAGACATCGTGTACCAGCCCGAATCCTGCTCCTGGTCGCCGACAACGCCTCCTGGACCTCGTGGCTGCAGAAACGAGACGACCGTCAACGCACCTGAAGCACTCGACATCGGTGGGCATCCGTCCATCGCCTCCCTGGTCACTGGCTAGTGACCCAGACTCTGTCCCCTCTGCTTTCAGGTTCTTCAGAACTCCGATCCACTCTTGGATCCACCCGGACACTTTTCTCCTGGTCGCCAGCAGCACTTTGCAGCAGATCGCCATAAGAACCGACGACGAAACCCGACCCCGAAAGGCACCTATGCACCCGGCTTCCCTGGGTGAGGTAACACGAGTACTCCGGTGCTCCCGTGGGTAGAGACTCTTCAAAGTCCTAGATCTCAAAGGGTTTTGTCCTAGTCCTCTTTAAAGTGTCCCTTTCCTCTATTTTCCCGATCCCGACTTTCTCCATAGAAGTTAACGGCGTATCGCGGTTGTGTATTTACACTGCACGCGTCTCCCGTGGGTCCCCTGTGTCACTACCTTGGGTGGTTCCTTGTGGTCCAAGCACTTCTAGAGGCTCTAGGCCTAGTGTCTAGTTCAGTCGTGGTTCGCATACCACTTTATTGGTATATGGTTTGGTACGCCCCTAGGGCCCAAACGTGTATTTGTGCTATTACTGTGATTTAAGATCTTATAACCTATGTACTTCGAACTCTAGCCTCATAAAGAGACTAGAGGGGTGTGTTTAGTAATAAATACATATATTTTGAATATATACCTGGTGTGGTGCTCTTTCATTTGGTCACTCAAGAGATTATAGACTGGTAAAACAAGCTGCTTTACATTCCTTCAAGACTTAGCCTGAAGGCTGCTCTCCACAGCTACCACTAGGATAGCTTTCAATAAGGTTGTCTTTAACCTACCTACCATAAGAGTCGATTTGGACTGGTGCAAGGTGCCCACTATAATTAGTGGACAGCATATGCCAGGCCAACTTCTCACATTGGTGTGCAGCGTGTGGGATTCCAGCTTGCTATTGTTTTACCAGATAATCTCAATTGAATTGATCAACTGAAAACCACTAAAGGTACCTAAGGTACATATAATTTAAGCTTAGAATATCAGTAAGTTCTACTGAACTTAGAGTTGTGTGTTAAGGGATAGCACAACCCTTTCTACAACTCAAGAGAGTTTAGTAGGCCACACTAGAGTAGGTAGTGCATACACCACACCACACTAGTAATGTCTTTAAAAGCAGGATCCAAAGATGCCCTGCAGGAAGCCATTGAGCTTCCCCCTCCAAGTATGACACACTCCCATTCTTGGAACTGAGAGCTTTGTGTAACGTGAGGAAATTAAGGACAGGCCAAAGTCCCACCACCCAACACCTCCAGGAGTTGTTGGTGGCTTATGATCTTAGTAAGTCCTCAGAGACTGAAGGGGTAGGAGCAGAGGGTGGGCCAGCAGATGAGGAAGGGACCAGGGGTACTACTACCCCCAGCCCCCTCTGAAACTGACCAGGAGGGTGACAATGACCCTGACCTGGAAAACCCAATCCCTTCTGGGGAAGATGAAGATGAGGATCTGGAGAACCACACCTTTGTCCCCCAGGAAGGATTATGAGTGTGCTCAGAAAGTCTAGGTCTCCTTCTCAGGAGTCTAACCACTCTGGCACCTCAATAGGGAGCTCTGTTTCTTCTCACAGGAGGGAATCCTCTCATGAGAGAAGAAAGAGACTGGTCCAGTATGAGGAAACTCAACTGGAGATCAGGAAGAAGCAATTGGCTTTAGATAGAGAATCCCTAGATCTCCTTAAAGAGAGAAGAAAGTTGGGACTAGAGTCCCATGGTGGCAACCATATCCCTAGAGATAGGGAAAGGTCCTATGACCATAGGAACCTGAGCAAGATTGTCCCTCCCTACCAGAGTGGGGATGATATCCACAAATGGATAACTGCTTTAGAGAGGGCCTGTAAGGTACAGAAGGTCCCTCAGGAGCAGTGGGCAGCAATCTTGTGGCTCTCCTTTGCTGACAAAGGTAGAGACAAGCTCCTCACTGTTAGAGAGGAGGATGCTGACAATTACAAGGTCTTGAAGAGTGCTCTTATTGATGGGTTTGGCCTAACCACTGAACAGTACAGGTTGAAGTTCAGAGACACCCAAAAAGCACAGACTCAAGACTGGGTAGACTATGTGGATTGTTCTGCCAAGGCTCTGGAAGGCTGGTTGATGGGCAGTAAGGTGTGTGACTTCTCAGGATTGTATAATCTGATAATGAGGGAGCAGATTCTTAATAACTGTCAAAACCAGCTGTTGCATCAGTACCTGGTTGACTCTGATCTGACCTCTCCCCAAGAATTGGGAAAGAAGGCAGACAAATGGGTCAGAACCAGGGTGAAGCAGAAGGTACAGAACCAAGGTGGGGAAACCAAGAAGCAAGATGCTAAGAACTCTGACAAGGGTGGGGAGAAGGGTAAAGATCAAAAGTCTTCATCAGGCCCCCAAAAATCTTCTTCTGGTGGGGATTCCCAGTCTACCAAGGGTAAAGGCCAAAGAAAACCATGGTGCAAGGTCTGTAAGCAAAAGACCCACTGGACCAGTGATTGCACCAAGTCCAAAGACTCCAGTCCAGCATCCACCAATGCCCCTAAGGCACCTGTTCCCCCTAGTACAGTTGGTGGAAGTGCTCCAGCAAAGGGTTTAGTAGGGTTCACCCTGGGAACTGAGTTGGGCTCTGACTTAGTCAGGGAGCTGACTCAGGCTGTGTTAGTCTGTGATGGAGGCATGGATGTGACCTCCACTGTGAGTCCCAGTAATCTGGGCAAGTACAGACAACAGCCTTTAATCAATGGACGAGAGGCTTTGGCATTTAGGGACACAGGGGCAAGTGTCACAATGGTGACACAAGACCTTGTGCTACCTGGGCAAGTTATACTTGGTGAAATGTACCAAGTGACCAATGCTAGCAATGTCAGAACAGACCATACTCTGGCAGTTGTTAACTTCTCCTGGGGAGGGGTAACTGGCCTTAAGAAGGTTGTGGTAAGTGCAAACCTACCAGTCGAATGCTTGCTTGGCAATGACTTAGAGACTTCTGCTTGGGCAGAAGTGGAGCTCAGGACCCATGCAGAAATGCTGGGGATCCCTGCAGATGTGTTTGCTGTGACCAGGTCACAAGCTAAACTGTCTAAAACTGAACAGGCCTTGGATTCTGGAAGAATGGACCAAGTGCCTTCCAAGAGGAGGAGTAGTAGGGTTAAGGCAGTGCCTTCCCCCTTGGCTCAGGAGGAAGATCAGTCCCTTGAGGGGGATGATCTCAGCCCTGAAGAAGGAACTGTCCCAGAGGAACTTGAGCCTGACCAGGTTGAGTTCTTGGGGACAGGGGGACCTTCTAGGGCAGATCTGAGCCAGGAGCAGCAGAGCTGCCCCTCCCTTGAACCCCTCAGACAGCAAGCTGCTGCTGAGGCTGCTGGGAAAGCTAGTGGTCCCCATACAGTGTATTGGGATGATGGACTCCTGTACTCAGAGAGTAGAGACCCCAAGCCTGGTGCTACCAGGAGGTTGGTAATACCTTTGAAGTTCAGGGGCTTCCTATTGACCCTAGCCCATGATATTCCCTTAGCAGGACACCTGGGCCAGAACAAGACTTGGGACAGAATTGTCCCTCACTTTCACTGGCCCCACATGTCTGAAGACAGTAAGGAGTTTTGTCGCTCCTGTGTAACCTGCCAAGCCAGTGGCAAAGCAGGTGGCACTACAAAGGCCCCCTGATACCACTACCTGTGGTGGGGGTGCCCTTTGAGAGGGTAGGGATTGACATTGTTGGTCCCATGGATCCCCAAACAGCATCTGGGCACAGATTTATACTGGTGGTAGTGGATCATGCCACCAGGTATCCAGAGGCTATACCCCTTAGGACCACTACAGCACCTGTGGTGGCAAGGGCCCTCCTGGGAATTTTCTCAAGAGTGGGCTTTCCTAAGGAGGTGGTATCAGACAGGGGTGCAAACTTCATGTCTGGGTACTTAAAGGCAATGTGGAAGGAGTGTGGAGTTACTTATAAGTTCACCACACCCTATCACCCACAATGCAATGGTTTAGTTGAGAGATTCAACAAAACCTTGAAGGGCATGATTAAAGGGCTCCCAGAAAAGCTTAGGCGTAGATGGGACATACTCTTGCCCTGCCTTTTATTCGCATATAGGGAGGTGCCTCAGAAGGGGGTTGGTTACAGCCCTTTTGAACTTCTGTTTGGCCACCCTGTGAGGGGTCCACTGTGCTTGGTGAAGGAAGGATGGGAGTTACCTCTCAAGCCCCCAAAGCAAGATATAGTGGACTATGTACTTGGTCTCCGCTCCAGGATGGCTGAGTACATGAAAAAGGCAACCAAAAACCTTGAGGCTAGCCAGGAACTTCAAAAGGCCTGGCATGACCAAAGAGCTGTCCTAACTGTTTACCAGCCAGGACAGAAGGTGTGGGTGTTGGAGCCAGTGGCCCCAGCAGCTCTCCAAGACAAATGGAGTGGACCCCACACTATTGTTGAGCAGAAGGGTGAGGTCACTTACTTAGTAGACCTGGGAACACCCAGGAGTCCCCACAGGGTTCTCCATGTCAACAGACTTAAGCCATATGTGGACAGGGCAGACATGGGCTTGCTCATGGCTACTGATGAAGGGCAGGAGGAAGAGAGTGACCCACTCCCTGACCTGCTCTCACAGAACCCTGACGATGGGTCAGTTGATGGTGTAGCCTTGGCAGGCAGCCTCACTACCCAGCAACAAACTGATTGCAGGCAAGTCCTCAATCAGTTTAGACATATGTTTTCTCTGACACCCAGTCAGACCACCTGGTGCACTCATGAAGTGGACACTGGGGACAGTCTGCCTATTAAAAACAAGATTTATAGGCAACCTGACCATGTCAGGGACTGTATCAGGACTGAAGTCCAGAAGATGTTGGAATTGGGAGTGATTGAGCCCTCAGATAGCCCTTGGGCTAGTCCAGTAGTCCTAGTACCTAAACCTCACACCAGTGGTGGGAAAAGAGAGATGAGGTTTTGTGTAGACTACAGGGGCCTCAATGCAGTCACTAGGACTGATGCCCATCCAATACCCAGGGCAGATGAGCTCATAGATACTTTGGCCTCTGCCAAATATCTCAGCACATTTGACCTAACAGCTGGCTACTGGCAGATCAGACTAGCTGATGCTGCAAAGCCCAAAACAGCATTTTCAACCCCTAGTGGGCATTATCAATTTGTGGTGATGCCCTTTGGTCTGAAAAATGCACCTGCCACTTTCCAGAGGTTGGTGAACACAGTTCTCACAGGACTGGAGGCCTATAGTGCAGCTTATCTAGATGATATTGCTGTCTTTAGCTCCACCTGGGAGGATCACCTGGTCCACCTCAGGAATGTTTTACAGGCCCTGCAAAGGCAGGCCTGACTATCAAGGCCACTAAGTGCCAGATAGGGCAGAGTCAGGTTGTGTACCTGGGCCACCTTGTGGGTGGAGGCCAGGTTCAACCTTTGCAGAGCAAGATCCAGACCATCATGGACTGGACTGCTCCCACTACCCAGACTCAGGTGAGAGCCTTCTTAGGCCTGACTGGGTACTATAGGAGATTTGTCAAGGGGTATGGATCAATAGTGACACCCTTGAATGACTTAACTTCTAAGAAAATGCCCAAAAAGGTTCAGTGGACAGTTAGCTGTCAAAAGGCATTTGATGACCTCAAGCAGGCCATGTGCACTGCTCCAATTCTGCAGAGTCCTGATTACTCCAAGAAGTTCATTGTTCAAACTGATGCATCTGAATTGGGGGTAGGGGCTGTACTGTCACAATTGAATGAAGAAGGTCAGGATCAGCCAGTAGCTTTTATTAGCAGAAGGCTGACCCCTAGAGAGAAACGTTGGTCAGCCATAGAGAGGGAGGCCTTTGCTGTGGTCTGGGCTCTGAAGAAGTTGAGGCCATACTTGTTTGGTACACACTTCCTGGTTCAGACAGACCATAAGCCCCTCTTATGGCTAAAACAAATGAAGGGTGAAAACCCCAAACTGCTTAGGTGGTCCATTTCCCTACAGGGGATGGACTTTACAGTGGAACATAGGCCTGGGAGTAACCATGCGAATGCAGATGGACTCTCTAGGTATTTCCACTTAGAACATGAAGACTTAACTGGGCAAGGTTAGTTTAATGTCCCTACGTTTGGGGGGGGTTGTGTAGGAGAGTAGGATCTGCTTCACAGGGGTACCCCCACTTTTTGCTGATACTTCACTGGTTTTCGACATTAGTCTGGCTGGGGCCCTGCTATTCAGAACCCCAGCCTAGCTGTTTCCTCTTTAAAAGGGTCTCCATGTGCCTTAGGCACATCTCTGATTGGGATCTGGAGTGCCCTTGTAAGTCCCTAGTATATGGTATACTATGTACCAAGGGCATAGGTACCTCAGAGGCCTGCCAGGGGCTGCAGCATATATTATGCCACCCCTGGTAGGCCATCCAAACTGACACCACAGGTCTGCTACTGCAGCCTGGGTAAGGTGGTGCATGCACCCCTTGCTGTGGTATAGGTTACCTATATCACTAAATGCATACACACATATAAACCTATAAGTCACTCCTAAGGCAGGCCTTATCAATCCTAAAGGCAGAGTGCATGGTTTCTATGTGAGAGGGTGCCCCTGCATGAGCAGGGCCCCTCTGCAGCGTTCGGAGACCATCTCTGATGCTGTTTGTAGTGCAGCCTGACCATATACTCTTAAACGCATTATATCCTCGCGGTAAAATGCTAACTATGGAATGGCTGCACCGAAACATGTCGTGTTTGGTGTCAAACATCTTGGAATACTACCCCCCGCCAATTCTGGCGGCGGGGGTAGCATTCCACCCTTCTAGAGGGAAAGGCATGTTAACTCTGACGAGTCCGGTAACTTCTTTCCAGAGCCTGGCATCACAAAATGGATGCTACTGCCACAGACACGAGTCTGGCCTCCTGCTGCTGGACGAAACTCCGGCAGGGGAGGCCTGGACAATAGGTTTCCTGTCCCAGGGAGGTGTGACCACCTCCCCAGACAGGACAATGTGTATTGGGGCTGGGCGGGAGCACTTTCGGGTGCTTTGAAGTCCTGCACTGGGGGCACATTTGGTGTCCCTGTGCATACCCCAGTTCAAACCGGATCAGGGGCTTGCAGCCCCTGCTTTGGCGCGAACTGGACAAAGGGAAAGGGGTGTAGCCACCCCTCTGCCCTGACCCACCCATAGGTGGGGCCACAGAGTAGTCCATCCCCTATTTTTGGAATAAAGGTAGGAACCCAGTCCTTAGGACTTTAGATTATACCTGGACGAAACTCTGAAACAGAATCCTGGACCTTCGACGCTCTACTCACGATTAGAGGACTGAAGAATCTCCCTTGGGGTCAAGGAGTGACTCCCCTGCTTGGCAGGCACCAAAGAAGCATCTGTCCGGTTCGCATCACTGAAGCTCCCGTCGGACGCCGAAGTCATCGCATCACCAGAGGTGGATTCTCAGACTTCCCCGAGGCTACCCTGAGTCCCCAGCAAAGCTGAGGCCCGTGGCTATCGTGGGTAACGTGAGACCGTGACCCCTGGACACCGAGCACACTTGCAAGTGCACCATCTTCTGGGTCTCCCAAGAAGTCGTGCTTTGGGCTCCGAGTAGCCCTAGCCTCCAGCACCACCTGCACCGAAGATCACTGGCCCCCACTCCACGAGTGTCCTGTAAGCCAGCTCCACGTGCGGCGTCACGAGGCTCCTTCGCGGTCGCTAGCCCGTTGGCTAGTAGCCCTTACCGAAGGCCAATCTTTTCTTTACTTGGCAGTCTGGTTGCTCCAGGCCTGCCCTCACTTACCCTTGCTGGGTGAGTTCCCCAGACCTTGCTGGTCTGCACCATCGACGATCTTCAGCTACATCGAGACTTGCCGTTGCCAAGGCTTGTTGGGTCCAATCTGGTCGCCGACACCGCAGCACTCGACAGACATCGTGTACCAGCCCGAATCCTGCTCCTGGTCGCCGACAACGCCTCCTGGACCTCGTGGCTGCAGAAACGAGACGACCGTCAACGCACCTGAAGCACTCGACATCGGTGGGCATCTGTCCATCGCCTCCCTGGTCACTGGCTAGTGACCCAGACTCTGTCCCCTCTGCTTTCAGGTTCTTCAGAACTCCGATCCACTCTTGGATCCACCCGGACACTTTTCTCCTGGTCGCCAGCAGCACTTTGCAGCAGATCGCCATAAGAACCGACGACGAAACCCGACCCCGAAAGGCACCTATGCACCCGGCTTCCCTGGGTGAGGTAACACGAGTACTCCGGTGCTCCCGTGGGTAGAGACTCTTCAAAGTCCTAGATCTCAAAGGGTTTTGTCCTAGTCCTCTTTAAAGTGTCCCTTTCCTCTATTTTCCCGATCCCGACTTTCTCCATAGAAGTTAACGGCGTATCGCGGTTGTGTATTTACACTGCACGCGTCTCCCGTGGGTCCCCTGTGTCACTACCTTGGGTGGTTCCTTGTGGTCCAAGCACTTCTAGAGGCTCTAGGCCTAGTGTCTAGTTCAGTCGTGGTTCGCATACCACTTTATTGGTATATGGTTTGGTACGCCCCTAGGGCCCAAACGTGTATTTGTGCTATTACTGTGATTTAAGATCTTATAACCTATGTACTTCGAACTCTAGCCTCATAAAGAGACTAGAGGGGTGTGTTTAGTAATAAATACATATATTTTGAATATATACCTGGTGTGGTGCTCTTTCATTTGGTCACTCAAGAGATTATAGACTGGTAAAACAAGCTGCTTTACATTCCTTCAAGACTTAGCCTGAAGGCTGCTCTCCACAGCTACCACTAGGATAGCTTTCAATAAGGTTGTCTTTAACCTACCTACCATAAGAGTCGATTTGGACTGGTGCAAGGTGCCCACTATAATTAGTGGACAGCATATGCCAGGC